>JNEY01000114.1:251955-296065 GCA_020875895.1 Aphelenchus avenae | reverse complement strand
CAGGAGCCAGTAGTTGAAACTTTGGTCGATCATAACTTTTTTTCTAGACCACCGATTCGGCTGAAACTTTCCATTTTTACATAACCCTAGAAGCCCTATCGAATGATACTAAACTTGGTTAGATCGCGAAAACTTTTTTGGGACGGATGGAAAACAGCGCTTTAGTGTATAAGGATTTGCATAAACTCTAACTGGTCACAAAGTTTTCTTGCGTAACCCATTAAACGTTCAACAAATTTTTGGCGGGGGATGGCGGACCGAAGGACCCCCCCCCCCCCTCCACGCACGGAGGACCCGACCCACCGGCCCCGCATATGGTTCTCGACAATTGCAGTTGAATAAACGAAAGCGATTCGAGCTCGGAAAACTGCCGACTACAAACTCTGGGGGAGTCGGACCCTTGGGACGGCGTTGCCCCCTGGGACGGTGATCTGAGCACCCTGTTTATCAGTGACGTCACATTTACTGTACAGCTTCAAGGATATGTACATTTTTCAGAGCGGAAGAAGACGCAGTGGACTCCTGCAGCGCTAACTCATCGGAAGCCACATCGCTTGTTGCGCGAATAGTGCAACGAAAGACGCATGCCAGCAGAGCAGCCGATAATGTGAGGGCAACAACGGCTGCGAGGACGCTGTCGAAAACCATCGTAGTGAGGGATACAAATTAGCCACACAATGTTCGCTAAACTACCTAAATATTAAAAACTTGTAATGCAATCCGCCTGGAAATACCGCTATCAAAAACAAGTTCAAACGGGTTCTCAGCAGTAGAGATCAGGGGTGACCCCCCCCCCGTACCGTAGCCGTACCGTAGTGCATTTTACGGCCCGTAAGCCGTAGCCGTAATGCACTCAGAAATTCGCCTGTACGTCCAAATTTTTGGGCTTTTTCCGACAACAATCAAGGAACTGTGTTCCTATGAATCATGGAATAGCTACCATATAGCTAGCATTTCCAGTCGATAATAAGTAGGTTTGAATTCAACAAAACGACAATTTCTGCCTTTTAGGAGTCAGCCGGCAACTGGGGTCCCTCACCAAAGGGTCGTCCCCCCTTACCTTATTTTACGGGTTTTATTACGGCCCGTTACGGGGGGTCCCCCGTACCGTAGCCGTAACCGTAATGGACCACCCCGTACCGTAGCCGTAGCCGCATTTTACGGTTACGGCTACGGCTACGGGCCGTAGTACGTTACGGGTCCGATCTCTACTCAGCAGATACACCGACGTCAGTGTTACGAACACTGGGCAGTTGCGAGGCATAAGTTATGCCACACAATTTAGCTTGAAGAGGAAGTACAAACTGCCATGACAAGGATGTCTATATGGCAGCAAATGAAAAGGTTTTTGTTTTTATTGCTAAAACTCTTGTTTTCTTACTTTTGCTCTGACGCACGCGCTTACAATAGGCCAGTCAAAAACGCCAAGAGCGCGGGATGTGAGAACGCAATTCTTTAGCTCTCCTTATCCATTATCTAGCGGAGTGCGCACAAAGCATTACATCGCGTGCGCTTGGAAGCGGGAAATAACATGATTAACGTCCTAAGGAAGAAAATACCGTCTTTCTGCAAGAATTTAAGAAAAACACGCTTTTACAAATGCAAGCCTACATCAGTCTTGAATATTCTGTAAGTTACACAGTGTAAATCACGGTTATAATTTCATAGCCGTTATCTACATAATGTAAATAACCCAGGCAACTATAGCCTTGGGCACAGTTCCCCTGGGGTATTTCACACAGTGCAAACTAAATCCTAGCGTCGGGTCCAGCGTTACGGTTTTTATTTCCTTGCTTTGAAAAGATTTCACCGCAGGAGAACCTAAACCCGAAAGGGAAAGCGGGACAGGTCAGGTAGGGGAGACTGTACTCTTGAGTGTGGAAAAGCCGGCAAACTGCATGGAGGGATCAGACCGAAACGAAAAATGGATGCAAATGAAGTGCCGAAGCCAGTTCTGAAGCTCGATTTCAGACAGCGAACTACATTTCGATCACCATCTGCGCAGGTAGGACTGTCATCAGCGGCTTTTTGGAGCTTAGCAACTTCGTTGCGTACAGGTCCTTGCCAGCGGATCAAGTTTTGAAGCACCGCAACTACTTCCGGCTTTTAGGTGAGCCGCCCAATCGTCCAGAAAACAATGTTAGGATGCATACACTTATGCAAATCTGTATTTAGTGTAGGCAATGATGCAATTGCTTGCCCAGTTTCTCACGACTGTCTTCTACACAACGATGCTACTAGCCGAAAAAAGAGAATCCTGCCGTCTCCCAAATCGCAATCGCCGCCTATCCGTAGCTGATTTGAGTGATTCCACCTGTCTTCTTCTGACAAGATACATACTATTGTGTGTTGGAAGTTAGGTTCACGTTTTTGTTGCGTTCTTCCGCTGATTTTTTCTGCGTTTTCGATCCCTTCCGGTCTCTAATGGCTCGTGCCGGTCCGTCGCCGTTTTGGGGGGGACTACCTGGACTTCACTCAATGATCTAGGTTTAAGAAGGAAGTAAGCAAGCAAGCTTAAATATAATCAGTGGCTGCCGCAAGACAATGACCAAAGAGACCTTGGCATAGGCGGACCGGCACAAGCCAGCGTACGCCATATGTTTAATATGTAATATGTTTCCATCGTCCAGCGTGCACTCTTCCGCTCACTATGCCTCACATGCGACTTTTAAGCTTTTACACGCATGCACAACAAAAAATAAGCTGTTAAAATGAGCGCATGCATGACCTAATGGTTCATTCTTTTTATGTACTTACCGTTAATTGTAAATAGATGGAAGTTTAATGTTTTAGTATGAGAGCGTCGGACGAGCACGCACAACGCATACACGTTAAAGATGTACAGGCCGTTACCAGGTGGTCCCGTACCGCCGGACCGTAATTCCATAGCCCACCCGTACCGCGCAGTACGGTTGCGGCTTTCCGGTACGAACTATGGGAGACTACCCTAATACGCGTAAAGTATACTGCCACACAAACGATACGTCTTCAGGTAAAAAGTCCTTTACCGAATCATTCCATTTCGTTCCATCAACGGTACAGCATACGAGCGAACCCAAAACGTCTCCATTGTGTCACCCCCCAGGAGAAGTGAGCATAACTATCCATCCATCCATCCATTGCATGCAAAGCATGATGAAAAGACAAGATACAAGGAACTTAGCACGCGTGAGCTTATTCTATCTAAGCACCGAGTAAAGCGCAGTCGGAAAGGCGAAGACCAACATTCTATACAAAAAACGCCCATCTTGCCTAACCGTAGATATGGGCTCGGAGTCGGCTGGTCCGGTTTTGTTATTAGTCGAACGATGCATGCGAAAATTAGCGCTAAGGCGAGTAGACAAAAAGAACAGTAGAATGGCTAGGACTAGCGCTTCTGCCGATACAATGTCGTTCCGCATAAAGCGCACTGCGGGAAACATCGTAGGTTATTTCTAAAATTTTTATCGAACGCATCATAGCCATAGCATGGAGCAAAAAAGCGCCACGGATACAAGTAAAGGCGTAACAAAAGCTGGAGAACGGCTAGCGAGTTCCGGCCCTGTTTCGGACTACGAGATGAGGCCACGGACGGCGACGCAGCCTTTATGACGATCAAGACACCAACGCGAGTTTCAAAAAATTGGAAATGGGAAGGCGATTAATTTAGTTGTTAGAGATGGGCACCCACCCCCAGCTACGGCTGGGCCGTGGAGCCGTGATCACGGCCCAGCTCCACGGCATGGTGGGGGCCAACACGGCACCCGTGGTGTCGGGCCGTGGTAAGGTCTTTGTTTGTCAAAATTTAAGCGAATTTGGCCCTTTTTGGGGCGATATCCTCAGAAATTTTTTTCATGTTCAGAGTTTTTTTACTTACCGCACCTCTTTCATTCTCTCCTCACCTGTTTTGACGGGATTTTAGACTTTTGACCAATAGCTGGAGACTTTTCCTGAAAATTCGTCGAAAAAGTGCCAACAAATTCCAAAATTTGGATTCTTGCCACGGGTCTTTCCCCACGGTACCGTGCCGTGGCACGGCCCGGCTCACGGCACATGGAGTGGTTCGGCCAGCTCTACTAGTTGTATGTTGTACAACTAGTAGACGAGCACCCTTCCCGATTTCCGTGTTACCGAAACGCAATAGAGTACTACCCCTAAAGATGTCAGGGGCATCATGCCGCTACGGTTCAAAAATCGGACATTTTTTAGCTTTTACTGCCTAAAAACCTGACTTTCTTAAAATTATTCCGGCACCACCACCACCGATACTAGCAGCAATTTATTCGCCCGCCATATAATAGGACACGACTTTGCTTGGATGCTGTAGCAACCGCGATGACTGTATATAGGTCTTTTTGTCACCCTATTGCGGCTACTATGCCCCCTCAGACGATCTTCTCTCGAGCCGTGTTTTCCCGCTCTTTATGCGATGTCAACTATGTGTAATTAGCTGAAGGAACGGGCAGCCGTTCCAAAATGTGCTTTGTACAGCACTGTCTCAAATGGACTCAAATGGACCCGTGAGGGCCGCCCGTTTTATGCCAAGTGCCCAATAAACCGTACCGTACTGTGCTAAGCGACGAAGTCCGCGATGCTAGGGCCGGGTCACGCAAACCTAGTTTCGACAGATGCCGTGAACAGCTTAAAACCGTCCATCTAATTCCGACCCTCAAATTAGTAGGTTCTTAATTGTTAGCTGTACTTTAAGGTGCTTTGTATAGGTCTACCATTTTCCAGGCCTTTTGAACTCAACGAGCAGGGACTTTTTCCCAACTAAAGGACTCTGAAGTACAGTGACGTCCTTTTTTTCGCGGCACGCCAGCATGGCACGTGTCGTCCTCTCTGCGTCAGGCGTGGGCACTTTTTTCCGCGGACCGAGATACGAGAGCCGAGATTTTTTTCTTTCCCGAGACCGAGACCCGATGCACGAGACTAACCCCCTGACCCGAGACTAAAACGGGACCAAAAACATATTTCTTCTCAGGACCTTTTCTAGGTTCTGACTTTCAGCCTGAGCCTGAATGTTCAGTCCAAAACGCGGCTGAAATACAGCGAAATATCGGTTTCGGCCCATAAAAGGGGTAAAATTTGGCATTGTAGAAACTTCCAAAAGAGGGTCACAGGGTCCAAGGCATTTTTCCGACGCCGGACGAAGGCCGGCGCCGAAAAAATTGCCAGAAACTTAATTGGTCGAGAAACAAAAAAATGCCGAAAATTCAAGTGGTCCAGAAAGAACAAAAAACCCGCTAGTGGGGCCGAGACTTGGCAAAACCCGAGACTTACCCCCTGACCCGAGACTAAAACTGGACCCGAGAACCGAGGCCGCCCAGCCCTGCTCTGGGTACGGTTACTCCGCGGGGGATTGCCGTGGGTAGGTGTACGGTATCGTGTAACAGTACGGATCTCTACGAAGAAAAATATGTGCATCATAGTGAGGAAGTGAGATTGCAAAGGCTAGTAAGAGCGGAACATGGGGCATCGGATTGGCAAATAGTTCCGCGTCCATGTAAGGATGACATGCAACAAGTGTTTTCAAAGTACCTAGCCGCAAATCCGTGCAAGCACGTTGCCAAGTGGTTCAAGGTAATCGCAGAACCGCGCAAACACACGGTTACGGCAGTCGTCGTCGATTTCCGGCGGATCGTCCTTTAGAGAACTCCCCGCAGGATTGGCCTTGTTGTTTTACACCCGAGACGTCGGCGGGAATGCTAGCCTAGAATCGTTGTCGTACACCGGCTCATGTTTATGGCTTAACATATGAGGCAAGTGCTAGCCGCCTACGAAGGAGGGGGGGGGGGCACCTTTCATTAATATGCCATTTTTTGGAACATTGGAGCAGCAGGGAAGGGGGAGACTGAATAAAAAATAGGGTAAATTTGTAATCCTGAGAGCCATTTTTGGTACCACATTGCAACTTTAAAGAGTCGCTGGCTTTGGCTGCAGCGGACTAAAAGACATTTTCCTTCGGAAATTGCCATAATTTCGGAACTTTGAGTTGACTTTAAATGGAAAACGACAAGTCGTACTCAAAATTTCATAGGTATCGCCTGCGGCGGGCAAAAATTGTTTTCCTTCGGAAAACACACAACACATCACCCGCCCCAAGACCTCCGAAAAATGGCGATCCCCCCCCCCCCGAAGGCAAAGTTGAAGCTGGGACCCCCAGCAGAGTGGCTCTTCTAGGCTCTTGATCGACGCGACACACTCGCTTGATACAAACAAAAGCTTGGACAAAAATGCATGAAACGCGAACTTGTGGCGGGCAATGTATGCCTGAGCTGCCTGCGTCTATCGGCTGACCTGGAAAATACAAAAAAACGAGTGTACTACCCTGTCACCTCAATTACCAACCACTCACCACCAACCCACCAAAACTCACCAGCCCTATACTCTATATTTACAGTCCGCGGTGTCCGAAAAAGCATCGCCGCCGCTGAAGCAGGACCGCTGCGGCGCTATTTCGCCTTTGCATGAATACTACTCGTTCAAGATAATAAAGAGTTAGCAGCATCCATTTGTTTTGAACTATTCTTTCGCCTGGAAAAAACATCTTCTGCGTGCACTTTTGGTACGGGCACATTTGTACCTTGCGGTAATTTCTATCGTGGAGAGTTGTTACTTTCGCACAGGATTCGCTGCGTAAAACGGAAGTGCATCCGACGGCTACTTTCAGTAAAAACATCGGTGCCTCCACCTGCCCTTCCTTTACAAGTACATGATAATACGATAGCGGTATCAGCTGGCATGCCGTTAGCACGTAATTCGCAGAGCTGTCCAAATTTTGCGGCCGTTAGTGGCAAACACATTTAGTCGCGTTATTGCAGCCGCCCTGGCGGAATACCTGATGGCACATGCTACAGCTAGGAAGTACTGTTGTAGAGAGCAAGAGAGTGGAGCGGCTATCTCGTGACGTTGAGCGCGGTTACAGAACAGTATCGAATATTGGCGTTTCTGAAGACACTAAGTCCTGTAAGAATCCGCCATTTCGAGCGGCCTGGAGGAGACCGTCGAACTGTTGTTTGTTTCATTTAGTTTGTGTCTGCTTAGGTAGTGGCTCTGGGAAAGCAGGTGTCGCAAACTTGGCGGTATGACAAATGTAAATGTCACGCCTGTTCGCCTTTAGTTACGTTTGATCCGAAGTGCGATGCGAACAAAAGGCTTTCGCAGGGTTCATCTCACAAAATAATCCCATGCCCAAATTACGGTTCTCTCATGCACTTCCGAACCCCTGATACACCCTTAGGGCGCCCGAAGAAACATGATTCACTCCTGTGTGTTGCGTTCGTTGTCTGGGTTCTGCAAATTGCAGGAAATGACCTTTTGGGAGAGCGATCCGAGCGTCCGCCGGGCTCCGTTAATGAGCAAGTGTCGGCGCATCCGTCAGATCTCCCAAAACGAAGTAGTGACAGTTTCTTTAGTCAGCTCTTAAACAAAGGTGAAAATTGCACTTTCCACGCCCAAAATTCAAGGCCGATTAGCGGTGGGGTCATAAAACGGGGCAGCCAAAAGGAAAATATCATACCACACTAAGAGACCCACAGCTCATCAGAAATAGTGGCCCAAACTCGGAGGTGGCAGACAATGACCCTGAGCATCCGAACGCTTTCAGACTGCCTGATTACTTAAGGCACTAATTCCTTTCGTTTAGGCTCTCGAATGATGATCGTACCAACGTTCTTTTCTTCTCCTTGACTTTGGTTCAGTTTGCGCGTGTACCTCATGTTGCGGCCTGCAAGAGCTTCTCGTGAAGGAGCTGACGCTTGCCTGCATTTTCACTTAACGCCAACATCTCACAAATCTATATGCCTATACGCATGTATCTCGCATCAATAAACAGTACGGATTGAAAGTGCAAAGAGGAAAGTAGTTGTCGTTTGCAGCAGGCAGGATTTGGAACCGGTGTTAATGATTAGGCAGTACTTGCGTCGGTAGGTTAATGGTCGAGAGCTGTAAGGAACCTTGCAACGGGAATTAGAACTTTAGTCATTCGAGCAGTCAAAGCGAAGCAGTTGGGGCCGGAAATATAAGGAGCCAAGGGTGCTCGGAGCATGTGAGGAGGTTCGCATGTTAAGAAGTCATAAGTTGCCTGAAGTGTATAATCGTGACAAGCTCTGGAGGAGCCAAGTGTAAAATTGAGAAGTTGCTTAGCAAGAGTCCAGCAGTCGGAGCCGGGAAATTAAGGAACCAAGTGTGCTCGTAGTTAATAAGCAGGAGTCGCGTGTCTTAAGAAGTTGTAAGGTGCATTACGTGTATCAGTCGTGAACAGCTCAGAAGGAGCCAAGTGAGAAACTGAGAAGTCGTTGAAGAGTAAAGCTCAGGAAGCTAAGCAGAAAAGTCGTGAGTGGAGAATTCGTCAGGCTAAGGAAATTAAGCCGAGTGTTAAAGGCGTGAGGTCGAGAAGCACAGAAGAGCTAAGCGTAGGCTCTCGAGACCGCATCGCATGCACAGCAGTGATATACTTCGTCGTCATTATACACTTTTGGTTATACTCGTTCATTTCGTGGTTATCGCGTCCGAGGCCCAGTCCGCATACAAGCTCTTCGTGAGGAGCTTACGCTCGACTGACACACACTTAACGCCGATCTTAATACGCAACCTGTTCGTACCTCCGTTTTGCAAGTGCCAGTAAATCCCGAATTTGAAGTGTTGAATTGAAGTGAAGGGAGTCTGACCAAAGGGTCAAGAGGAGTTCTGAGACTATTGCTGAGCTAGAGGTCAAGCTGAAGACCTTTCTGATTTACGTTGCAATATATATTTGGTTGTTCTTGTGCTGGCTAATACTTGTTCGTTTGGTGCACTCGTCGCATAAGCTGTTGAAATTGTCGTTATACACTTTGTGAGATACTTTGCGCTACACCCGAAAAGGAGTCCTGGAGTCAGATTGCGGAGTCAAAACGGAGTCAGATACTTGGAGTCAAGCATTCATTGTCGTTTTATTTAACCCAACGCAGCAGGCATTTACATTTGGTTCTCCGCGACGTGATTCGATTTAACGCGCCAACCTTCTGACGTGATTTGTTGTCGTGCATTGTTTCAATAAGGTAGACTTGTCTATCTTACCAGAGATCACATACTTAACGCCGAACCTGAATACCGAGAAAATGCCGAGTGACCCGAACGTTGAAGAATCGTTTCAGTCAAACCCACTGAGCGCAGAAGTAGAGGTAACAGTGGAAGATCTGGGCAATTTGGAGTTAAGCCTTTCAAGCCTAAACCGCATGATGTCTCGCAATTTTACTGAGCTCCGAAACGAAATTTTCGAGTTGCAGGAAGACCAGAGGTCACAGCGCAACCAGCTTGACTTGCAGGACCGTACTTTGGAACTACATGACGAACGCCTCGACCGGCACCGAGTCTCGCTTCACAAAATGAAGGATCGCCTATGCACGCTTGAAAGGTTGGTTCTAAAAGGGTCGCCTTCCGATCTGTCATCTATTTCAATTTCACCGGTGCGCGAAGGAGACAATTCGCACGTCATCATCTCGGAAAACAGTGACGTGGGTTCAGAAGGGAGCAACGATCAGCGTTACGGAAGTGGTCAAAACACGTGTGACGAACCCGACGGTCGTGGGCGTGAGGTTGACGAAAACACGCGTGAACCGGGCGACCGTACGCCTGACGACGAAAACACACAAACAGGTTACGAACCGGCGGCGGAGGTATTTTCGCTTGAATTCCTGACGCCGAAAATAGAAATGTACACAGGACAAGGAAGCATTTCGTTTTCCAAATGGATCCGAAAATTCCAGGACGTTTGCGATACTGTGTCACCTGCCCTCACGGATCCACAGAAATTGGCAAAACTGCGAATGCTTTTGGACGGAAGTGCTCGCCAAAGATTTGATGAACTTAGTGATGAGGACAAAAGCACCTACGAAAAAGCTAGAGATAAACTGAAGGAAGTGTATGAAAACCCACAAATGCGTGCCCTGGCCCGTCAAAATTTGTCCGTTTGCAAGCAACGACAAGGTGAAACTGCGTTGGAATTCTCTGATAGGCTTGCCACCTTAGTGTATCAGGCTTTAGACGGACAGCCGGACAACGTCATTCGAAACCGCCTGCTTGAAGAATACCTGGACCGGCTAGTGTATCCGCTTTCCTTCCACGTGCGCAACGCAGATCCGCCAACGTTCGATCAGGCAAGATTCAAGGCGCAAAGTTTAGAAGCAATGATGACGGCTGGCTTAACCGCGGCGACTGTAACGGTCCCTGTCATGGCAGCGACGACGACTGCACCGCACCTGACGACGGTGAACCCGCTAGTAGCTGCAACAAACCTCTGGCATCCGGCCTCAGCCGCACCGACCCCGCAAAACTCACCGGTTTCAGTACCAAACAATGCGAACAGTGAGAGTTTCAGGAACGATGTGCCAAACAACGGACCAAATGGACAAAGCGGTTGGCGACCGAATCGGAACGGATATGGGAACAATGAGGGACAGTACCGCCCGTACCGCCAAGAGAATCAGCAAAGGATGCAACAAGGAGGATACAACAATCCGAGAGGTAGGCAGAACTACAATGTGCAGCAACAACGGTGCTTCGAATGTGGCCGCACTGGGCATGTAGCTTACTATTGTCCAAACAGAATTCCTCCTGCCGGCATAGGCCCTCCTCAAAACCGACCTTTCCAAAACGGACCGAAAAGGTGCCATAATTGCGGTAGGCTAGGCCACATTTCACGTGAATGCCGAAGCGGCACTGGTGGGAACAGACAACCACTTGGTCCAGGACCGTTTTCGAATAATAATGGTTCAAATCCTTTCTATACTTCCTCTCGTGGCAATTTCGGAAATGGAAACAATAACCCTTTCAGGGGACCACAACAAAACTCGCAGGTTAACATGGTTGAAAGCAATGAGAATGAGTGGGTAGCACAACAAGTTGCACCAAGCGGCCAGGCAGTTGCAGTAGCGGAGTGCAAGGATGAAGATCCGATGCTGAATGAGCAGATGACCACGCTTCGCATCAAAAATGCAGAGCAGGAACTTAGGATCTCCCAGCTTGTAGCGCAAAATCAGAAGTTAGCTTTTCAGAGCAGTGCGCACGCATTCCTTGTCGAAGCCAAACCTGAACAAGCTCTAGGTCTGCAAGCGTCGCCAAGTGAAGGATCACCCTCTAGTTCACCGTCATTTACTTCCTCGTCTAGCACATCTTTTCCTTCATGCTCTCAGATGCAAGCTTTATCCTGGAACATTTCTGGCAAAAGAACGGGTTTCGGTCTGTCTAAATGTGTAACATGGATGGTTGCCTTATTGACATGTATATCTCTTCTAGGCACCTGCAGCGCAGCAAACTATGGAGGCAGTATCCCCAAACTTCCACTCATATGCCAAACCCATTCAGCTAGGGCTTTCTACAATCTGCCTCGACCTTCGGTCTGTCAAATTCAGTTCCCGTCTGATCCTATTGCACCCACGGACCTGGCTTTGACGGTTTATGGCAAAAACGTGCGATCCTATTTGACAATGGCAAACGTATGCAAGATCGTCACGCAGCGTATCCGCTGGTACACTAATTTCTTCGGCGACCACATAATCGAGAAAAACATAGAAAGACATAACGTGACCGCAGCTGAATGCAAAAAGATGATCGAACACCAGACCTGTGCTTTCGGCAAAATGGAGAGCTTCAAAGGGCAGTGGCGCACCATGAACAAAGCGCACATAGACTTCCCATTAGCAATACTAGGTAGCTTCGCATGGAGGAACCAGGTTGTGTCAAATTGCTTTGTCTTTACATCTGTCGTTTCAGCCCATTTTGGCGACAACACGATGCACACGCCATTGGCACACTACACGGCATGCAACTACCAGGACGGACAGTGTACGCTTGTGGATGGCAGTGCACTTGTTTGGCGACCGTCAGAGGAACAGCTGTGCGAATACGTGCGTAAGGTGACGGTAAATGGCAGTTTCGTAAACTTTGCCTGGCTGGCAGACAACCACGAACTGGCGCTAACAATTAGCTTTCCGTACCGCAAATTAGTGGATTGCGATCGTCCCCTAGTAGTAACGGATCAAGGCTTTGCCGTAGAATACGAACAGATTCTACCTATGCTTAAGGTACCAAAAGAGATGCCCAGAAGGAGGCGTGAAGCCGATGCCGCATCGAACAGTGGTACACCTACGACAGAAGTGCCAGTAGCCATAGGCGGTCTAGCTCGACAGCGAGAAGGTACGGATGGTACAAGGCCAGTGAAGGTAGGATATTATGTGAAGATGAGGAGAGCAGATGTCGATGCCATTCCTGTATCCGATGCACAGTTAGCAGCTGAATTGACTGCATTGTCTCTCGACGTAGGGCGTTCGATTTCATTCTCCTTTAGACATAACTTTCAGGCAGTGTGCGAAAACTTTAAGAACCTAGTTAATCAGCTCTTGTTCACGGTAGCGTCTCACCCGACTCTAGCCGCTAGGCGTCTTTTGAACATTTCCGCTATTCATGCTAGGTACTCGCTAGCAAACACTTTAGAAATCTGGCCTTGCGCGAGTATTGGTAGATTTTCGTTCCAGGTAAGGAAGGCACCTGCAGATAAGTGCTACCAGTACATTCCCATTTCAGTGACTTACCACAATGTAGAGCGCATAGCTTTCCTAGATCCGCTCACAATGATTGTTTCCGAGAGCTCCCGAGAAGCCCCTTGTGAGCTCAATGAGGAGGTCCCGGTCCTTCTAGAAGAGAAGCTCTACGTAGCGAATCAGCTAGCTGGTACACTAAGGGAAGTGGATCCCAAGGAGATTCATGAAATCCCCACGGACAGCAATAATCCGACGGCTAGGCAACTTTTGTTTATGGACGTTCCCTCCAAAATCTTTCACAACATGCTTTTAGCCAATTTTTCCGAGGAGTTCGCATCGGTCCACATAGACGCCGCTATGGACGCACTGCAGAATAAGATGATCATGGATGAGATCACAGCATGGGCTGCTCCAGCGAACACCACGACCGTAACGTACAGTTTCCCGACGTTCTCATTAGGGTCATTCAAATCATACCTGCTTAGAATGGCGGATCCATGGAGCTGCTGGGTAACACTAGTAGTGCTTATCATGACCATCCAAATTGGCCTAAGGCTCTATTTCTGCTTTGGTAATCTACAGAACCCTGCTTTATTTAGAGAGGGTTCTAGGCCGGTGAATCTGTCTCAATCCGCTAGTCAAGTACAGGACGTGCCTCCCTCTTATCAGCCCCAGCATCCGTTGTTGCCATCTAGACTTCCGTCTTTAGCCATCAATGCGCCGCAGCCACCAACGATACACTTTCAGAGCAATACGTTGCAAAGCCCTCTAACGGTGGAGTACACTAACGTGACCAGGCGAAAAGCCAGAGAGCTTAACAGTCGAATGGCACAACTGAATTTAGGTACATCAGCAAGTACGTCAGGGCTTGGCGATGGCTCTGAAGAAGAAGGACCACGACGCCTGCATGACATACCGGAAGATGACCACGAAGCATGCTTACCTAAGAGGCCGAGAAGGGAAGACGATGAAGACGACGACCCGTTCTACGACAGCACTCCAGCTCACGTGATGATGGCAAGCCTGAACACACCGGTAAGTGGTGGAAATTCTATGGTCCTCGCACAGTTTAACGGGATTTTCATCAACTCCCTTGTGGATTCTGGAAGCAATATTACTTTTTGTCCTTTGCGCGTAGCTTCCTTGATCGGCGCTGAGCCAGAAATCTATGCCCGTGAAGCCACATCTGTCTCTGGCGATGGTCTTCCGATCGTGGCAAGCGCTATGGTCAAAATCTCCTTGGCTGGCTACGAGGTCGAAACTCGTGTCCTCTTCACAAGCCTTCATACTTTGGGCGCCAATACTATTTACGATTCCATTCTTGGCACTGATTTCCTGGCCCAATTACCACCCACGATTTTCGATTACCAAAACAAACGTCTCACTATTGGAAACAAAACAATCAATATGGGCCATCCGTCTGAATGGACACCTCCTCAATATCCTGTGCGTCTAGCAAAGTCCACGGAAATTCCGCCTTGCACTGAGATGGTGTGCTTATGCAATCTTGACGTGCCCGTTCCTGACCCAGAAGGTGTCTTTCTCGTTTCTCAGTCTATGTACTACCGTGAGAATGCTACTCCGGACAGCATGCTGCATGTCCCACCTGTGCTCGTGAAACCTGAAGGTTGCCAGATTCCTGTCTTGGTTACGAATCCGTCTGCATGTCCAGTGCGTCTCTATGCGAATACGCAACTTTCTTCTGCTGAATTTATTTGTGATGATTTCACGAGTGGAGGCAACTCCATTCACTCAGAGCACGTATGTGCAACAAACTTACCGCCAACTGTGATTGAAACTAACTTGAACGTTCCGCCAATGAAAATGGATATTGACCCGACTTATTGTGTCGATTTGGACAAATGTGCGATAACTGATGACGAAAAAGAACAGTTTCGAAAATTGCTGAATGAGTATGCTGATGTATTTAGCGTGTCCCAGATGGATCTGGGTCGTGCGAAAGTGAAACCGGCCGTTATCAATGTGGTGGACGAAATTCCGGTCTATTCTAGGCCAAATCGCATTCCCGTGAAATGCCAAGAGGAGCTGGAAAAGCACCTGGAACAGTTAAAGGCCACAGGCAGGATAAAAGAGTCCTGTACTCCCTGGACTTCTCCGCTGGTAATGGTAGAAAAGAAAACAGGAGAACTACGTCCGTGCTTGGATCTGCGTAAGCTAAACCAGAAAGTTCTGGATGACCGATACCCTTTGCCTAGAATGGATCTGCTCATGGCAAAATTGGGACACTGTTCAACACTGGATCTTGCTGCTGCTTTTTGGCAAATCCCGTTATCGCCTGAAAGCTCTAAGTACATAGGTATAACAACGGAAGAACGAGTGTACGAAATGCTATACTTACCATTCGGGTTGAAAACTTCTACTTCTATCTTTAGTAGAGCCATGGCGGAGGCGTTAGGAGGGCTAGATTGCGTCATGTGGTACGTTTGACGATATAACGGTGTTCACGAAGTCTGAAAAGTTTTCGGACCACTTAGACGCCTTAAGACGTGTGTTTGAACGATTTAGACAATATGGCTTTAAGCTTCACCCGCGAAAATGCCTTTTCTTTCAGACGTCAGTAACGTTCCTAGGCCACAAAGTGTCAGCGGAAGGGTACCAGCCAGCAGCCCAAGGACTCGAGCCTATTAAAGAATACCCGGCTCCACAAACAGTGCAGCAAATTAGGAGATTCGTTGGCATGGCATCATTCTTTCGTAGATTCTTGCCAGGATTCTCAGGAACAGTAGAACCACTGACTAGAATGACTAAGAAGAACATGCGTTTTGAATGGCGTGAAGAGCAACAGCTTGCGTTTGAGACGCTTAAGAAGGCCCTGTTGAGTGAACCTGTACTAGGATTTCCCGACTTTAACCAGGATTATCATATTTTCAGCGATGCTAGTTCAGTGGCACTTAGTGGCGCACTAATGCAACTAGTTGAAGGCACAAAAAGCCAGTTTAGAGCGATAGCATACTACAGCAAAACCCTAACCGAATCAGAGCGAAATTGGGCTCCCGTGCATGCTGAATTGGCTGCGATAGTCTTCATTCTTAGAAAATGCCGTCAGCTAATTTATGCCTGCAAAGTCATGCTCCACACTGACTGCAAGCCCTTAACGTACTTGGCGAAAAAGGCTGAAGTTAACACAAATCTAAGCCGTTGGCTGATTGAGCTACAGCAATATGACCTCACTATAGTTCATGTTTCAGGAACACAGAATTCGCTTGCTGACGCTCTAAGCCGTGCTGCCGAGGACATGCCACCAGCACCACCGGAGATGGAACTACGAGACGTTACCGAAGAATACCCGGTATGCCTCATGTGCGAAATGCGCCAACGAATTGTCATGAGAGCCCACTGCATGCTCACAGTTCTGTCAGACGAAGGCTCTACGTACACGCTTGACATTTGCGAAGAACAACGTAAGGATCCAGATCTCCTACTGATTATCCAGAATCTTGAGGCAACCCCTCAAGATGCATGGATGACGAATAACACACTTAACGCCGAATGTGAACAAACTGAACTGAACGATGAAATGCTTCCAGCTAATAAAGGCCCGTATGCTTTGGACAATGACGGTTGTTTGAGATGGACTAGACCAGTTAGTGAGCATCAAGCTAGAAGAGGAACTCGTGCCATTGTGGTGCCTAGTCATTTGCGAAAATTAGCGTTTGATTATTTTCATGCGTCCCCTCTTGGTGGTGGTCACTTTCCATTGGCGTAAGACTCTTAGAAAGCTGTCTCTGAAGTATTTCTGGCCGAATATGGCTAAGGAAATCCGAAACTGGTCGATCCAATGCGTCACGTGTCAAGAGAGGCATGGATCTAAGACTAAGTACAGGATCCCCATGGTAATTATACCCAAAAATACCGTGTTTAGAACCCTAGGAGTCGATTTATCTGGGCCCTACCATTTAACCTCAAGAGGCTCCAAATATATTTGCAACTTCATTTGCTTGTTTAGTCGATACGTGATTTCGGTTCCATTACCGGACAGCCGAAGTACTACAATTGCAGAAGCCCTCTTGAACAAAGTCTACTTTGTATACGGTGGGTGTACCGAGATTTTGTCTGATAACGGGAGTAGTTTTACCTCGGAAACCTATAGGGAATTCTGCAAGCTACTCTACATCAACCAGCGTTTTAGTACGCCCTATCACAGCGAAGGCAACGGGCTGACCGAGCGAAGTTTCAGAACCTTTCACAACATGCTAGCCAAGTACATGAAGGAGTCGAAGCTGGAGTTCGATGCGTTTTTATCGGCGCTTTCGTTCTGCTACAACCCTACAATTAACGATTCGACAGGCGAGAGCCCTTACCACATTCTTTTCGGCAGAGATCCAATATTCTCGGTGTCACAGCTACTAGATCCACCACAAGAGCTACTGTACGCTGAAGATGACGTAAGCATCTACAAGAGGCAGCTAGCTATGTCGTTGCAGTTAGCATGGAAACTTGCAGCCGAACAAAGCTTGGAAGCCCAAAAGCGCTTTAAGGCTTCTTACGATAAGCGAGTGAGGGACCCAAAAATTGAGGTAGGGGATCGCGTTCTGCTTTATCGAGACCAAGTCAAGAAGGGCAAAAGCCCAAAGCATTCACTTCCGTGGAAAGGCCAATTTCGTGTTGTGCAAATTGCTTCCCCTTGGGTTGTTATTGTCAGTTGTCTAGTTCCACAAGCTACGCCAAAAGTTGTGCATTTGAACTAAATTAAGACGTTCGTAGAACCTACTTGTCCTGCATGCACCTTACCGGAGCCATCACAAGTATAGCTATATGCATGGGAAGCAGTACATACATTAGCAGTTAATGACATGTCAGGATATACGCACAGTGACCTAGGACCTCTAGTAGGCAATGACGTAAACGATACTGGATTTCAGGTTACACCTGAAGAAGCACCTGGTGAAATAGGTAATGGACGACTTTGCAACAGCTGATCAAGGTATGGAACAATTGCCTGTAGAGGAGCTTAGCATCCAACCCAGATATCCCTTTGTGACCTCGTGGCTTCATGCCGGACAACGGATTGCTGTAAGCATGTGTCTGACGATGGCGTGCGAGTGACATCGAGATTATGCGTTCGTGCATGAACCTTATCAACTTATATGATCAGGTCGCAAAGAAAGATGCACGTATGCGTCTCACTTACATGTTACATTCCGTTTGGCAATGCAGTGATGTATTAATTGATGCATGCAGGTATTAGAAGTCTCCGCATGCGTGTGCTAGACTCTAATCCAGATGTGTGCAAAATGTACGCGTAGTCAGATGCTTGCCTAAAAGCTATGCGACATTAAGGAAGGTGAAGCATGTTAAGAGTCTACTAAATGCGACGCGCATGTAGGTGCATGCAGTTATGACCGGCTTAACATGCTCACATGCATGCTTTTCCTGTTGCGTGTACGTTCTACGAACTTGTGTCTTGCAGTACCGCAACAATGCTTGTTTTTGTGCTATCGTCATCATGCGTCATCACGCGTGGATGATAAGAGGCAACCAAGATCTATGCATGAAACTCTAAAACTGTTTAGGCTCGCTAGGAAATTCAGTATGTTTTGCACTGATGTGTGTTTCCTAACCACGTTCCGATAGCCCACGTGAGAGCATTATGCATGTACGTTTTGGGTTTCGAATTTGCTACACCCTTGTTAGTACTCAAATTAGACGAGCTACAACCTTCTACATTCTCTTTGAGGATTTGTATTTCCGCTCTCCATGCGTTCAGCTATAGTTGTTTTAAAACAGCGTAACTTGCTAAATATGTGACTGACTCTCTTTCGGATTCCAAATCAAATAAGTGTTCCCTTCATCACTCCAAGTGTGAGTTCTATCCCTTATTTTTCAACACTTTGCCGGTTGAAACGTGCCTCCGAGCACATGACGCGTTCATCCATCCTGATCCTGTTGAGCTTAGCTCTTTAGCATGCGCACTTGCATTCTCCTTTTGGGCAACATCCGTGAAAGGGCTACGTGCAAGGCTAACATGTTCCTTGACGAGGCGCGTGCGAATTTTCAACGTGGTCTGCTGGTTTCTCTTTCAAGTCCTGAGTCTTTGAAGTCAAGTTGGTTGTATCACTGGCTTACTCATCCTAACTCACACTTTAGAACCTTACTATGCATACCAAAATGTGGCCTTACGATCACAAATGTCAAGCATGCTTATCCTAGCATCATTAGAATGACTCCGATCTTCGAACGTTGATAATGACCGACCGCTCACCGGCGCATTTTGCACGAGCGTATATTTTGACCCAGGTATGATTTTCCTTAATGTCTTTCCTGCATGAGCCCAGCCTTAGCGCTAAAATACAACATGAGTGCAAGCTACTCGAATTTGGCAGTGATGAAAATGCGGTCACTGATCTTTCTTTGTCGCTCTTTGTTCTTGAGCCCTGGTACTGGGTCCAAACTCGTATTGCGTTGCCCTTTATGATGGCCTACAATGAGACGAGGGAAAATATGAAGATTTCAAGCCTCCTTAAGTACGTAAACGGCTCGAATCCATTCCGTTCCCAGAACGTATACCATTTTGTGATGTCACAATCCTGAGGCCCTTTTTTTAGCTGCAAAGCTAACTTAAAAGGCTGCACTAATGTGAGATGTGCAAATATCTCTACTGATGCAGTCTTTCCACACTTACTGCCAATCAAGCTGATTTATGCATTCCAAAGTGAAGTACTCGCCGTGGGCAACTGAAGTGAGAATAAGTGGCATTTCGGGCGATCCTCAGAAAAGCAAAATCATATTGCTTTAACACACCTGCTCTCATTGGGAACTGGTACCTAAACCATAAAGATGTTCACGTTCTGTGCAACTTCCACATGCTGAACGCCCCAGAGCATTTAGCGGTCGCCTGAATCCAGTGAGTGCACTCGAACTGCGCAATCATTTCCCCGATAAATCTCTCGATCCACAAGTGGTGAGCCCGCTAAAACGGTCAAGGCCGGTGCATGCGATCCGCACAGTGCGCAATACGGTTATTACGGATGCAGATGTAATGAGATAACGGAATGCGTACCAAGGGCCGAATGCGGGCATCTATAATTAGCCGCGAAATTGGGTTTGATTTTGCCATAACAGCAACTATGATGGAGCTAAAAGCAAATACAAGCACTTCGTAGGTATGAGCAGTGTGGCCATCAGTTATTACGCGTGCGCAAACCGATGCTAAAAAATACCTTTCTGATCAATGTGCAAAATTGCGACTGAAACAATGGAATACGATAGACCGCATCTGCTAGAAGAAACAACATTGTTTGATCTTGCCAAAACCGCGTCCTTACCGAAGAGTCTTCTTCTTACGCCTACCTAACGTACTCTACGCGTCTTAAGGAGATGCTTAAGCAGTACTGCGCACATTCCAAAAGCTGCCTATTCCGCGTCCCATAGTTCATTTTTGCTTATTAATACGCAACACTTGCTCTAATGCTAACTAGATTATCGATACCCTTAAGTTTTGGTAACGCGAAGACCAGGGACGGTCTTCCTCTGAAGGCTGAAGGTGTGTTGGATCTCCGCAGCTAGAAAAGTTTTTGTTGGTTCTCTGCAGCTGGAAAACTTACTTCTAACCCCAGCGGAATGAATAGTGCGCAACCGAGTGTTCCCTTATGCCATGGTCTTTCTTTTACATTCAACTGCTTGCTTCTCTCTCTCAGGTCGGAAAGGCTAAGCCCGTGAAATTTTTTTTCTCTAATGGCACAAATATCACGTTCTTTTCGTGACATCGGATGGTAATACAAACGCCTGGTGGGTGATGGACCGTGTATGAGTCGTTGCCAGCATCATTACAAGCCCTGTAATGCACTACATTAAATCGGTACCCACGGGACGTTAGAATTTAAAGAGATATCAAGTTGGGCTGGCAACCTCAACCCTATCTCTGAGGGATGCGTATTATGTTGCTTACGCATCCAGCGTGAGCCATTACGAATAACCCGAACTACCGTATAGTTGAATGTATATACGAACGTGTTAATGCGTTTCGGGTCGTGATAGAGTGACGAATGAAGCCTCTTAACTGGCCAATTTAGAAAGCATGTACATCCAGTTTCCCCCACGCTGTATTGTATGTGACGAAGAACAATGCTGTCACGGAACATACCACATCAACTTCGCCGGCAGTGATCGGACCTACCCTGACCCGACGCTCGCCTTCAAAGCTTGTCTCATGGAAATGCTTGACAAGTTGCTAGAAAGGCGCGTGCCCAACGACAACAGTTCGCAGGTGGTTTGCATAAGCACCAAAGGTCCTACGCTCGACCAAGGGATGCCCATCATCTATGGAGCTACGCTAGTCAGGCAGGATGATACTGCTTTCATACTAACGGAAAGCCTGACCAATGAGCTGAACATGTACATTGCATCCAACGGTTTCGGCAGCGACTGCTGGGCGTTTATCCTTGCGAACCCCGGGTCTGTATGGATACAACCAATACAGTCGCAAAAGAACGAGGAAACGGACCGCGATTCTGACACCGGATTTGACAAGCAGAACTAAGGTTAAGTTTTCATCAAAGGTAAATATTTACTCGCAGGGACGCGAGTTTCGCTCGGCAGGAAGTGTAAATGTCACGCCTGTTCGCCTTTAGTTACGTTTGATCCGAAGTGCGATGCGAACAAAAGGCTTTCGCAGGGTTCATCTCACAAAATAATCCCATGCCCAAATTACGGTTCTCTCATGCACTTCCGAACCCCTGATACACCTTTAGGGCGCCCGAAGAAACATGATTCACTCCTGTGTGTTGCGTTCGTTGTCTGGGTTCTGCAAATTGCAGGAAATGACCTTTTGGGAGAGCGATCCGAGCGTCCGCCGGGCTCCGTTAATGAGCAAGTGTCGGCGCATCCGTCAGATCTCCCAAAACGAAGTAGTGACAGTTTCTTTAGTCAGCTCTTAAACAAAGGTGAAAATTGCACTTTCCACGCCCAAAATTCAAGGCCGATTAGCGGTGGGGTCATAAAACGGGGCAGCCAAAAGGAAAATATCATACCACACTAAGAGACCCACAGCTCATCAGAAATAGTGGCCCAAACTCGGAGGTGGCAGACAATGACCCTGAGCATCCGAACGCTTTCAGACTGCCTGATTACTTAAGGCACTAATTCCTTTCGTTTAGGCTCTCGAATGATGATCGTACCAACGTTCTTTTCTTCTCCTTGACTTTGGTTCAGTTTGCGCGTGTACCTCATGTTGCGGCCTGCAAGAGCTTCTCGTGAAGGAGCTGACGCTTGCCTGCATTTTCACTTAACGCCAACATCTCACAAATCTATATGCCTATACGCATGTATCTCGCATCAATAAACAGTACGGATTGAAAGTGCAAAGAGGAAAGTAGTTGTCGTTTGCAGCAGGCAGGATTTGGAACCGGTGTTAATGATTAGGCAGTACTTGCGTCGGTAGGTTAATGGTCGAGAGCTGTAAGGAACCTTGCAACGGGAATTAGAACTTTAGTCATTCGAGCAGTCAAAGCGAAGCAGTTGGGGCCGGAAATATAAGGAGCCAAGGGTGCTCGGAGCATGTGAGGAGGTTCGCATGTTAAGAAGTCATAAGTTGCCTGAAGTGTATAATCGTGACAAGCTCTGGAGGAGCCAAGTGTAAAATTGAGAAGTTGCTTAGCAAGAGTCCAGCAGTCGGAGCCGGGAAATTAAGGAACCAAGTGTGCTCGTAGTTAATAAGCAGGAGTCGCGTGTCTTAAGAAGTTGTAAGGTGCATTACGTGTATCAGTCGTGAACAGCTCAGAAGGAGCCAAGTGAGAAACTGAGAAGTCGTTGAAGAGTAAAGCTCAGGAAGCTAAGCAGAAAAGTCGTGAGTGGAGAATTCGTCAGGCTAAGGAAATTAAGCCGAGTGTTAAAGGCGTGAGGTTGAGAAGCACAGAAGAGCTAAGCGTAGGCTCTCGAGACCGCATCGCATGCACAGCAGTGATATACTTCGTCGTCATTATACACTTTTGGTTATACTCGTTCATTTCGTGGTTATCGCGTCCGAGGCCCAGTCCGCATACAAGCTCTTCGTGAGGAGCTTACGCTCGACTGACACACACTTAACGCCGATCTTAATACGCAACCTGTTCGTACCTCCGTTTTGCAAGTGCCAGTAAATCCCGAATTTGAAGTGTTGAATTGAAGTGAAGGGAGTCTGACCAAAGGGTCAAGAGGAGTTCTGAGACTATTGCTGAGCTAGAGGTCAAGCTGAAGACCTTTCTGATTTACGTTGCAATATATATTTGGTTGTTCTTGTGCTGGCTAATACTTGTTCGTTTGGTGCACTCGTCGCATAAGCTGTTGAAATTGTCGTTATACACTTTGTGAGATACTTTGCGCTACACCCGAAAAGGAGTCCTGGAGTCAGATTGCGGAGTCAAAACGGAGTCAGATACTTGGAGTCAAGCATTCATTGTCGTTTTATTTAACCCAACGCAGCAGGCATTTACACAAAAACACAGAAACGAAGGACTTAGTCTTCGCACCACTGGCTTCGTTTTATTACTCCCGGTCATGGCAGGAAGACTCGCGGACAATGTAAGCCCCACGGAAACGCAGCTTCTCTTCATCGTTCTGGATACGTCGTTTATTACGGGCTCATTGCTTATGCCAGTCGTAGTGTACATTGTGTTCTACACTAAGTCCACCGGGAAGTATCGGTGGTACATACTGAACGGGATAGTCTGGAACTACGCGGTCGACGTTGCTTTGGCCTTCTGGAGGCCGGTAAACCTGCTTCCGCAGCTGGCCGCCTACTCCGAAGTAAGCGACTGCCCACTAGCGCTTTCATTCGAGATTAGGTTAAAACGTTGCAGGGTCGGGTGCACATGCGTCCGGGTGCCGGCTACTACCACTTGATCGTCGGCGTGATGCTGCTAGTTAATGTCTGTCTCAGCGTATGCTGCTGTCTGTTTTACAGGTTCGCCCAAGTAAGTGTCCCTTGTTAAGCTTCTACAATTTTCAAATCATAACTCACAGTCCGTGCTGTGCATCCATTTTCGTGTCGTGTCTTCGACAGTGTCAAAACAATCTGACAAGGCAAACTTGAAGGCATGAGTAGAAGTGGACTGGCGAGTGACGAAGTTGATCAAGGTCAAGAAGGGGCAAAGGGAGGGAAACGAAGGAAAAGACGGGAGTACGACACTGACTGAATAAGACATCGGGGCATTGTGGTATTTGACCGGAAAAAAGTGAATTTTCGTCGCTGACGCCACAAGCCGTGCGGCGGGCAAATGCCGATCTCACTGATAAAAACGAAGCGAGATGAAGAACAACGATGAGTGGAAAAAAAAGAAGAATCATGACAAAAAGGAAAATAAACAAGGAACTACTAATAGCCAAAGGCCGCACAGAATCTTCAAAATTCGCTGCCTTTTCAGGTCCATCCTGGAATGCTTTATAATTTCGTGGAGAGAACGACCGGCGTCTACGCTTTTTACGTTACCGTACATTTGTTCTTCTATGCGCTCTATTCCGGCGGGCTGCTCACGTGGTATCTCATTGCGGACTTGTGCCCGCTTGATGTGCTACAGGAATTTGCTGACAACGCGGATTTCGCGAGCGCTAGTGCATTATTTGCGTTTCCTCGCAACGCCCACATGGAGGCAATCCTATGGTCCTTAGCCGCGGTGCTGGCCGTCTTTTTCATGTAAGGCCCAACACGTAGCAGGGCCAGGGGTATGTAGAAATTTCTACTGGTATCGAATGGAAAAGAGTCCTCGGATACCTCCTCTAGGTTGGGTATATGACAACCTCCCTGGCCAAATTTTCGGAGAATGATTTTGTGTATTTCAGGATTGGCGTCTGCTTCTGCGTCGCACTTCTTCATCGCATTACGCGATCTAAAAGCCACCGTTGCCGCAGGACTCAACTGATGTTCTTTCGCGCATTTGTCCTACAAATGCTCGCTGCCTGCGTCTGCCTGGTTTGGCCCCTGTTCGCGGCAGCGTGCACAGCAGCCGTTGGATTACGAATTAGTCGTACGATAACGAGCGCCTTTCTCGCGTTGCTTAGCGTGCATGGCACTGTGGATATGCTGATAATCGTTTGTTTTGTCACGCCTTACCGCCAGTTCCTCGTGAGCTCGGCGCGGAAGATTCGATGTAGGCATTCTGGCACCGTCGGCGTCAATTTCGCCAACACGCCACGCCGTTGTTCCGTTTGGTATACAGACGTGCGGCATGAAGTACGTCGTTATTCGATATGGACATAAAAGCGTCCACCGATAATTTGCTCGCGAAACCAAGTCGAACGGCAGTTCTTTAAAAAAATGAATACAACACCGTAATCCGAGCACTTTCTATTAAAAGAATGAAGGTTACATGCTTACGCTTAAAAAACCTGTAATGGTGTGTTGACTAATGACGAGACGCGATATCGAGGAAGCTCTGCGAGCACGGGTACGTCCCAGCGGTTTATGGCGAGAAGGGCCTAGTCGGAGAGCGGACTACGCGGCTAAAATTATCAAAACACGTACACGGAGCAGCTCCGAAAGAAGGAGAAGTTAAATCACGTCTACGGCGCAGACGAAACCGGCATTTGGCTCAATCCAACCGGCGGCCTGTGCGTCGAACAAGTAGGCGCAAAAGATGTAAGTTCCGATAACTTAGCAACACCGGCGCAAATCTGGGGTTCAGGTCACTATCCTCTCCTTTGGCAACACAAAATTGCGAATCACCGTAATGCTCACAGCATGCAGCGACGGCGCGCGAATGAAACTGTTCGTACTGATGCCGTTCGGCCCCATGTCGCGTACATTCAACAAGACCAACAAGAAATTCGGCAAGAAGCTCCATCTCATGTGGCACCGCACAACAGCTGATAGATAATGAAATCACGAAACTCGATCTTGAGAAAACCTTCGGCGGCACTGTGGGCTTTTAGTAAGAAGTGCAATTTACGTTCAACTCTAATGCATTTGCTTTAGCAAGCCAAAATCATTGTTTTAGCCGGCCGACGTCAGCTGGAACAAGCCGTTTAAGGCATTCTACGGCCAGTGGATGCTCGACCGCGAGCACGAGACTACCGCCGCTGGTAAAGCGAAACCGCTGCCGCCGGAGCTGTACCTCGGATGGGTGCTCGAGGCCTGGTACGATGGAGTCACGAAGGACAACGTGATCAAATCATTCAAAGCTTGCAGCATCGGCGCTATCGGCGAAGCAGACGACCACCTCATTCACTGCTCGAAAGACGGCAACGGTATTCCGTACGGCTTGTACGAGCTGACCAAAGCCCGTGAAGCGGCGGAAGCACAGAAGCTAGCGGAAATCCTTGCGGGATTCGAGATCAAAGCTCCGGACGAGGACGAAACTGGACACGTAAGCGACGCCGAAGTGATTGACGACGAAGTAGTATCTTCTGACGACGCATGTTCCGGGCCTGAACACGAAAACCACAATCTGAGTGATGATATACGCGTATTGCAGAGGAAGATACGTTAATAAAACTTGTTGCCTGTTAGCCCATGAGCCCATGAAACAATATAAGAACGTCTCTAATATAAGAACATCTCTAATATAAGAACACCTTTTGACCCGAATGAAAAATATAAGAACCGTTCTTATATTAGAGATTTTAAGGTATGTCACTGACATGCTTTCGCGTGACACGCTTCGTCTTATTGTCTTCGTGCTGGTTATGCTTGTCGCCAGTGCTTACACGGGGAGTGGTTTTGTAAGTTTCTTCTGCCTGCAGATGTGTAACCAGCAGTAATTTATGGAAAAGGACGATGATTTTTGGAGGGGACGTGAATGGGAGAACAACTTCGGATACGGATAATCCCTTCGTTCTCCATTTTCTGACACTTACCTGACACTGTAAGGTAGATTGACTTGTGCTCTCTGTTACTGACACACTTCCTGTTGTGGCATTTAACCCGAAGTAAAACTGTGCCAGACAGTTGGCACAAATGTGTATTTGAATTTGTTAGCAAAATTTACGCAACCGCTTTTTTCGTTTACAAATTCTGACTACATTGGGAATTGTAATGTAATTAAAAGATAATGAAGGCATCACAGGACCTTGAACTCGCGGATCACACGGGTTGCATCTCGAAATGCGACATTGGGGCCGTCGCAGAAGGGCAGGCTGCTCCCGCGCACGTTGCACAAGCTGCTTGGCGGTAGTTCCCCGAAGCCAGTATTGTTGCAAGCGGATGGAATAATGTCAAGGAAGAGGCATAAATCGTTATGAACGCCGTTGCGGAAGTAGGCCTGTCCACTTTTAGCACTGTCAGGAAGAAAAAGGCCAGCGTTGAAATACTCGTTACTATCGGCAAGGCAGCCTGAACCGTACGTTCACCTTGTATGCAAACTGTCAGTTTGTTACCAGCAAAATTGTAGCATGGCGAAACTCAGCATAGCGCCGCTGGACGTTGGCAGAAGGTTCTTGAAGTTGTAGCATACACAAGTGCGTCCATACTTTGTACTCGCTAACCAATGCGCAAGGGATAATCGCGACAGTCGTCATGGTCCAGAGTATCGCCCAAGCGACAAAACGGGGACTCTGCTAGACTCGGGTCTTGCATGTAACATCTGAAATGGCACAAACCAAAGAAGCACCGAATGTGCGAGGACATGAGACCGTTGAGCAGCTAGACCATCCGACAGAGGGCAACGTTTGTGCCGACGCCGAAGTTGGGAGCTCGGTTAAGAACGCGTAATTGATGCCGATGCCGACAGAGCCCCACACAGTCGCGACGGCAAAGACGACAATGAAGCACTTTTGACCGACGCTAAAACCGCCATGTTCGCACTTTAACATCGTTGCCTTAAGGGCCTCGTTCCACTTGCATGTTCCCAGTGGAAGCGCAAATAACCAAGTAGCGGCATACGAACTGCACTGAGGTCCAAACCAAGACGGTATGGTGCAACGCAAGGGTAAGCACCAGTACTGACTTAGCGTGAGCACTTGTGCGCATAGGACCATTGGACAGTACAGAGAAGTACTCTGTGTCCACGAAACAAGCCTACTTGGGCAGATTCAAACATTCCCGCAAAAAGCGACCGCCCGAAACTTACTGGTTGTACTACCAGCTCAACGAGGGCAAGAGCCAAAACGATCAGAACACCGATCGCAGTCAGGCACATGTAGTTGCGAATGCCCTCGGTCCTCGATCGGTATCGCATTAGCCACAGCAAGTAGAGGTTGAGCACAACTGACAGCGTGTTTTTCGTTGCGTCGACGAACCGGTGAATTGGGGCAACGCCAGAATGAACCATTATTAAGAGCGATTTTAGGATGGCCTTTAGACAGGTATGTGAGGACAGATAAACGACCGGTATGCGGTAGGCAATGCAGCGTTAATTATCACTACGAAAAAGTCGATTTCGACACTACGCCTATTTTAGAGTTTCATCCTTGACCAGATTATGAATCATCTTCGGGAAGGTGGTTTTGAAGCTGAACTAGTGGCGGATGTATGCGTACTTTTTTGATTGCCGCCTCCACTTTCAACCGACGATCTCTCGCTTGCTTTCACAACATGCATAACGGGAACATGTTTGTTTGACGATTTTGTAGTGTTTACCAGACCAGAGAGCACAAGCAAACACAACCATTTAACATGCACATTATTATTTCCGTTTCAGAAGGAGGGCGGCTGCAGTTTACGTCGTTCGCGAATCGTCGTTCCGCGAATCGTCGTCCGCGAATCGTCGTGCTTTTTTCCGCGAATCGTCGTCCGCGAATCGTCGTGCTTTTTTCCGCGAATCGTCGTCCGCGAAACGTCGTTCCGCGAATCGTCGCGATTTTTCTCCGCGAATCGTCGTTTCTGTGGTGGGTCGTCGTTCCGCGAATCGTCGTTCCGCGAATCGTCGTAGAACCACTACCCGGTGTGTGATCTTGGAAGAACTGATTACCATGAGGTTATCTTGTTTTCAACAACGACCTGCCTTACAAGCTACTGGATGTAAAGGTCACATCCACGTGTGTTATCGGAACGAGAACCATAATGATATTCATCGCATGGACTTTGCAATCGACTAGGGCCTTGGAGCACTCTATGCGGCTATAGCGGTTTTCGTTTTATACTGAGAGCGGGCTTTAGAGAATAACCTCCTCCACCCCACGGATTGGAAACGTATAACACTTGAGAGTGTGCAAAGATCGTTGGGTGTGTTCCGTTTTAGGCTCCGAAGGCATTCTGAGACCATTCTTAGGGCGTTTGAAAGATTTTACTAACACTAATAATTCATTATAAGTTTCCCCTAAAAGGAACAGATTCGGATCGTTTCGGTAAGTGGTGAAACAGATGAAGTCGAAGTTCACTCCTCTTCAGGAGTGCGAAATGCAACAAATCTTTGTGATAAGAATGCAGAACGACACAGAAACCTGTTTTCTTTATAATACTAGTTAATCGTGCACTACAGCATTCTTAAATGACAAACTAGCAGAAGCTAGGCAGACTTCCGCGCCGTTTTTCTGTTTCCAACTCATCTTTGACCACCGAGGACGTCGAATGTTTGAGACTAGGTACATCGACGTCTTTGCAACTTTAGCAGTTCCAGGCTAATTTTTTGTATGACGTAGGCAACATTTTGAATGCACGTAACGTTAGGATTAGTTAGCCAGCTTCAACGATGCATGTATGCGCGTTAAACAGCCTAGCTAATTACGCTAAAAGTGCATCAGAAAGTCGACTTTTGTCTTCGAAGATGCTGCCACAAATGCACTCAAGCAAATGGATGCGTCTTTTGCCTTTCTGGTGTCTGACGCTGAAGCTTACCTGCTGAAGGCTCGTTTGGAAGAGCCAGTATGACGGACGGAAGTCGCGGCTCCAAAACTTTATGCGAATGCGTGCGCAAACATTTATTTGTTCAAAAGTGCACAAACGCGGGAAGGCACAAGCTTCAGTTCCCAGTTAGTATGTTAGTATGCAGTGAGGTGAATAAAGTTGTAGTTTCCGGCATTGCCCAACGATCTCCTCTTGACTAGTATTTGTTGCCGCCCCGCACTTCCTTGACGTACTATTACGTGCCGTTTTACAG
The DNA here is from genome assembly GCA_020875895.1 of Aphelenchus avenae. Classification (NCBI taxonomy): domain Eukaryota; kingdom Metazoa; phylum Nematoda; class Chromadorea; order Rhabditida; family Aphelenchidae; genus Aphelenchus; species Aphelenchus avenae. The sequence continues at coordinate 266,598 of JNEY01000114.1, read as the reverse complement.
CTTCGAAGGCTGTGCTTAACGGGGCAAGCTTCCTAGGTCAGCTTCGTGTCCAACTTCGACCTGTCCGCCCTGCATCACTACCAAAATGGGTTGTCTTGAAAACATCGCCAGAAGCCCTACGTTCATTGCAAGCCTCTCCGTGGAACTGGTTTTGCTCGCGCTTCACGCATCCGTCCTGACCTGCATTCTGAAGCAGAGAAGAAAAAGCAGCTCACCCTTCCGTAGCGGATTCTTTACCATCTATGTCGCACAAAGCGTAGCGGACATATGCTGCTTTTTACTGGTAAGCGTCCGCTCTCTCCAGCTTTTTTTGCATGACAGGGCACCTAGAGGTTTTTGGGACCGAGACCGGTATCTTACATTGATCAGACACTCAGAACAAGGTGGGAGAGGGAAGGAAGAATTGCCCCGAATGATTATATGTTCACTTTTACCCTTTCTAGGACCTCCTGCTGTTTCGACTAGCTCCCTTGGGATGTCTCATCCCGGGGGTCTTCGACTTCTCGGAGGGCAACGTCGGTTTCATGCTGCTAGCGTACGTAACCAACGTCCTCTTTTCGGCGCACACAGCGATCGGCATCAATCGGTTCCTCGTGCTCACTGATGTAAGCTCAATGCTTGGCAGTAGTGTACCGACCCTTGGGGCATGCGGAAGGGGGGGGGGGTCTGTCCACCTCCTTAAAATATGAAGAGTCAGAAAAGTATTAATTTGCTCGATTGCAGTAGACCTAACAGTTACTGCTGAGTTTAGGCCTGGACGATAACGAAAGAACGTATAGCGCTGGTAGCTATTGTGCTCCTTCCAATTCCGACAGCCGCCTTGCGTCTTGTGGGGCGTACTAAACTTATCGAGACGAGCGCATTCGGCACCTTCGCGGTAGTCCGAGACGTTCCTTGGGTAAGCACGTTCTTAGAGTCCGACGTCGCGTCCTACCGCGGCGCGTATTCGTGCGCGCCGTTTTATAGAACGGGGAACGGACTGGACCGGAAGCCGCTTTTCATCAAAGCGGTAGTACCATCGATTGTGTGGAGTGTCCGACACTAAATCTTGGTATCGGTTGGACTTCTCAGCATTGGCATCAGTACAAGTCTAATTTTTTTAAAACGCTCTACCCCTGGAGGAACAGCACGGCTCTTTTTTGTAGAACATGGAACGGAAAGCAGCACGTGGTAGAACATCAGAGCCTAGGCAACCACATTTTATCTGCGAACGATGAATATTATTTTCTTTTCATCATTCTTTCAGACACTGGGCGCCTCTACGCTGCTATACCATGGCGTGACAGCCATTATTACCATGATATTTGAACTGCGTTCGTTGTTCCGCTACAGAAACCTAACGGTCGCGGCCAAAGCGAAGTATCGCAATGACTATCTTTTGCTGAGTAAGACCGTACGATCAGCAAAATGAAGCAAAGCGCAGCAGTAATGCGGAGGCCGGACCTAATGGTCGTTCATTTAGGTCACAGGGCGGAGTCATCAAAGGGGTATACACTAACAAAACAATCTTGTTAAGCTTGAGATTGGATACGCCAAAACACATAAGCAAACCCGAGAAGCGGGGCCAGTCTGCAGCAGGGGAGACATCAGGCACGACCAATGTCTAGGCATTCTTACCAAATATCGCAAACCCAAAATGCGGAACCCAGAACAGTTGGACGCCACTAGAGGCCGCTGAGTTATATCGCATTTGTTTCTTAATGTGCTATTTCAGTTTACGCGCTTCTACAGTTTTCCACTCAACTGGTGGCCATCGTCGCCTACGAAGTTTTCTGTATCGCGACACTCGTCGGCGACGCTAAAGTGACGTTCGTCGCACTATCAGTGATGACTCACAATGGCACAGTTCTCTCGTTGAGCCCGCCGTTATGCCTGCTTTCCATGAGGTTACTTCGAAAATTCTCGATATAAGCCAGAAAAATTTAGCAAACTTCTGCGAAAGGCCTGGTTCGAAACATATTTTCCCCCTGAGCTCGCAAAGAGGTTCATGTCGTCGACGGCGATCGCCAGAATGACGCCAACTGCATGGAGAAGCCACGAAGCCCATTAGTCAGTAGCATTGTTCCCTGGATGCCACCATTGAATTCCACACTGAGTTGTTCTGCGTTAGTGGCTACCACATCGATACAGTTCACTCCCCTCAAGGACGCCTTCGGCTGCTTGTGTACAAGGGCTCTCCGGCGGTCGCCGTGTTACTGAGCAGTGTATCCGCAATCTAGACTTGGACGCGACACCCCCCGTACCGTACTCCGTACCGTACTGACACCCCCCCCGTACCGCACTCCGTACCGTACTGACACCCCCGTACCGTACTCCGTACCGTACCAGTACGGCGCAGTACGGTACGGTACGGTACGGAGTACGGCGCCGTAGTACGGTAATAAAAAATTAGATACTTTCCGCCTTTTTGGAGGTAAAACGGAACATCTGGCCAGCTAACACTAATGCCATCGACATTAAGAGTTGTAAACGGTGTTAGATACAACTGCATGCCCGTCATTCTTGACGAAATTTTCCGTATTTTAGTTAAAGATGCCCAAAATTTGCTCGATTTCGGCTAAAAATGGGCATTTTTGGCCTGCAGTACGGTACGGAATCGGCGCCGTACTAGGGGTCATGCCGTACCGTACTCCGTACCGTACAAGTACGGTACGGTACGGAAACACGTACTGACCCATAGCCGTACCGTACTCCGTACCGTAGAAGACGGTACGCAGTACGGTACGGTACGGAATACGGTACGGTCGTCCAAGTATACCGCAATCGAAAGCAGCACGTCTACGAAGTCCCATCTAAAATCCAAATGGCATCTTGAATAATACGTGTTTGCATGTTTTTACGTGCTATACAGATCACTGCATCCTTAATTTCCATTGCAGATTTCTGCAGCTCTTGTTGATTTTCTTACAGCGTTTATTACAGGGTGCCAATGCACGCATCCTCAACAAACAAGTAACCACAGATTATCTCTTGTTTAAATGGTTTCATGAGAAGCTCGTACTGAATCTCTTCATATACCGTCGAGTCGCTGAATGCGCACTCAGCGTATTTCCTGGCCCCAAATGGCCATGCACGTAGAAGGACATGAGTTTGTGTCTCACGGTTTTGCTGAAATTATGCAATTTATCTGCTGCTTCAGTACTACGCTGGTAAAATGGTTTCGTCGAGCTGGCGTCATTTGATCTGTTCACTGACCTGACGATCACCAAAATAATCGGTGGGCTCAGAACCTGGCCGTCGTAGCTCCAGTTGCTGACGCTTATAAGTAAGTCCATCACAGTGGGACGTGTGTTAAAGCCAGGAATCCTGACAGTAATCGCTGACAAGTAGGACAAGATTAACCGCGAATGTCATAATTGTAAATACTAAAGTCTGATTTGGCAACAATGGTTCATTGGCGCGGCTAATGCTTTAGCCTGCTAAAACGTATACTTTACATGCCGTACCGTACTACGGCGCCGTACCGTACTCCGTACTGCAGGTCAAATAATGCCCATTTTTAGCCGAAATCGAGCAAATTTTGAGCATTTTTGACTAAAAATACGAAAATTTCCTCAAGAATGACGGTATGCTGTTCTATTTCACACCGTTAATAACGTTTATTGTTGATGGGGTTGTTGTTTGAAGTCCTGATATGTCGGTTTACCTGAAAAAAAGGCCGAAAATTTCAATTTTTTTGCCGTACTACGGCGCCGTACTCCGTACCGTACCGTACCGTACCGTACTGCGCCGTACTGGTACGGTACGGAGTACGGTACGGGGGGTCCGGTACGGTACGGAGTACGGTACGGGGGGGTCCAGTACGGTACGGAGTACGGTACGGGGGGTCATTTGCAAACTCTAGGTTCAGGCTCAGCAGGCGCATCAAATGTTATTGTTCTTGTCGAAGCAACCAGTTCCTGGCAGTGGCGTATTTAGGCGGGGTGCAGGGTGCTGCGCACCCCTCAGCAACCACGAAACTTAGTAGTAAGCGAGTTTCCAGTCCTAAAATAAAGAACGACCAGACGCCACCGCGACCACGACCCAAAGGTGAAATTTTCAAGCGATCCCTTATTTCCATTTCTTAATTTGGGTCATTTGGGCGGCGCTGCGTCAGGGCTGCCAGATTTTTAAAACCGGACCGACCATAAACCTAATAAAAGCGCAGTTTTTTCATTTGAATTTTCCGAGAGAAGCCAAAAAAGGGCTGGCTCTGCCGGCGCATGTGTCCGTCTGGCTTAGTTCCAAAAAAATCTCAGCCCGTGCACGCCCCCCCTTCACTTCATTAAAGGCTTAGTCAGTGCATAGTCGGCGGCATTACTAGCCATGGTTACCGAGGGTCGTTCCGACTATGGTTCGTTGGTGAATCTGATTACACGTTCAAGTCTGACCTTTTCAAATGGCGCATAAAACCTGTCTGGGCGGAACTTTCCAACGTGATGTAGATGAGCCCAACGCTGCTCGAGACATGCGCTAAGGCTAAGCGCACTGTTGCGAAATCATAGAATGAGGGCCGTACTTGTGCGTTCTCACAAAGCGGCGCCTTTCTGGTACACCTAACCAGTCGTCTACTAGAAGCCTGTGGCAGGAGGCGCTGCGATGGAGGCGGGGGAGGGCACTTATGCCCTTTTGTTGGNAACTCGGAAGGGATAGACGTCTGTCGCGTCGTGAACGCTAAGTCCGTTGAAGCAACATAGAAGCCCGCTGAGGAAGCTGCGACTGATCACGTTGCGATATCATCGACACACAAGCTGCTGTGCTTCAAGATTGTCTCTTGACATGCAGTCAGAATGCTTCGCAGCAATTGTCGTAACAGCATTGTCTAAACAGCGTCCTGGTCACATTGCTTTCTCGAGTGAAGGAGAAAAGACATCGCAACGTTGCTTTGGACGCAAACGTGTCCTTAGGCGAACGTGTTTGTTTCTCTTGCGGGCATACGTCGGTCGAACGCACTTGTTATTTTCGCGAGGTCGCGCTCGCTTTTCATAGCCGTTGGTCGACTGCAAGAGTGCAGGACTGTTTGGGTGGTCAAGAAATGTCGCAAAGCACCTGTTGAATGACATTCGCTGTATCCCACCACAAGGTCGACAAAAGCTAAAAAGTCCGATGGACGGATTATTTCATGGTCCATAACTAACATAACTAACACCCACACGCATGAATGAAGGCGGTGCACTAAACTCACTATAGAATAATAAAAACATTACTGCAACTACCTTTTTACTGTTTTACTGAATTGGCATTTACTGAATTAGTCTTACTGAATTAGTCTTACTGAATTAGCATTTACTGAATTGGCATTTACTGAATTAGCATTTACTGTATTGGCATTTACTGAATTAGCATTTACTGAATTAGCATTTACTGAATTGACCTGTAGCCCTTGACAGTTAGCCTCGGACGCTGGCAGTGGCGGGGATTGTTTGTGGGCTTAAGCATGTGCCGGGCTATCCTCAGATGGAACAGCGCAGCTACTAACTCGACTCATTGTGGCCATTGTTCTTACTGCCGGATCTCGAGCGGATCTGAAGGAGGGGCAATTATCGAAGCTACGCGAAAGCCTAGATTTTCAGTGTAAACCCCTTCTTTTCAGTAGTAAAATACTTGATGTTTAGCAAGTAAAGACTGTCAACGCTGTAAAATAATATCTTTCATGTGACATTGCTAATTCTCACTGTTTTCGTTACCGTCGAACTTTCTACGTGCGACGTGGCGATCACAAACATTTCGTTGCGTGCCAAGAACATTGCGTCTTTGGCACGTAAATGTTTAGCTCGAAAAACATCAGCTGTGTACGCACGTATTTCAGTCTGTTGCGCGTGTTTTCTTAGACGAACTTTGGAACAGAAGATCTTAATAGTGCACTTTTAATGGGAATGTTGTAAAAAGAACCGGCTTTGGGTTTCGAGTAAAGGGGAAAACATTTCCTGGTAGGCAGAGCATAAATGTGCGTCCACTCCGAAACATCTTCACTTTTTATACTACTTCAAGTGACTTCGTAATGGCACGATACGTAATCGTTCTTTGTGCGCTAGCAGCGGCTGTTGCGTGCGTCAAAGCTGAAGAGCGGTAAGTTCTAGCGGCCGAGCCGCGGGCTGTAAACGGCCCTTGGCCACTGAAGATGTCCTCATTTTAAAGAAATTTATCGCTTTTTTAACACTGCCATTATATATGGCAAGAAAAAATATTTGAACGGACAAAAAGTAATTCGCTTTCAGCGCGGAATGCATTTCCCGGTGAGTTTCGGCAGTGCGGGATCAAGCCAGACGTCTAGCCGACAAGAGCGTTCCGTGTCTTATATGGCACTTACCAAGCGGTCGGCTGAGGCGGTCGGGACCCAGGAGTACAGCAGGGTCTCTTTGTTCTGTCTTTTGCATAGCATGATTAAACCGTAGTCTATGAATTAAGAACCCGCTGAAAGACTGCGTTCAAGCGCGTCCACCCAGTAAGCTGGACCCCATTTTGCGAAGCATCAACAACATAACTGGGAAGCATTGCGACGACTGAGAAGCGACTCTCTGTAAGTGAGGTGGCAAAGTTGGCGAACGAAAATGGCCCTAATCAAGGACGTAGCTAGGAACCCTCCCTTTGGTACTTTTCTGAAGTGTCCAGATTTCGCCCTATTAGTAGCTCAAATAGTCATTTTTGCGTAAATAGACCTAAAACAGCCCGCCGCAGGCGCCGCCAGAACGAATTTCGGCCATACTTGAAGCAAAAGTCGACGAAAAAATTATCCACGATTGGGATTGAGAGATTTTTTTACCTAAAACTGCCCGCCGCCAGAGCTGTTTTTACGCTTATTTTGAAAATTTAATCGAAAAAGTGTATAAAATGTGTCAAAATATCACAACTTCACGAAATAGAAAAATGTGCCTTGGTCCCCCCTTCCCGCCCCCTAGCTAGGTCCTTGGCTCTAATTCAGACCTCGCCACCAACATAGGCGCTTTGAAGAAGAAGTGGGTCCCGAAAGTGTAGTCGTGCGTCAATGCTATGACCGCCACAGATATGGACGGGCTTTGCGAGTAAGCACACTGGGTAATAGCGGCGTACCGAGGATCCGAATTTTTTTTTTTTGGGGGGGGGGGAAGAGCTTAGGGTGGGTCAAAACTTTGATCCCCAAAAATCTCCTTTGGTCCCCCTTACATATAATTTTGCGGCGGCCTTCGGCCACCGCCTTCGTAAGGGTCCCCTTTGCTATTTTCGGACCCTCCGAAATTGGGGGGAGGGGGCATGCCCCCCTGCCCCAAGGGTCGTCGGTACGCCACTGGTGGGTAGTGGATTTTTACTTAAAGCCTGGTCAGCGCCTGGGCCAACCTTCTTCTGTTCAAAGGGTCATCTATACCGAGCTGTTTTCAGGCAGACTACCATGTGCATTTTCGACAATTTGGAGGCCGTGCGCAGTGAGTTCTCTGACGAAGCGCGAACAACCGGAGCGGGATTCCTCGTGATCGGTTTCGACACGGGTATTTTGCGCCGCTACGGCAGCATTCTACCGCAAACGTAACAATTTCGGGGAGGCAGGCAGGCCCGCATTAATGACGGTATTATTTAGATGCGATTCGCTTTTCGATCCCACTCTACGAGGCAACTCGGTCGCAAAATCTCCTGAACCGGACGATTCATTCGAAGCGAAATTCCGAAACTTCCTCCCTGCTTTCAAGCCCAGCCGCTAACCGAATAATCTTGCTTATCATTGTACCCATCCAGTTATTTGACGGTAAATCATAAGCAGTCCGTGAATCATGTCAGGGCCGTGCGTGTAATCCAGAGAGCTTCTTGGTCAGCGTTTCCAAATGACCGGTTTCCTATTTCCACCAAAATGTTCGCGACTCTTGCGGGCCAAGCGAAGGACGGGAAACCGTTACTTACATCAGCGACAACTGAACTTAGACATTTTAATGTAATGAAGTACGACTGTCATCTTGCTAGCAGGCGTTTGACCTTTTAGCTTATTTAACATGGTCCCTTTCGGATCTGAGGTGGGATGAGGGACGCATGTTCCTCTTAGCTCAACCTACTTTTTCCCGTTCGTTTTTGACGGTCTTAGGGTCCTCATTCGATTGATTTTTTCGTCTTTTTCGTCCCACAAACGCCGTTGACCCAGGATCTGTACCAACCCTCTCGCGCAGGCGGCCAGAGGTTGCACGAGCAGTGAGAAGTCGGTGAAATTAAGTGTGCTGATGAAGAAGGTGGTGCTCATGGTGGACGAAATCGGGGAGTAAATCTATGCCCATGGCGCACGTCTTTGCTTTCTACTAGAATCCGGAAAGAAACTCTCTTGGCCAAAATTATAGCCTTTTTGGATCATTTTGGCACATGCGTCGCTTTCGTCACCTGTGCATTACGTATGCGCATCCTCGAGTAAATGCCATCAGAAGCGTGCGCGAACTTTTGCCGTTTTGAGTGAGAGTGCAAAATTTTTCACCCATGTTGCATGCTTCGCAAGTGCTTGTATTGAGGTACGCATTTTTGAAATGAACATGTTCCCGTGTTGTGACGTCCATTGTCGACGTCTGCCAAGCACGAACAACTTGGTACGCTACTTCCGGATTAGTATGTGACGCATTGGGCCGAATTTGGGGCCGATTCCGTTGTTACGTCAACCTGGAAATGCGATATAAAACTGAGGAAAGCTCGAAAGATGTCTTGATAGTTTTACGCTAAAAACTTTTCTTTTGCACTTCAAGGAAGACTCATTCGCAGCTAATCTCGCCGTTTTTCGTCCACATGATTCACATACTTATTGCTGTCGCCGACTATCGCCAGGTCGAGCAAAGCGACATCCGCCGCTTCGGACGACGATTGAGCGATCTACAGATGCAGAGAATTACCTGCTGCACAGTAAGAAAACCAATCCCGGCAGTGTAGCCGAGCTGGATTTCCTTTTATCACTGCAAGTGCCATGGTCGTGCCGTTACTACTAAGAAAAAGAAGAAGCGCCAGGGGACCTCTCGTGACTTTTGTTTTTTTCTGATCAAATGTTGTACCGCATTTCTTGCAGTAAAGTATCCCGACAATATCTGTCTCGTATCGCCTGTGTCGTGCATCCGTTTTTTTACGTTAAAACATGTAGTGCGTTCGTCAAGTGCAAAGTGCAAAAATTTCAGAATGCCGCCGTATGTTTTGTGTCGTTCGACACAATCGCCACCACCGCCACGTAAGGACCATAATCGTCACTATTAGAAGTCTGATGGCTTTTGCTTCGATAGGTCCTGGTTATTACCAGGAGAGGTGAACTTCCCGATTAAGTCTGCTTCATCCTGATTTCCCCACCGACAACAGGTACTGAATACAGTCCTTAGCAACCAAATGAATCCTTCGAAAATGCGTCGCTGCAGAAAAGCCCTAGCGGTCTGCTGCGGTTCTGTGCTAACGTTCCAACAGACACAATCCATGACAAGTATTTCCTCCAGGTCATTTTAGTCATGAGAACAAAACAAACTGTATTATTTCGATACCAAAGGCACTTCTATTTGTGTAGCGTACAAACATTTTCACGGGCATTACTCAGCAACATATCGAAGAGGAAGCTGCATTGCCGAGTCCGGAGCCGCTCAGATCCCAGTGGTCGGGCCAGAAGCCTTGTGCTGCGTCGCAGTCGGGAGCCAGCTTAATGCTTGTACCCTGGCCATCCTTGTTCTGGTACAAGCGAACGCATTCGCCCCTCGTGTCAATGGAGCTCGCTTTGTCGTTGAAGTTAACGGCAAGGTCATTGTTGCAGGTATCCGTTAGCGAAACAGTTCGCGAAGCGCCTGAAAGGTAAAAATGAAGTTGGTAGGATGTAGCGACACATCAGGGCGTTGGTTGATCGTTCTTCTACTTTACGAAAACCAACAGAAGTTTGATTGCTATTTTGTCCTTGCTCCCAAAAATACCTAATTACTTGGTTTTATTTGAGAACAACTATTTTCTTTTCGTTGTCATTCGCTTAAACCAAAAATTTAAAAAAACAATAAAAATCGAATGAGCGAAAAGCGCTGCAGTTTAGCAGCATGGTAGGCGCTTACCAGCCATATCGATGTCGTCGTAAACGACGAAGCTCCCAGCGGTTGTCTGATCGTACTGAATCGCTGAGAAGTCCACTCTCGCCTTGTCGAACTGCGCCACCCAGTCGTTGCCGGCGCTATCGTTCGGTCCGAACGCTTTCAATGCCAGTTCCTTTAGGTTTCGCTTCGCGGAACCGCTCCAAAAGTGGACGAACTCCCCGAGGTTCATTCTGCGCGTATAGCTCTGCCTACTCTTCGGAAAATTCGCAGCGAGCAACGTGAAGAAGAAGTTGAGAACCGCCGTCTCACCGTAGTCGCGGTAGATAGGGTAGAACCAGTCACGGAACCAGCAGGTGCTGCCCCTCGGGAAGGAGTCGCCGGTGGACGCCATCCGCTCGCCGTACCACTTGTCGGCCTCGGCGCTCCGGCCGAGCTTCTTGTAGACATCGTTGACGTAGATCTCCGCCCATTTGCTGTCGCCCCAAACTTGAAAAGCGGGTGATTCGTGCACGCCCTTGGAGGCAAACTCGACGATGTGTGCGATTTCGTGCGAAATGAGAGCGAGTCCCGCGTAGTCCGCTTTACTACCTTCGACCCAGCTCGCAAAGCCGACGTCAATCGTGTTACTTGAAATGAGTCAGTCGCTAAAGCTGCGTCAAAAAAGACGTAGGTACTAGCTGTTGTCTTAAAAGCTAATAGTCACTCCTTATCGTCTGGGTTCCTTCTTCACAAGCTTTAAGGTATTGCGAAAATAACGAATTACGCCGAAGCTACGAAGTTTTTGTGTCCCTAGCTTCCTGTGAAACTCGTCTACAATCATTGGCTTTAATGAAATTCTCCGTTTTTCGGAATCCCTACTCAAACAAGCACACTTTTCGGTGCCACTTTAAACTATCGCCAGGCTACGTCCTAACCGTTACCAGTGCACTCCAAGGGGGAACAAACGAGAGATTTGCGGACTAGCAATGAGGCTAAACTCAGCGCCAGCTAAATCTACATTTTCGCCGTCAGGCAGCGACAAACAAGCGTGGGCCTCCTTTGTTTAGGCGAAAAGGCACGAGCAAGAAACCATTTGCGACGGGCAAAACAAAACAGAGTTCCGAGTTGTACACCCTGCGATACAGTCTTCTGACCAGAATTCCTGTCTGCTTGTACCTTAATTCAGCTACCTATCATTGTTTCAAATTCCGCGTCTGCTGAGATGAAACGTGAGGCCTTATAGCAAAAAGGGACTTCATTTTCGGCGTCACCACCATTGACAAGCCCGTTAGGTTTGCAAACGATGCTCAATAACAAAGTCTAGTATGCACACGATGGTGCATGCAAGGAATGAGCGGATACGCGGTGTGTGGGCTGCAGAAAGTCACTGTATAAAGTGTGTCTGTGCTGAAATGCGTACAAGCGATACCGCATCTTGCGTTGAACTTTGCACATTTCAAACGAAACCTTAGTCATGGATGTAGCCGTTTTTGGGATTTTCGATGCTTGTGGTGGTTTTCGGTTGCCAATGCATGGTTGCCTGCGTTGAGGGATAGTAAAGGATAACACCTTCACTGCTTCAGTCAACTACGGGAATGGGTTTCCACCGTTCAGTGCTTGTATTCCTTGCGCTCTTAATGGGCTTGCAGGTTGTTAAAATATCTATGGACTTGGTTCTAAGCTACTTGATGGTTCATCCCGTATTTCTTTCAAGGGCGCCTACTCTACCGGGCAGTTAAGGCCGCCAATGGGCGTACGATGCACGTCGTCTATTCCATGCTGCAACCGTCTACTGCTAACGCCTCCTTCTCACCTTGCGTCAGTGCTGTCTCCATCATTTCATACCTAGCTTTACTTAATTTACTTTGTCGTCACCTAGTCAATGTTTATGCAAAGAATGAGTAACCAACATAAACCGTGACCCAATAGTCATGCGCGGCATACAACTTTCACAGGTGGACCAATAGCTCAATGCGCGGGTGAAACACGAATGGGATGTGGAATGCGTACGCGGCTCGCATGAATTTCGAGTCGTGTACGCGAAACAGTCGATTCTCGGCTTTCGCTGCTTCCGACGTTCCCCTTTAAAATGGCCCTCATCCACGAAACAGTAAACTTCCGATATGGACCAATCAGTGTGATGGTTATTGTCGCGTTGAGCGCTGGGAACATGAAGAGGGCAAGTCCTCCTATTCCTATAGGAGGAGGGAACCTCCTATTCCACAAAACCAAGTACAAACCTGTGTCTAAATCAAAATCAAATCATCCATTCCATCAAATCATTTCCAAGTTCTATGAAAACAAAAATTTCCGACTTTACAAGCCCTTAGTCTTCTGGGTGCTGGACCCTTTTAAATGAAATCCGAAAAACTATACGAGCCATCTCAAAGGGTGATGCGTTGAAAATCGATGTTGTCGAAAATAGAAGAAGGCGATAGCAAAGTTTGAATGAACTGTCCGTCAAAAGCCGTGAAGCTTTACGTCCGTACGCGACTTGCGTCTTGTCATTTTATGCAGTACCAACTTCGGTAAATAAACTTCTCACCGAATACGACCTACTGAGCCACAACTGAGCGAGTTTACGAAGCAAATTGAGTACGTCCCATTCCTTTAGTGGCCCCCATGACACAAGCAAGACAGACCGTGATCCTTGCGCCTTCATTGCCAAACACGGCAACGGGGCCTCTGGCGGACAAGCATGGAAAAAGCGGCACGAAAAGGTGGGGTTGAAGGGCGACTCCTAGTGTCGTCGCAAAGCAGACATCCCAGATCTAAAACATGCCAAAAGTCTTCAACATGTGCTGGGTACCATTACCGCGCAAAGAAACATAAATCGCCGATATTCATTCAATATGGACGTTGACACTCGTAGCATGAGAAGCATGGAGTAGAGCTGCAGGACTAGGTCTGCCGTCGTCACGACGCCGAAGAGTTTCTGGAACGCAGTGTGGGCATTGTGATTTGCGTATGATCCACCAGGCGACGGCGGCTTGGTCCAGGAATCATAATACATAGGGTTTACCTTCTCGCTATGGCTCTGACGACTTCCGCATTTGTCTATAAGACAAAATGCCCTTCGTTCGCTGAGAACTTTACGAAATGAAACGCCTTTAACCCGTTATCCGGCAGGTGGTATGTCAGTACGCTAATGCATTCCTAAACGCTTTGCGAGTTGCTAGCGTTTATCATGCCAGTCACCGACAACCCACTTCAGTGCACCTGTTTAACAAAATACCGAAGAAAATTTTTAGTCATCGGGCATTCTTTAAGGAGGGGGGTGGGTGGGTCAAAGGGTTGAACCCTCCTCCTCCTCCCCATAATGATGTTAAAAATTTGTTTGCTAAGAGTCCCTCGTTACAGTTGGAATGTATAGCCATTGACCCACCCATACTGAAGTTGAGTATACCCCCCCCCCATATGGAGGTGTACCGAAAAGCGATATATCAGGCTGGTATTTTTCCAACTATCCCTTAGCCCAACTAAACCGTGCAATTTCTCGTACGGTCTAAGGAGTTTTAAGTCTTGCATCATTAGTTAACGCAAGCAGACAGTGGAGAATTCCAGTATCAATCGGAAAAATCGAGCACAGCTCGAAGGGACACTACGAGTCTGGCAGGGCGCCGGTGGAACTAACCAGACACAGGATATTCCCTCTGCGGAGTGTCGTCCAGGGAATTGTTTTGCATGCACGTAAAGTGCTATCTCGTTAGCTTGCACGCAAAAGGCAGACTTCTGCAATTCACGACTGCACTTTTGAGCATGACATTTGAGCGACACTTTAATCGGAATTTTGGAACTTCCGCTTTCACCAAGTGCATAGTCGCGCGAGGTTTTCCAACTCATTCTTCATTGGTAATGACGGATCCGGTATGGCTGCGCGCCGCTTTTGAGCTCCCGCTAACGTCTTTCACCATGCTTTTGCTCGTCTTCTTAGTCAACCAGCTACTGAATAAACGTTCGGACTTCTCGTCAGGCTTCTACGTCATGTTCGCCAGCTTGTGCGCGAATAACATCCTCTCACTCCTGCTGGCAAGACCGAGGACCTTAACAGTTTGGCTATTGCTGGTTGTTTCAGAATTACGTTGGAGGGCGATTCCCTAAATTCGGCTGGTTCACGTACTTCTATGCAACGGACCACTTCGTTGCTCGGGCGAACATAGTTGGAGACACGTTTTTCGCGTACTACCGGTACAATGCTGGTCTATTGCTTGCTGCTAATCGCTTCTTTGTGCTCGCCTTCCCAGAGTATTACAGCATGGTAAGTCAACCTGCGAGGGGGACTTACGCTTGTGAGGGTGTCGGGGAAAGGCCCTTGACTGCTGGGCCCGTCCAGACCGTCCAGTGGACCGCCGCCGGTAACCTGGGACCTCAGGGAGTGGAGAGCAACAATTACTTGTACAGTGTTATGCTTAGGTGTGGACTGGACGCAGTTTAAAGCTTATAATCGTCGCTAACCACTTGCTGCCGCTCGCCATGATCTCGCTAGTCGTACCAATCGACGCTTATTACACGCACTTTGATGGAAGTGGCAATGTATTGGAACTGGTTACAGGAGACGATGCTGTGAGCAAAGCATTCAAACAGGCAAAAACGCATAAGCGTATATGTGTTGCAGCCGATCTTGTTTTTCAGCCGGAAACGTTTTCGGCTAGCCGGAAACGTTTTTGGCTGAAGTGCCAGCCGGAAACGTTTCCGGCTA
>JNEY01000114.1:212143-250156 GCA_020875895.1 Aphelenchus avenae | reverse complement strand
GGGGGGGGGGGCAATGTTGGTTTGCTTGGTCACCAGAAACCTTTCAAATACCTTCTAATGCTCTAAGAATGCTGTCTTAGTGCGCAACAAGTCGTGTTGAGGCCCAGAAAGGCCAAAAGTTTAATTCGGTTTTTGACAGAGCTCAAAGGGCGAGGGGGGACCCTTTGGTTTGGAAATTTTGTCGTTGCTTACAATTTTTTTCTGCTTCGCATTTGCTTCTTGTTCCCTCTTGAGTCATTTTTTGATTGTTCTAAACGTTTGCTGCTGGTTTATGTGACGTTGGTTAGAGACTTTTGGTGCCTCCCTTAAAGTTGGCGATTTGCCCTCCCCCCCCCTACTTAACCACTTAAATCGTGCCATGCAACGTTTTCCGTGCGCGCGAAGCCCGTGCAGGCACTCGGAGCTACGTAAACCAAAATCTTTAAGGCATCAACTTGAGTCGCCTACAAGGACATGAAGGGCTCGCTGGCAGACGCGTCAGTCCACTCGGCATTCAGCACGCTGGTCGGCGTCGTAACGACAGCTGATGTCATTGTGCAGTGTTACGTTATCTTTCTCAATTTCCGAGTCGCGTCAGCGACCTTAAAGGAGTATCGCTACTTCATGCTTCTTTGCAGCGTAATTTCTGCCATGCAGGAACAAGAGGACTGGAAACATTTCAGACTTGGGATGTAGCATTTGCCGCGTGGGTCGGCTACTTTGTTCGTCTTCGTCCGCTCATTCCTAAAGCGCGGTGTGCCATCGTCGAAGGATTGCTCTCGACTCTCGGTCATGGCGGTGCACGGCTCGCTGTTCGTATCTGACACGGGGACGGATCAGAATTTCCGAGAACTCGCAAATCAATTTTCTGGACATTCCGGGGTCCAACAAGTGTAAACAACCGCTAGACAAGGGCCAGGAGAATTTTTCGGGCTCTGGGACCGAAACCGGGTCTTACCAAAACTTTCGTAATTCCCGGTGCTAAACTTTAGTACCTCTTAGTAACTTGCAGCTTCCACTAATGTACTTCTTCGGTGCCGCATTGATTGCTTCGCAGTCGTAATGCGTCCACTACCGCGTAAGGTTGCGAAATACGGGAACCCTAGTGCGCAACGTACCAGTGCAACCACTACGGTTGCGTCAAGCAGTGGTTTCGTTTCGGCTGCTGGTCGCCCACGGAAGGTGGACGTCGTCAAGCAGCCAACGATGGCGTTGTCCAAATTTAATGCCTCACAGCCTAATTTGTCGGTAAAAATGCACTGCTTTTCAAGATGTATATCGTAATAGGGCTAGTGGCCGTTCAAGACCGACATGGATTTGTTCCAGAGCTTTAAAACTATTCAAATTCCGGTTCCAAAGAAAAAAATGGTAAACATACGCAGCCACATACCGATTCGCTGCCCGATTAAAAACCATGAAACATTCTGAATTAGCGTCTTTGTGAGCATGCAAACTTTCGAATTTTGTCTTCTAGCTATAAACATGCTCCAGCTCTAAGCGCCCTTCAGCCGTTGACTATCCAGCAAATCATGTGAAACGTGGTATTTTCGTCTTTTACTGAAAATTTGGAAGCATGCGGCAACGCTACTGCTACAGGATCACGCAGCAACGCCTCGGTGCATGCGTTGGACTACGATGCATGCGGTAAAGCTAAGGTGCATGTTATCTGGTTAACCACCTGGGGATATGACGCGCGTGATACGCGAGAAGGAGTGTTATAGCGCTGAACAACGCTAACTGCCACGCCAAGGTTTCGACCATTATGGACATCGGGTATGGGTGGCTAGTGGACGACCACGTCTTCTGCTATCCGGCATGCACCAGCTATTAATGGCCTCTTGTAAGCGTCACGCTTGAGCGGATGGCACTTGCGCATCGTGCGTTGTTTTCATCGTCAGAATGCGATATGAGCGTACATCCCGCTGAAGTGCCGTCACGTATTCTGCAAGTCACTTGACGCTTGGATGCACGAGTTGTCGCATACCGCACGTGTCCGGAATGAGCTAAAATGGTGAAATTTGCGTCACAAAAATGCCGGAAACATGTCCGCGGCAGCATATTTAAGTGAGCATGCACGTTGAGCTCAAACTGGTTGTGGCGGGCTACCTTTTGGTACTTAGTACCTGAACTGTGGTAGTCTGTTTAATGTACGTGCCATTTGTAAGCACGTTTTACTTGGAAGAGACATATCCAAATGGCCGGCCACGCTTGACGTCTGCAACTCTTGTGTACTGTTTCGCACTCGTCGGAGCTGCCGGAATGCTCTACATAGTTTTCTCGTGCGTTCTACTGCGTATGCTGAACGGATGCGCGAGTGAGTACCGAGCAAGTATAGAGATATATGGACTCTTTCTTACAATTTTAAGAAGTGACTTGGGTATCGCATTCGTATCATCCCAAACCGTCATTCCTTTTAGGTAGCCTAGGCGTGGACGCCTTGGACCGCGTATCTGTCTCAGAGCGTGCTGAGCGCCGACGAACACTATGGATCATACCACAAAGATCTGCGGCATCCCTTCCTCTATACTGACCATCGCATCAGGAGAGTAATCTTTTTGGGGCGTTTTAAGGCAGTCCTCTAAACGCATGTTTGTCAGAATTACTCAACGAAGCATCACAAAATAAGTGGATATTAATGTAGAAAAAGACCGCTCGGATAGATCACGCTTAGCCATGTGACGGAGAACGGTGCCATCTTCGATCTTTGGTATGGACCATCTTCGATCTTAAATGGTCGTTTTGGTGTCTTGTGAGTGACACTATTAGCACACCTAGGTGGCCAGTCGTGCTAATCCACATGTTTGTCGACGAACAGGGTCGCGCTCTGTGGTACACACGTGCAAGCCTAAACATTCGGATTCCCACCATAGTTGCGTAGTCCTTGAGTAGTTGCTAAAGATTAAACTAGAGCATCATGAAACAAACGAATTTAGGGATAGCACGTGTCAGCGCTCAAAGAAAGTATCAGAAAGTAGCAGCATATCGATGGCAGTTGCAGTTACAGAAGGAAACCAAGTTCAGATACACCTCCGAGATCGGGTTGTTTAGGTATGCCGCAGACAACTGTGTAAATCACCTTGTCGCCGTCCGAAGCGCCTGATGTCACAATGTTAGACTTGACGATAGTCCTCGACATGACACACGTAAGAATGTGTGTCATGTCGGATTGCAAACGACAAGATTATCTGCGACTTCTTTGCACTGGAAAAGCAAAGGTGCGAGGATTTTACATCTCTCGAGCTTTACTTAGTTACATATCGCATTTCCGGGTGTTGACGTAACGACGGCTCGTGTAAACACCCTTGTTCCAGACTAGAGACAGAAAAAGAAGTAAACATTGTTTGCTCTTCAAAAGATCGTTTTCGGAGCGAGCACAGCTAAACGCGGAAGTCCACTGGCAACGTATGGCATGTTGTCGGCCTTGGAAGGGCACGTTGCACTTGCGACGGCGTCGCACTACGCACGTGCTAGCAGCGAGCCTCGAAGAATGCCAATGCGGCAAGGAATCGAAAAACGGTCAGTCAAGCGAAAGTTGAAAACAGCATAACTAAGGTGTTTTGATACGCAATAGTAAAAGATCATGTCCACCATTCTGGACATCGCATTCTGTAATCAAAATGTACGACACTATTCGAAAGA
This sequence comes from Aphelenchus avenae, assembly GCA_020875895.1. Lineage (NCBI taxonomy): Eukaryota > Metazoa > Nematoda > Chromadorea > Rhabditida > Aphelenchidae > Aphelenchus > Aphelenchus avenae. The sequence goes on along the minus strand of JNEY01000114.1, from coordinate 246,538 downwards.
GGAACAGACTGGACACGCCCCTAAGTTTCCATATCGCTCGAATAAGAGCCGTTAGCGCTTCGTTAGTGATCCGCCAAATGTGAACGCAAATGGCGTTAAGCTACGCGTTAAGACTGCTTGATAAACCCAAGTGTCGTATACGCGACTTTTGGTGATTATCGCCTTTACTGCCACATGATGTCATGCTAACGGCATGGCATAGGTCAGTGGGCTGTGCCATCCCGTGCTGCCGTGCCATGCCATTTTCCCGTTTTCACGGCACGAGGAGGGTCGGCACGGCACGGCTAATGGCACGGGTGTCCCGGTCCGCAACCCTAGTATGGCGTGCGCCCAGTGGTATCGTACGCGTCTAACGATAATGCCTTCATGCCCAGTTCACGTCCACTCCACCCTTGCAGTGAAGCAAGAGAGAAAACGAAAACAAATTCTCAAAAACTAGAGGAAACTTGTAAGCCGGTTAACGGAAATGTATGCTAAACGAGCAAGTTCGGCGTGGCCCGACATAGGTATTTCCGAATTTTTTGTGCTCGTTTACAGTCACCTTTTGGCGAGGCAAACAACGTTGACGAATGAGCGACGCTCTTTAGGGCGGTCCCGTAGAATAAACGTTGTCACTCACCGGATTTTCTAAGCATGTTACCCAAACGTGGTAACTGAATGTATGCTAAAGTAGGCGTGTACGTCATATCTGTACTGTGTCCAAAACTGCTAAAGGACATTTTTACGAACATCAAACGGAGCGCGGGAAACTCCTAACCGGCTATTTTATGCAGACAAAAGGAGAAGACGTAATGCCGTGGGAAAACAGGTACACTAGCTCATGCACTTCACGCCTCATTACCGCCCTTCGATCTCACTTTCAAGCTGGCGCGATAATAGCGGCTCTACGCGATTTATTGTACTGGCCTCGTAATCGACTGATGCTGTCGTTAGCCAGATGCGGTCTTTCAAAGCCATGTTCCTTTCGCTGAACGTCATCGTCCTCCTGTTCACCGTTGGCGTAATAGGAACCGTGGACGAGATCAGTTTGACCGAGTTCGACGGGATATGCGCCTACTTTCCCGGAGCTCTTCACTGTCCAGGTAAGCGCGAGTACATCTCTTCCATCATTAAATGTCCTTGACACATTACTTAGGCGCCTCGCTAGAGAAACGCTCGACGGACGGGCTGCTGCCCAAGGTTCTACTGCAGCAGTTTTTGAGCCGGCTACGCAATGAGCGAGCCGCAGCAACCACGTAACACTTTTGTCTTTCTCGTCTTTCGTTTGTCATAAACATTCGAGCGTTTTGCGGCTTCAAATGCCTAAGTGCAAAATACTTTGGCACACATTTATGTATGCACAATCTTGTTTTTCGGAATGGTCTGCTCTCCCACTTTCGCCGATGGCTTTTGTCTAGAACAAAGCCCTAGAAGGGCGCTGCAGAGCTCCTATTGGCCACGTGAATGCGGAAGTTATTTCTGAAAGTGTAGGTCTACATGCGTGCGAAAAGACTCCGGAAACTACCTGTGGGACAGATTCATGACAGAAAACTCCCTTCTTACGCGCATGCGCATACCGCTTGCTATCGTATGCAAGACCTCTCCCTTTTAGAACCCCGCCCGAAAATGCATGATATTTCGGATTCTGCACGCTTAAAAACCCGGCCACGATGTGGGCATGCACGCGCGAAAGCATGCATACCAAACGGTGCCGCCTGCGGAGTCATTATGTCGTCCGATATAATGCGATTTTTATCCGGGTCCATGTAGTTACGAAAGGGAGTCTATCTTAGCAGAAGCATGCACTCTGCAGAATCTAAAAGGACCAGCACGTTATAAGCTAATCGCATTTAATCGCAACCTTCTCAATACTCGGAAATCCACACCTTTTCGGTGTTCAGAAGAGTGCGAGTCATGGTTGCAAACGGCATGTAAATAAATAAATGGAAGTGAGCTGTTGGCTGTGACTTACATTAAGATGCTAAAGGATAGACCGATCAACATCCCGACTGCACTTTATAGCGATGTCTACGGCCGAAACAATACGGTCCTACTTCCGTTTCGTGCGTGGTAGCTTCTTCTTTGACCATGTGTAACTTCCCGGGATTATCGGAACTAAAAGAGGAAGCCGACATGCGGGCACATCGCAGGCATCTAACATACGCTTTGCACAAACAACGTAGCTGCCCGGGACTGTGGGTACTATAATCGCCTTATGGTCCGTGACCTAGACCTGGGACCCCACTTCTTCCTGTGCCGAGCTTCATGCCGAGCTCCAGCGCAGCGCGTAAATTTGCCGTCCCGTGCCCGGGCACAGCGCCGTGTTACGGCTTCATAAAAACCTCGGAAATGTCCAAAATAAAGCACCATGTAGCGTCACGAAAGCTTTAATTTATAAGCACTTTCCAGTCATTCTCGACGTAATTTTTCGGTTTTTTTGGTCAACTGTGCCAACATTTGCTCTATTTCGCCTTAAATAGGGCAATTTTGGGCCCGTCACACGGCATGTTAAACGGCGCCATTTCGGGAGTCTTGCCGTGCCAACCCGTTCCTTGTTAGCCCGGCATGGAAGTCGGCCCGTCTAGACCCCTCTGGCGTGCCGAGTCGACGTGCTTTGAGCCCGGCTTGGCTCCCCAAGTATAGAGTGACCCGGGGGTACAACGATTCGGCACTGACGTTTCGGCACTGGAACGTTTCGGCACTATAATGTTTCGGCACTGTAACGTTTCGGCACTATAACGTTTCGGCACCAACGTTTCGGCACCAATGTTTCGGCACTGAAACGTTTCGGCACTGTAATGTTTCGGCACTGTAACGTTTCGGCACTGTAACGTTTCGGCACNGCCACATGGGTGGATTTTACCATTTACCATTCTTGCCCCTGAATCGCCGATTCAATGCAGGGCTAAGAATTCTTCACTTTGTCGCAGAAAACCACGGGCTTAGCCTTTAACCACATGTGGAAACTTCTACCGCCACAAAAGTGTCGCCTACCTGGTAATCGGAGGCTGTTGGTAGACGCTGACCAGAGGCGTTGCCGCGACCAGGCGTGCAAGGCTTACGAAGAGCAAAGCTAGCTTCATGGCTTACAAAGTTTCGCGCACCGACTGCTCGAATACACTAGATTTTCCTTGCTTTTATAGACCGGATCGAGTTTCGTAGTCTTAATTTTTGACGTTTTCTTGTAGCCTTTTACCTCAGTATCGTACCGCTATCTGCGTCGCTAGAGGATGCATTTGGGACGGTAGTTGATCTGAACTTTCTCGTAAGCTGAAGCGTCAACTCGCTAAGGAGTTTGTGCTAAAGCATCAAAACTGAACAATTTAGTCGTTTAGAAACATGATGCGTCGCCGCGCATACGCTACCCCCCGGTGCGGAACTGCGTTTTTTTTTGTCCTGCATTACACCGCCCGCGGAATGGCCATCTGCTTGTCTAATTTCTTCCTCGATTTTCGACTGCACCTTTGCGAAAATGGAGACACTATTGTAGCCACACCGCTAGTCGCCCAGTCGCAATATCGTAGCCGGGCCTTAGGCAAACGCCGAGCACGGATGAAATGCATTTGAATTTGTTGAATCCCACCCTTGCACTCTATGCACTTGACTCATCAATATCGTCATCGCCACCGCAGATGCCGTGCATGGACGCTTGGCCTGAGTATGTTATACGTCACGGACGAAACTATGTGTCAGCTAGCCTTACGGAATTGACTAAATACCGGATTTAGCTGCCCGATTTGGCGCTACAAGGGCTTCTGGCAAAGCCCCTATTACTCGTTGGCGGGAAGACGACGGTACTGCGGCGCAACGTGTCAGCTATGTGCCGTCTACGGACAAGCCCATTTGTCTCTGAATAACCGAAGTAACAGTAACATTATTAAACAATGAATAATGTTAACCGCCGTGGTCTGGCTCTACCAACACGCGCTCGAGTTGGTACATGATCAGCTCGCGGCCATTCGAATATAACTTCACAGACTGCGTCGGGAACTTGTCCCATGCGGATCAAAGCGCCACCCCATAGAAAAACTCTTTTTCATTAGATTGAATTTTTACTTAGAAAATTGTAAGCCTTTACCAAAAGTGGCCCGGAACGTCTGGACAGCGACGGGGACGGGTGCCATCGATGGAAGCACTTTCAAAAGAACGAACTAAAGAAGGAATCGTGCGGCCGAAAGTAGAGAAAGACAGATACAAATGAAAGGATGTGCGTCCCCAGTACTCCTTTGTCATTTATTACTCAGCTAGCTGAAGCTGAGGCTAGATTGCCGGACCCTGTTGTCGGAACTCAAAATTACTTACTTGTCTTCTTTGAAACTAGCACGGGCATCACGTATGGCATGTTCTCCAATAAGTTCAAAAGTTATCTATGAGCAAGGTAACTATGAAAAGCTCTCAGTGAAAATTTTACAATTCAATGAAAAAGCGTCAGCTATCCGCAAGACCCACGAAAATCAAGGCCAAAATTTGGGAAAGCGAGCTATTTTCTCGATGTCTGCGGCGGGCTATTTTCCGTTCTCCCGCTGTTCAGAACTTACACGTAGCTGAACTATCACCCCCCCCCCCCGACGATCTCGCATTCTGTACCTTTACATGGTTGTCCAAATTCGAAATAAACGTGATTTTTATAACGTTTTAATGGCACTGCAGGTCGGAGCAATCATGAAATGTGAACGTTAAGCTATGCAGAAACAGGCTCGAGGAATGACACAAGTTGTTGTTTACCAATATCGTGCTGTAGACGTCTGTCTCGGGCTGAGTCATTCTGCACTGAGTAAATACATTCGTTTATCATGACGAGCAGGCCAGCACATCGAGCACCGGCCGGGTGTCAGAATGAGTAATTCCCACTCGCTCTGTGTGCGGAAATTCATCCTTGCCTTGTTCGTCAGCGTAGTGCGCTCAGGCAAGAGGATGTGTCGATGGAGCCGTTCACTCAGTCGGTTGTTCCGTACTCTTTAGAGGTATAGAACTCAAGTTCTCTTCAAAGAAATGCGGTACCGCTCTGCTTGGTTTCCTGAACCACAAAACAGCCACGTGAATTAAATAGGCTGTTGAACCGTATTTTCATGCTTGCGTCGCTTCCCGTGCTCGTGCTCATTCTTAGCACTTTTGCAGGTAGTCTTAATCTTTAGAGCAACTATTCACAATGTCTTCGGAAGACCAACCTTCCAAGGAAGAAGATCCGAAAAGCAGCAAGGTAAGTCCTCTTGGTGTCACACACATATGTCCAACATGGCTGGGGAAAATTTGACCGGCATCTAACCAGTAGAGATTTTGCCGAGCCTGCTGGAACGACTGAGTCAAAAGCCATTGATAGAAGTACCCAAACGTATCTGTCTGCCGGGGGGTAATATCAAGATATTTCTGAAGGCAAAAATCCCCACTTCAGCTCGCTTTCCTGGGAAGCTGGTTTGTGTCCTCTAAACACTTCCATAAGATATGAAACTATTATAGATTAGAACAGCACGTCAAAGGGGCACCAGAGCGATTTTGGAGCTTATTTTGCAAACGTTGTTATCCATTTGACGAAAAATTCAACGAAAGTAAGATCGTGTTTACGCTGCAGACAGTCAGGTTTCAGAAAGTTCCTTTGAATATTGGACCGTACATAAGATTGTCTCCCGTCACAACCAAGGGTCCTAGAATTACGCGACCACTCCCTGAATTTAAAAGGCTGGCCCCACCCTTTGTGTTAAAACTTCCTTGTTGTAAAGTGAAGTGTGAGGTGGTACTCTTAGGACGAGCTCGGCGTGACGAGCCCTGGTGAACGACTTCTCCAAGCTGGGCGCGAACAGCGAGACACAGGCCAGGTTCGTATCGGATCGTTCGCGCGGCGTTAAGCGTCGGCTGCAGGACGACATGCCATCGGTTCGTGAAACCACTTTCTTAAACCCGATTTTGCGTATGATTTCGCGAAACCATTTCGTAAAGTCGCTTCGTAAATGCACCCTGTTTGGTCAATCCGGGAAAATCTTGACTGCATGTGGAATTTTCCTGGGTTTGCGATCACTTTTCAAAAAATTCACAAAGCAAATAGTTTTCACGATAAGAATGATAAGAGGGGCTCTCAATGAACTGCGTTTTCCCTACAGGACGACGACGAGACGTCGGACAATGCGCGCTTCGAAAAGTACCGCCGCGTTCTGCGACTCGGGACTGGGCTAGAATCCCCCTACGAGCAGCTGAAAAAGGCCGCCCAACGAATCCGAGAACTGAAGGTAACATCCTTGGTATCATGATACCACTTTCCTTCTAGTCGACCTCCTTCTGTTAAACGATTCTTCTCATTTTGCCCCTTCACCACACTAACCTGCCAATGGCCTGGTGCAATGTGTACATGCATTGTAGTGCTGTACTTGAAGAGATAACAACGTAGAACTATTGTGAAGCATACAGCGAACCACGGAGACTTAAAAAATTGTTTTAAATTTTCCAAAAATTATTTTCGAAAGTTATTATGGAATTCGAATGTAAGAAGTAGAATAGGTACCGAAGGGAATTGCTAGCAAATTCTGGATATCATAATCCGTGTTTCCCCCTCGGTTTTTGTGCCAAAATCGTTCGGAAAATGGGACGGTGCGGACGATTTCCAAAATACTTAGAAAAATGCTAAAAACAGTATTGCATTTCCTTGCACAATTTTGCGTCCTGCTCTGGCTGACAGTGCTTTAGGCGAACGAAGTCACTGAGCGCCTGGAGGAGAAGCAGATGCGTATGAAGGATCCAGCCATCGACCGCCATGACTTCCGGAAGGAACTGGAGGAAAAGACACGCATCGTCAACTCTTTGAAGAGCAACATCGAAGCGCAGGACCGCATCATCGAAACCAAGAACCACACCATCCATGACTGGAAGGTAAAAGTGGCGATATGTCGTCCACAAAACCCTGTGAGTCATAGGAGCTTGTCCGCTCCTTCCCCGCTCTCTTGGGTAGTATTATTCGGAGCCAGTACCGAAAAACCGGGCGCGTGGCCATGGGCGGCGTGCGGCCCATCCCACCCCGGGGGCATTAGGGCATATATCGAGGAGCACCGGGAAATGGCGGCTTTTATTAACGCATCATTGGTCTTACCGTTTCGAAAACACCATTCAAAGCCATAAAAAGATCAGCCTTTCAAAGGAATTTTGCGACACATAGGTATTTACCCAACTCCGCCGCTCTCAGTTAGGTCTACATGATTTTTGATCCGTGATAAGGGTCACTGCTGGACTCATCGAGGAGCAGCAGCGTACAATCGACTCGTTGAACTTGGTAGGTTCAGTCATTTTTCATCAGTTTCCGGCTTCGTCGCGCGCAAGTGCCTAACTGTTAGCTTTAATAATGTTGATCAAGCCATCGTCTGTCTATGGACTTGCTTGAAGATTGAATGCTTTTCGGGCAAAGCACCAAATCACGGCGAGTAGTAGCGATTCAATACATCTAACAAAGTAGAAGTATTTAGCAGCTGAAAAAGCTCGCCGGGGAGTACATCGAGCTGCGTGACTCGACGATCGGACGGCAGGCATCCTCGAGCCGCCTCCACGATGGCATCGCCGTCGCCAACTGCGTTTTCGGTGGCGCTAGGACGGTCTTCGATATTTTGCAGCTTCTGGGAAACAAGCAAGGCTAGCCCAAGTGATCGTACTTTCATTTCATTCGTCATATTCACCTGTAAACGAATGCACTTTTGCGATGTCACCGCAGGCACATAAACCGTATGGTCCGCTGTGTTGTCACATGTGATCCGGGACCGAGATGGGGGTACAGCGTGCAGCGGTCAGCGAGGCGCAAGGGGTAATTTGAAAAACTACGATATTTTTGCCTCTTGAATCAAACGTTCGGCGTGTCAAGATTCAACACTTTGGCGCGCTGAACCTTGCCAATTCTAGCTCTATTGTCTCTACGCTTGCGATGGTACGACAAAGCCACTTTGACTAGGTTATGTTCTGCACCGCTATGCCCCAATAGGGGCGTCCGGCCCCAGGATTCTCAGACATCAAAGAAACGAAAACATGGATGGACTGAACGCACCTCCGGCTGCATACGGATTAAGACCGACATATTAGGCCTAGAGATCAGTTAAGCCGCGTTGATCTCCTGTACTTCGGTCACGAATGGGTCGTTCTGCTGGTGCTCGACTAAAGTTCGGCATTTTTTAGGGAAAGGAAACCTGTCATCGCGTTTTAGGGCTGGGTTCCGACTAGTCTGAAGCCGATAACGAAGATTCCAACGTTTAAAAAGTTTTGACTCAAATCCTACGGATACGTCCAAAAATGCCGTCACGGTCAATTCGCCTCCCCCTGTCCTGCCACTCGTCGCGATTGAAACAGAGTCGGCTTGACCTTCACCGTTACAGTGACGCTTAAAGTTCCACGTATTTTTACTTTGCTTAACTCAAGCTCTAATTGTATTAAATTTCGTCGGTACTGAAACAAATCATCCAAAATATGGAGTGCTTAGTGTGACGTCACCCCCCCCCCCCCCGAGATCCCACCTTCCCCTGTCACATCATTGTCGCACCTCCGAGACCTCCGCTCCTCCTTTGTAACTGTAACGGAATTTCTGGACGCTCCCTATTTGGCTTTTGAGGCGCGGCGTCCAGTGCACGTTGATGTTGACGGCTTCAGTTGTTCGAGCCGTTCTAGCTCGTAATGTGACACGGAAAAACTGACCGGTTGAAACGACGCTCACGTAAAACTTCTCGCGTTCAGTTAGCCTAAGTCGTTTACCGTCCACGTGTTTAGAGGACACTTTCCTGACTACCCTTGTAGTCTGTAGAAAATCTCTTAAACATCATTCTATGAAACACGTGTTTAAAGAAAATCACTTAGCATAAGTTCGGGAAAGACGTGTAATTTCGGAGCGTATTTAAAGTCATATTTCCACTGACGAAATCTATTTCCTGTTCAGGACGTTGCAATCTTCTTGGCCATATTCTTGAAGCGATCGCCGTCCTGCACGCTATGCTTCCGGAAGTCCTGCTTGAATCGCTTCGCTTCTTGGACCGCGATTCTCTAGAGGCCTGTCAGCTCCTCAGTCGTGCGTACAAAGCGATCACCGACAAGGCCAATTCCACACTTGCACTGCATCCGATGGGCACTGTGGTCATCGTACGTGTCACCAGTTATTTGACACCCCACTTAGTTGGGGCTCATCCCGGGTTTTGTCTTTTTATGCACGTAATTCAGTCCACTATGCTTATCCGCTCACTTTCAACCACCCATTTTCATCTGTGTAAGGGACAAATAAAAAGGCAAGGGCTTCCTCCTATATTGGCTTCGGTTGACCTGTGATACTTTTGCTCCAATGGCACTCGCCAGCAACAACATTTTAGGAGCACTGCGCCTTTGGATACCGCCACGTCGGCCTCGATTGTGCTGTGAGATGTCATCGTAGCGCTGTAGCAGTGCCTCTGAAGCTCGGACTTCAGCCCTTCGAAGCGGCCCAAGCGCTTGTCATCGCCGCGGAAATGGTGGCTAGGACGCACAACATGTTCGTCGACTGTCTCTGCGTTTGTTGCATTGAATGTTCTGCGCCGTTCTTTACGATGCGGCGTGATTCTTACGATGAAGGTCGACCCTGCAAGGTATCCAGCGTCATCTTGGACACTGGCTGCACGTTGACGATCGACGTCAAGTCGCTCCTTCAGCCGTTTATATCGTCAAAACTCGGCGTTGCCTCCTGCGAAGTCACCGTCGGTGCGGAGGAATGGAACGACGGAATGTTCGACGCCCTCTGGTCCGCATGCGACGGACGCATGGCGCAGTCGCTGAAGTTCTACACCGAACCGCGTGGCCGACGGTCGTTCATCCGCCTTATCAATCTCATGTTAGCAGGTCCAGACCATGGCGATCGGCATTACTCACTTGTGGGCATCGAGGCGAAACTTCAAGGGATCGCCGAGAACTACATCGAGGTGTGCTAGAGATTTTAACGTAAAGTTAGTTGTATACCAATTGGGGTCAAGGCTGCGGCCAAATTCAGGTTTAAGATTTCCAGTTAGCTTTCCATTTTAAGGCTATGAGCTTTCCAATACATTTTTTAAGATCTGTCAAGGTATTTCAAGTACCTCGTTGAACCTCGATTTTTCAGTACCGTATTTCCCCTTATTGTCCGACCTCCCCTAATAGACCGGCTCCTCTTAATAGACCGGCCCCCTATAGGTGGTAAGAAAAGTACCCAATTTAATCCCTCAAATTCTTATTTTGGCGTATTATGCATAGATATGAATGCTTGGAATTATGTCAAAAAATGAAATAAAATTCCCGAAACCTGTGGCACTTTTCACTTAGCCCCAATTCTCGGACCCATCGAAGAATAGACCGGCCGGCAGAACAATTAGGGGAAATACGGCAGATCATTACAGCGGGCATCTGAAATTAGAAACTTGGTTGTTATTGGTTCAACGCTGTTCCCTTTCGGCGACGATTTTCGCACAGTCTCGACTTGGAAGTGTTGATATTATACCATGTACATCAAGTCTTTCAAATCTGAAAACTGAATCAAATAGCTCCAATAACCAAAATTTGAGCGCGCGACGCAACAAGGACCTTACCATGTGTGTTTTAGACGTTCGAGACTGCCGGATACGAAACTGACCTTCCCAGCCTCGCTCTTCATCGGCAACTATGCGGGCCAAGATCAGTCGATGTGCACGCTGCGTCATCGACAGCCTCACATTCTAGAGAAGCCGCCTGCAGTGCGAAACTGGTACGGGTCTGCAGTCTCGAGCACTTACTCGGAATCGTCATGCAATGTCTACGAAGTCAAGAACTTCACGCTGCGTCAGACACTGCGCTCGTACTTCTGGGTGGCCACGAGGATGGATGTCACCAATGGTTCCAGTTATCACTGTTACTGGTTCAATGTTGTTCGCTTTTAGTCATTCAAGCTTTTTACGCAGTTTCGAAATTGATACCTCGTCAACTCCTTTTTTTCCTGCTCTCTCTTTTGAAATGATGCATTTTTCTAGAATAAACAGCACACTCCAAAGTCATGGTAGAGACGGAAGGATGTGGATTAAGGTATAAATATTCTTCTTAATTGTGGTAATTGTAATTTATGGTAACATTACAACGATTCCAAGACATGTTTGGCCAAACGTTAGCTAAATTTAATGCAATCCGGTGCACGCCTTCGATTTGTTCACAACCTGAAGGCCATTCACCTGAAGGAAATCTACGCACCCGTCCCGATCTCCGATACCCGACTACATGGTTTATGGCCTCGTTACAACCACTGCACTAAGTTGACGGAAGTTCCGGTCTTTGTAAAAGAAAAAACTGCATGAAAAACCAACGGTGTTAATGGGCAAGAATGCACTCGCAAAATACCAACTGATCTTTCCAAACAGTGTTGCTCCAGTTCCACCTTTTTCGTTCAGTTCCAGTTCCATCAGGATAAATTTCCACACAAAAATTTCCAACCAGTTCCACTTCCATTTCCAACAGATAAAATTTTTAAGGCTGATAAGACGCCCAAATCCGGCAAATTGTTATTTTTGATTGCATTACAACAGCAGTGACAAATGCGTTCCTCCCTTTTGATGGGTTTAAACATCACTAGATCATTTTAAACGCAGTAGCCCGCCACAGGCGCCGCCAAAGAAAATTTTTGCTTTCTGTGCAAAAATTAGTTTGAAATTTTGCCCTCGGACGGGTCTCAGCAGCACTTTTGGGATACGTCCATTAGACAGCTTGCCGCAGGCACCGCCAGCGAGGATTTTCGGTTAAAAGGGAAAAACCTCATAGAAAATTTGACATTCTCTTGGAGCTTCACGCTGTTCTGCGCACATTTTAGAGCAAAACACCCTTCCGCAGGCTCTGCCAGAGCTGTTTTCAAGGTTTATTTAGGAAACTGTGCTTGAAACTTTGACAAGTTCATGGGCTCCAAGTAGTTTCTAGTAAAGGTCGGCACCGGTACCATATTTCGGCCCGTACCGGCGGGTAGGTAGGGCCAGTACCGCTGTACGGTACGGCACAGGGTCAGAACGGCAGCCGTACTGAAAGCCGTATTATCGGCAAGAATTGGCGAAAAATTCATCAAAACGGTACCTATTTTATGACTTTTGTGGATATTTCGAGAGTGTACGTTCGTATACCCTGAAAGTGTTATAAAAGAGGCACTCAATGGAAAAAATAATAGATAATTTGGCATAAATTTCAGCTTAGCATCGGCTTAAGCTTAGGCCTAGGCTTAATTTTGCCTTTTTTACCGACCTAGTCCGGCTTTTTAGTACGGGTCGTACTCAGTACGTACGGCTGTACGATACGGCTTGGGTTTGCCGAGGTTTAGTATCTAGGGTGTTCTTCCCTAAAAAAAGTCCGACGCGTAAAATGCTCGTTGATGTTGGCCTCTTAGAAAAAGAAACCGCTTATCAGCGCATGTGGATACTGCGTGCTTTCCTAGCCCGTTTTGTAATAGGGACGAGTAATGAAAGATCAATAAGCCGCTTTGCTTAGCTTCTCACATTCAGTTAGCCTAAGTCTGTCTACCTTTTACATGTTTAAGAACATTTTTTGAGTGACATTTTAGTAAGGAAAGTCACTGAGCGTTAATTTGGGAAAGACGTATCGTCTCGAGCTTTCGACCCACTAAGGCTTCGCAGAGCTGTACAATATTGTCAGGCGACGACGGGTTTTATATTCTCGTTCTGCGATCCTTCTTCGCTGAACGTCTTCTTGGAGCGTACTTAAAGAGCGCGTCCCCCGTTGTAATCGAGTTCCTATTGAGAGCGTCGAAATCTTCGCGCTTATCGCCTCATTGACGACTCTCTCCAGCACGCAATGCTGCCGGAAGTTCTGCTGGAATCGCTTCGCTTCCTGGACCGCGCGTCGCTCGAAGCATTCCAGCTCGTCAGTCGCAAGTGCAAAGGGATCGTCGACAAGACCAATTCCACTTTTGCGCTGCGTCCGATGGACGCTCTGCTCATTGTAAGTTTCACCGTTTACAGCGGTTCCGGGCTGTAGGGCCTACGCAGGCCAGCATATAATCAGGGCTCGGTCTAAACGGTTTTTGCATGTAATTCAGTCCTCTCAGCTTCTTCACTGTCTTGCAGCCACGTTTTTTAATTCTTGGAAGATAGTTTGATACTAGTATTATTTCAAATTCGATAGATCTGTAAGGAAGGGATAGACTAAATTAACGGCGGTGAATTTAATCAAAAATCGATAATACAGTTATTTTATTTGGATGGTCTTCAAGCAACAATATTTTAGGAACACTGCACATCCCAAGACAGTCACGGCATCCAGTGCGCCGTAACATTTTATCGAAATCCTACGGCAGCGCCTATCAAGCTCGGTCTTCTGCCCTTCGACGCGGCCCAAGCCAGTGGCATTGCACAGGAAATGGCGGCCAGGACGCGCAACGTACACGTCGGCCACCTCTGCGTTGAGTGCATCGAATGTGCAGCTCAGCTCATTGCACCGTGGCGGGACACCTACGACGACGGGCGGCCCTGTACGGTGTCCAGCATCGTCCTGCACGGAGGATGCACGTTGACGATCGACGTCAAGGCGCTACTTCAGCCGTTTATCTCTGCGAAACTCGGCGTTACGTCATACGAAGTCGCCGTTCATGTCATTGACGAAGAAGCATTGTCCGAGGTCGATGCGCTCGGGTCCGCATACGACGGACGCATGGCGCAGTCCCTGAAGTACAACGCATATGGCCGAGAGTCGTTCCTGGGCCTTATCGACCGCATGCTAGCCGAGCCAGCTCATGGCGGTCGACATTATTCACTGGTAGGCTGGCAGGAAAAACTCCAGCGTGTTATCGAGAACTACGTCAAGGTTTGTTAGAGATTTGAGCATGAAAATGGCCCTACGCTACAAAGGGGTCAAGGTTATATGTAGCTTGTCAGATTTTTATGTGCATATTGGACCTGCAATTGCAGCGCCAAAAGTTTATTGCGGCGGGCGCCTAGCATTGTTTTACCTGCAAAGGGCTCTCAGAAAATTCCATGTCTAAGGTGATTTCAAAACTTAATACCATCCACATTTCAGACATTCGAGACCGCGGACAAACAACCGCGTTTCCCACCCTCGCTCTTTGTCGGAAACTATGCGGGCCGAGAACAGTCGATGTGCACGCTGCGTCATCGACAGCCTCACATTCTAGAGAAGCCGCCTGCAGTGCGAAACTGGTATCAAGCCGCGCGCACTTACTCGGAATCGCCGTGCAACGTCTACGAGGTCAAGAACTTCGCGCTGCGTCAGACGCTCCGCGCGTACTTTTGGGTAGCGACCAGGACGGATGTCATCGGTCATCCCAAATATCACTGTTACTGGTTCAACGTTATTTCTTTGTAGCCACGATTCCCTGAACCTTGTAATGTCGGCATTTTGTCGGTCTGATTATGTGTTTTTTGCAATGCCGTATACAATGAAATGATTTCGAAGGTGCGAACACAGCTTTGCTGCTAGTTTGATTGCTCAGTATTCGTGCTTGCCCCGACAGTGGCGCAGTGAAGAATATGGCAGTATGAATTTGATCTACCGTCGCCTAGCGGTAGACCATTTTACCTAGTGCTTTTATGCACGTATGCCACCCCTGACCCCCCCCCCCCCCCTCCCGTTCCACCTATGTATTTCTGTGTCCGCTGACTTAGACCCCCCCCCCTCCTGCACCATGTCGTGGACCACATAATTTCTGAACATTCGCTTTGCCGCCCGCAAGTTTAGCCAGCCGCGCTAAGAGTCAAAATCGCATTGGCGCAGTGGCGCACATGTGCCCAAATATTAGAGGGCCATTTGGTTCTAAGGTGGGCCGAGATACTACCCGCCAGAATCGCCCCTGTTTCGCGCTTATCTAAATTTTTCGCACCGGGACCATGGACCGAGACTTACCGAATTTTGAAACCGGGACCTGGACCCTAACCCCCGGATTCCGGGACCGCCCCCCCCCCAACCCTGGTGATCGCAAGCAAGGGACGTCAGCGTACTGCGTGGATGAGGACGCAGATGCGTATCGTCTTCGTTGGTACTGAAAGGTCGGTCACGTTTTTTTTCCGGTGAATAAAAAGTCAGAAGCTTTCACGGATCTCACAAGCATTGTAATATTGTTTTACCATCGCGCCTTTACAAAGCTTTATTTGCATCATTAAAGTGTAGCGCACAAAGCGGATGACCACGAGCTCAGTGATTAAAATATGCGCTTGGAGTGGCGTATGCTACTGTGTGCACCGAAGCGGTGGATTCCTGGGATAGCCGCTGTCTACAGGAAGCCGAATTGACGTCCGCCGGCCCGCTTTAGGAACTGGCGAGCCCCACCTCGTTTCAGAAATTGACGGGCCCCCGCTCGCTTGCCGAACCTGCAAAGCGACGCTTTCGTGAACGTCGAGGTAGGTATGTACGTTCGTGAAAAACGTCATTGCAAATTAAGGTAAGCTACAATGCTCAACACGTCAATTTTGTGCGCATTTTGGGTGCGGCCTTACCTCATGTACGGCGCGCTCTTGCTCCGCTGGTACTGTTCGAATAGTGCCTTCTCGTCGACAAGCAGACTGGCATCCGGAGTTCTCACTAAAGCAAAAAATAACTACATAAGACTGATTAAGCGGTCATAACGTAGAAGCAGGCATTTAGGTACGTTATCAGGAAAAAATAAACGCTGTATTTTACGTTAGGTAAGTGCAAAATTTAGAACTAATACAAACCTCGGCTTATTTTAGAAACTGCCGTGCTTGCCTAGTAAAATGCTTAGATTTTTCCTTTCGAAAAATGCAAAATTTGCCGTTCAGATTATCTGCGGACTTTCATGGCAAAAACCATCCTCTAAGGCTTCTTCAACGTATGGTAAGTGTAGCGGAGCCTTTTAATTCTATGCAGTTAGACTACTGGCAGCAAAGCCAACGGAAACCTCGTTTGCCCAGAGTACGGCCTCGGGGCGATTTGAACAAGATTCTTTTAGGCGCTGTTGCACGAGCTAGTAGCCTTCTTAGTACCTTGCCGTCCAAATGGTCCTGCAGGCGGTTGTTCTTGCGCGTCGGCGTCGTTCTCTCGCCAAAGGGGCTCCTCGTCCAGGCCGTTCACCAAGAAGTCGAGGTCCACCTGGGCTGCGTCGGACGTAGGCTTTGCCCGCAAGGCCGAGACGCATACGAGGAGCACTAGGGCGAATACCCGAAGCGACATCATTTCTGGTGAAGAACGCTTAAACGCTTAACGCTTAAAGAGCGCTGAAGTGCTGGCGTTAAAGAGCGCTGTGGAGGCACACACTAAGAAGTGAGCCTTAAATGCGCGGGTGCATGATTAAACATTAACGCCCAAAAAGCGATACCACGACAACATTGCGACGGTGGGATCTTAATTAGTATGCGGAGAACGGATTAGCGGCAATAACACGTCGCCGATTCTATTCTTGGCACACGCCTATGTATGGCCAAATAACATCTGCAGAAGCATTTAAAGGACCTAAAGAACCTTATCGAAGATTGGTCGGCAGGTGTTCGTGGATTTATGCGGGTAGCTAAAAATTACCCCGCAAAGCTCCATTAAGAGTATGTATACTTCCTTCAGGAAGCACCTACCCGTTTACAGTTTGGTTTATCCCTACGCTGCTTGGTGACTCAGCACGCAGTTCTCATAGCGAGGTGGTTACCGATATTCGGACCCGGAACTTTTGAAAGTTAGTACATACTTTGTTTCGGTATTCGGATTCGGTCCGAAAACTGAACCTTCCGAAATTTGGAGTGAAACGCTAAACACTACCGACATAACTTTTCATTGTTTTTTCGATCGCTCGAATTTCGATATGACACCTGCGATACCCTGCGATCACAGACACGAACATCACGACATTTCAGCATCGCCAAACGCCTTGCGACCCTCACTTAGCGAAGTGGAGACCGGCTCGTAGATGAATTCTTAAGAGAGGCTTTTTGAACTAAGACCTGACCGGGCCAACTTACGGAATAGTCGCTCAGTTCTAAAAAGCGTGATACGTGACATCTAAGCTAAACATTCACTCTTTTAACTAGCACCATTCTCGCGAATCACCTGCCATAGCGTACGGCGGATTCCATTTAGATGCACATACAAACGCGCAAACAACAGCTGCAGTTTTCTGGAATGAACACCTTCTTTGCTCTGGCAATGACGTTTCTTCTGCGTATCGAACAGAATGGTCTTGGACGTGCAACGTTGAATGCAGCTAAATTAATAAAAGAGATGCTTCGCGGTTATGTGCAGCGTTCCCGGAGCGGACTAAGAGTCGTTCCACTACAAGATCTCTGTTAATAGCTTTGTACCCGGAAAAGTCCTGTGCGTCTGCGAGAGCAAGAAACACTTCAAAATGATAGACCTTACTACTGAGCCAAGCTAGCATTCTCAACAGGTCTTGACCGTTAGGAAGCATGCAACGGTCATAAAACGCGGCTATTTTAACAATAGCCGTGACATTATCATCAATTCAAAGTGACATTAGAATAAGGGGGAGCCGTGGCCCCTGATTTGTCTGGTTGACCTCCGCTGGTTGAGCCACTGCTCCGTCAGTTCACGACGGGACTAATGTCTTTAGCACACAAGAAGGCTGGGACAATGAGGGCGGGAAACTGAATTGAGTGAATGAAGAAACAGCTAATCATGTTGCCGAGTAGGTACCGACATTCCTGAACGTGGCGAAGCGCTGTGTGCTCGAACAAAGGCATACGCGCAAAGGCACTGTTTTGGTAAACGTAAAAGTACAGAACTGCACAAAGATTCGCGCTCTAACACCCTACTTAGCCGAACCTTTTTTGGTTAAACCTCGGAACTTAGCCTGTTCGCTTTGAGCTTCCGCTGCGCGTGCAAAAGACTGAAAAGCGAAGGTCTTGGGGCGACTCTATACTGCCGCGTTAAACAAAGCGGCTTGTAATTAAAAAGGCTTAAGCCTTTTTTCTTCAGCCTCTATGAGTTCCGTGTGGAGAAATTAATCCCTCTCGCTTTAGCATGGAAACGGCTGCAATGGAGGCTCACTTGAACCAACGAACCCTCACGTTCATGAATTCCCATGCAAGAGTAAAATGAAGGAGTAGGCGTCATGCTAGCTAGACTTAGACAACTCAGGTTTAGAGCATTAAGAGGCCAGACCGCCAGACAGCCCACTTGAAGATTTTGAATGAGAATTGTCTCCTCAATAGACGTTTTCCGGAACCGCCTCATTACCCTTACTGAAAGCAAGCGTACGCTTGGATGACGAAGAACGTCGGCATCCGTTCATTAACGACCTTTTCAACAAATATTTTTGAAAGCTTTTCTGCGTCATTAGCTTAGGATTGCATGGTTCCTGGTAGGGGTTAAAGACTGCAACCGAAAACAATTTGCANAGCCCTAGTAACAACCACCGATTCCATCCAGCAGAAAGACCGCTTAGTCGATGGTGTAAGTACTTGGTATTGTACTTGGTACTTTTGGCATCTCCAGAAATTCCACGTGTCTTATAGCGGTGAGGGGTGGCGGGGAAGGTGGATCTGCCCTGAACACTAGAGATCGGGACCCGTACCGTACTGCGGCCCGTACCCGTACCCGTATAATACGGGTACAGTGCACTGTACGGGAGAGTCCGGTACGGTACGGTGTACGGCACGGGGTGGTCCCGAAATACGGGCCGTACCCGTACCCGTACTTTTTGGTAAGGTGGGACCCTTTGGTGACGAAAATCTGAGGAAAATTTGAAAATTTTTAAGAAAAAAGGCAAAAATAGCAAATTTTTTGAAGGAAAAAGGCCCATTTTTGATTACGAATACGAACCATGTGCTACCTGTTGCCCACAAGAATGTCATTTTTATTCTTTTTGTTGAATGACAGCGTAATTGGGGCGAATTTACGACTTCAGTACGGGTACGGGTACGGGCCGTACATTCAGTACGGTACGGCTGTACGGTACGGGTGGGTCCAGTACGGTACGGCTGTACGGTACGGGTGGGTCCAGTACGGTACGGTGTACGGTACGGGTGGTCAGCCCCGATCTCTACTAAACACGACAGTTGGAAGCGCAGTGTAATGTGGGCGGTAAAAATGCTTTGTAAGCCTTACAGAATGTGTATATGTATAGCCTAGGATTAATGAGCAGGCCGCAGAAAAAAACATCTTAAAACCTAACTCGAAATCATGCGAGCTTACAGTCCGCGCACAAGGAAGTACCAGCAGGAACGTCCACGGAACAAGAAAACAGGATAAACGCGCAGTTTTGACATAATAGTCACAGGAAAAGTCATCCTGTTTTAGCGATCTCGGCGCAATGTATGCCATCATTCCCCTTCCCCTGCTGGAGCTAGCGTTTTGTACCTACTAAGAGGGCGTAAATTCACGCGTTCGCGGCAAGCGTTAAGAGTGCACTAGTAACAAGTCCCTTTTAACTGGCCTGTTTACCCATCCCGGATAGGTAACGATAGACGATCCGCAGTAACAATCAGAACAATGCCAGCATCCTGAAAACAGGAAACACTGTTTCCGATGAATTGGATTTTTGGGTGAATGACGTGAACTGAAAATAAAGTGAGCCCAACTTCACATCATTTCACTTCACTTTTCTTGACTAAACGCTTCACTTCACCGGAGAACAAGTTTTCACTGATGAAGCACTGAAGAAGCAAGTTTTTGGGTGAGTGAAGTGAAGTTAAAATAAACTTAGGTCGACTTCACTTCATTTCACTTCAGTTCACTTTTCTTTGCTGAACTTTGCTTTTCGCCGAAACAGTGACCGGGTCGTAGAAAGAGGAACAATTTTGGATTAGTTAAGGAATGGGCAACGGAAGCAGAATCCACTCCTGGCCGACAACATAAGACCTGGTGAATTAAAAGCACACGGTGACAGAGTACCGTGAAAAGTTAAGGTCGCGTACCCGTACCGTACTGACACCACCCGTGCGGCACTTCGTACCGTGCAGCACAGTACGGTTTGGCTCTAGTTCGGGCTTTACTAGGGTTAAATATCGAGAAAAATGGAACCGTCCCGTACTCCGTACCTCTAGTACGGGAGTACGGCACGGTCCGGCCGTACCGCCTATACGGTTTTCGACCTTTAGCGAAAGTACGGAACTGGGCGCTCGTCAGCATTGTGGGCGCCAATAGCTAGCATCTTTAGAGCTGGTTCTTCCCGTAAGGCCATGCCATTCTGTTGCAAATACGACCTCCAAATTTACCATGAGCGAGACAAGCTCAGGAACATCGCGAGTAAGAGGCAGTGGAGGATAAAAATGGCGTGCAACAGATATTCGCTGACGCGTGTTCTTCGTCGATTGCCATGCGCCTTGAAATCCCTCAGGAGCTGGACGCTTGACGGGTCCGAAGGTCATTCGTCACAAACGCCAAAACTTATTCATTACTGCAGCATGGCGGCGGGAATTTCGCGCTCGATGCGTGCTCCGACTGATGAATACAAGGCATTCCACGTCGACCGGAAAACCAAAAAAAAATCAGCTGGTTGCCGGGCGGATCCACGAATGACGGGCCTTTACAGAGCAAGCAAAGTACTAAGATGCTTCGGTTCAAAGAAGGAACTACCTCGCAGTGCTAGGGCTAGACGCAAGCCAGGTGGTAATCGAATCCGACCCGACTCCAAAATTTCAAACCGATTCCGATCCTAAAATGTCCGATTCCGATAAGCCGCTTGGCGCGCTTCGCGCGCCGAGCGTCTAGGAAATGTTCCCTTATACACCACGGGTTTTCATCTAAAATATAACTCAGTGTTCCAGATTGACCTCAAATAATCACCATTTTTAGGATTAACACTCTTTTATGGGGGTCAAAGCCAATATGACCTCGAAAAATCAATTTTAGGTGGTTGACCCCTTTTTAGGGGGTGAGAAGGGGATTGCAGACCAAAATGAAGAATGTTTCGCAATCAGCTCATCAAGGGCTTTCATTTGAGGTATGACTTAATGCTCCAGAATGACCTCGAAAAATCACCCTTTTGGGGGTCGACCCCATTTTTTAGGGGTCAGATTGGGTTTCAGCAAAAAAAAATATAAACTTGTTTCTTAACTTTTCACGGGCTATCGAATGATACCAAACTCAAGGGGATATCTCAAAATTTGTTTTTACTCGGACCCGAGAGCCGATTAGTGTTGTACTAGCGGCTGGGCTGCGCTTCGAGCAGCCTGCGCCGCTACCGGGTGTTACTTGTATGAAGCAGATAACTTAGGGCTTCTGGCGCTACCATATGCACAACCCTGGGCAACCGGGCCATAGGCCCGCCGGGCCGGGCCGGGCCTCATGTTTGCAGGCCTAGCCGGGGCCCGGGCCTAGGGTAGGCCCGGTAGGGCCCGGTATGGTTCTCCAAAAAGGCAGATTTCGTCAATATTTTAACCAATTTTTGCCAAATTTATCCTGAAAGTCCCAATGGAGGCGCCTGCGTCGGCCTACTTTATGTAAAGAGTAACCAAAATAGGGCATTAAACTTGCTGCAAAGGGTAAAATTTTATACCTTTAGAAAAGTACGAAAGGAGGGACCCATGGAAATTTTCGGACAGGGCAGAAATCTTAGGGCCCGCCGGGCCTCGACTTGAAGCCCCGTTGCTTGGGGTTGCATATGCATCCAATATTGAACCGTGTGTAGGTATTTATCCCTTCTTAGAACATGGTGCGCACGATATTTCGTCGGGCTCGCTATAATAAAGCAGGAGACCCAGTGGCTTCCCGTCCATAACCAGCCTCCCCTACTCGCAAAAAAAAACTCGCAAAAAAACGGACGCTACTGTCCTGTGCCGCGTGCATGAAAGACCCTAAGGCCCAATTTGATAAGTAAATACAATTTATGGGTTCTAGATGCTTTAAACCCCATTTTGGGGCCCGTTTGACAATCTCCTCCAACGGTTTTCATTTGAGGTGCGACATGATGTTCCAACGTGACCTTGAAAAACCCCTTTAGGGGGTCGACCCCCTTTTATAGGAGTCGAAGGGGTTTTTGGGACCAAAGTGAAGAATGATATGTAATCAGTTCATCAAGGGCTTTCATTTGAGGTATGACGTGAATTTCCAACGTGATATTTGTTTTCTGATTCCATGCGATCGCGCTCGCTATCGCATGGAAGCATGAAGCAGGTTTTGAAATTTTGAAAGGTCATAACTTTTTTTCTAGCCAATCGATCCGGCAGAAATTTCCAGTTTTTCACAGCCTTAGAAGCCCTGTCGAACGATACCAAACTTGGCCGAATAACGAAACCTTTTTGGAGGGGGGACGGACAAACGAACCCAGACCAGCGCTTTAGTGTATAAGGATGGATACATACTAAATTTTTGAGGACGGAACGCCGGATCCGGATATAAAAATGGATGGCTGCTAAGCTCTGGCAGGGCTAACCTTCCACCTAAAAAATTGTCAAATTCACGAGCAAAGTTTCGCTATTCGCCTTTCGGTCCGATTCGTAATTCTTTATCGGTTTCCAAAAAAACACCAGTCGATTCTCGCCCGGTCCTACGGAGCACTACGTGAGGAAATCAGAAGGCAAGGCTAGTGCCCTGCATGAAGTCATTCTGGTCCAGATGGCCTGACTGCCATGTGTTTTAGCATTTGTGAGGTAGGGCATTCATCATTTTTTGTTTTCATTCTTCGTTCTTTCGTTTGTCACTTTATAACTGCTCTAAAACTAATACAGGGCTGGATTCGGCTGGATGATGAGCCACCCCTGTCGTCGCACGAACGTCGAACAGCTGCATGCTCGCAAGGGCTGGCCGGGTCTCGGTCTCGATCTCGGAATCTTGGTACTTTTGGTCTCGGTATCGGCACGTAAAAATTACGCCCAGCCCTGATGCTCGCGGACAAACATCTTCCAAAAAAGCCTAGCACGAAGCGACGCTCAGCATCGGACCCAGTACTCTAAATATCTGGCGTGTTTTGAATTTTAGAACCGCTCATTAATCCGCCTTTCTTCGTGCATGTAGATCCTCTTCGAAACAGACGCCTCGGCTGTCGCTCTTGAACACAATATGAGACGGAGAAAAGGGCCGCTCCTAACGCTCACGCGACGTTGAATCATTCACCCTTCGGTACAAAACCGAGTTCAACGAATACCAAGCTCTTTTAATTGAAAGTAGGCGACTCCTGCGCACGCATCTGCATACAATTTTTCGCCTCGTGAAGTTCCGCTAATACAAAGGCGGTAAAGTGGGTCGTGTCTGCGTACATTTCCCACCGATACGAAGGCCTCACCACAGTCACGTCTTGGGAGACCCATACTCATTACGCGCCATCAGGTATACGTTATCGGTGTCTTTCTAGTTAAGGATGCGAGGCAATTTTATCTGGGTGATTGTACTGGTACGCGGGGCGATACGCGAGGCGATTTTTGAGACTGACTAGCTGCCCAATAATCTAGATACCTCTTAGACGGACGCCCTCCCTTCTTTCATGAGACAAAACACATAAAAACCTACAAGTAAATTTTCGGTTTCTGTATATTATCCCGGACAAAACTCTCAACGTAAAAGATCGACAGGTCTAAATTTTAGCCGTCGACCGATGTCCGTCTCTTCCGCTGTCATCTGGGACTGTGCCAAATGGGCACTCGAGCTGCCTTTTGTGCTCCTGAACGTCAGCGTTCTTCTATGCATCGTATTGAACGTAAAGCGAAGGAAACCCGGCTTTAGGACCGACTTCTTTATGCTTTACTGTTGGCAGTCGGTGGTGGACTTGTCGCTTTACTTTTGTGTAAGCTCAATCGTAAATTCGCTGTATTTTCCTTGATAGCTGCCTGATTCCGAAAAGATTGGGTCCGTACGTATACAGGAAGCAGGGGCGGGGGTCCCGGTCCCGGTCCCGGTCCCGGAATCCGGGGGTTCGGGTCCCGGTCCCGGTCCCGGTCATCGCCCAGTCCCGGCCCAATTTCAACTTTTAGCGGTTCTTTGAAAGGGCTCGCCNGGAGATTTAGCAGTCCTATGCGCGGCATGCTATAGTGGTCTAAAGCATAGCATGGCTCGTGTCTTTTCTGATATCCAGGTCAAGCCTCTGGTGTTGCTGTCGTTATGAACGTTGCTTGCTCAATCAGATGCTTTTTGGGTTACTGAACGCATGTCAGTTTCATTGAGGCACGAGGCTTTCAGGACGGAGCAGTCAGGCCCGGTCCTGTCACCATTGGGAATCGTACCGGCTGTTTGAGCAAAATATTGTTATTTTTCGCGGCGCTTTTTGCTTCCGACGTCGTTCACACGAAACACACTTTAGCTTGCGGCTTGCGCCTTTTTCTGAGAGCGGTCACTGTTCCTTTGCCCTTTCCTCGTCATGCCACATGTGCTATGATGTGCCTTGCATGCTCTTTTGTGTCCCACGCTTCCGGTATCACGAGGCCGGTCTTCTCCGAGGCGAGCACGGCGTACAGACCGAAGACCGTTCCATGCGCCACCTTTGCGTTGAACTTGCCGTCCCGGGCAATAGCGACGTGTAGACTCTCGTGGACAATTGTCACAACGAGAGTCAATCTCGAATCGGGCTCGCCTAGCCGCGGGTTGACGCGGATGCGCACGACTCTGAAATTTGGCGTTTCGGCAAACCGTGCACCCAACGGGTCATAGGGTCGTTTTCTGTTTTAAAAGCAACTAACTCTCCGGTGGCCTTCCTGATCGAGGTGGTCGCTCCCCATGCACGGTGACCTTCGAAGTACTTGAAGTCGTACTTCGCCTCGATGTACGGCAGCTTGCCGTCAAAGAGAACCGCATTCATTGCGTCGAAGACGGCCTGCGGGTCAGTCGGCTCCTGGAGGCCCACAAGCACGTACTCGACGAAGTACTGCTTCACGCTGTCGAACAAAGCGTCCCAAGCAGGTGTTGGCTTGCGCTTGTCCGGGGTGAATGCCTAAAACTGAGTTTGAGACCTCTTATTGCGCGACTAGTTGGTTTGCTCGAATGCCCTCCCCTGCTGCGTCTTCTCTGCTTGCAAAGCCGTTTTTCAAAAGCTTTTAAGCAACCTCGTTCTGACAAAGGCACCTCATAGTGCAGGCTCGGGAATCACAATTTAGAATTTAGGTAAATGCGGCATGCGTTTTTGTCTAATTTGCATGTGCATTTCATTTCTGGGCTTCTTCACCTTCTCCATCTCCTCGGTCGGGCTGTCTCGGCTATTGGACTTCTTTCTCGGATTGCGGCTATGCTGCTTGCTAGTGCCTGGTGCAGCCGCTTTCGCCTCCTCCTCCTTCTCCATCTCTTCCTTCTCCTTCTTGCACTCGTTTGCGCGCCGGGACGACAGCTTCTTCGGCGTGTTGCCTCGACCTTTCATTGCTCGTTGTTAGGTTGTTGCTAAAGTGTCCTGCGGTTTGTCGGACGAACAATACACTTTAATCCGACAACAAATGAGCAATTTTTTGTATTCTTATTATAAAAGGGTTGTAAAGTACAGATGATATGTGCTGCTTCGTTCTTTTCTTAGGTATGTCATCATCGTCTGCTAATGGCACCGTGCCAAGTCGGCTCACTAGAGACCTGTCGGTGCCTGTATAGCGGCCGCTATTGTGCGGTCGCCACGGACAATGCATTGTCTTGGCGCATCGTGCATTGATTTCTTTCAGTTTGCCTATCACCATGCTTGAGCATTCCAGTTTTGCATCCTAGTTCTGTGCAGCAGACGGCCCAGGTTGAACGGCGACGCGTCAAACATTCCGCGCGTTTTCTCATCCCGTTATCTTCGCGTTCCCCTTTTGTGCTTGTTTTCTTTGCGGCATCACAAAGCACTCGTCGGAGTGACTAACACCGTCGGCCGCCGGCCGTTATCTATTCGGACGGAGTCGGAGAAGTGCACGCACAGCGCAGCGCTCTCTGGCCGGCTAATTATCGCAGCTGGCTGCTCCACCGCCCGTTGTTCCCAGCGCCATCGCTTTTTTCCAAGGTCGGCGCGGGTCATCGCCCTTCCCGCCGCACTCCGGTCCTTGCTTTTGCCCACTTCTTCAAATGTGACAAATACTTTCAAAGTCGCCTTTGTTTAAGCAAGTCATTAACTTGCCTTCAATTCTCAATGGAGCAGAAACATTACGATTGTTGAGTTCGGAGAACCTGGACTCTTTTTTCGCGTCCTTCGGGCGTATGCGAATAGCGGTATTTAGCCCTTTTGTGCCTTGCATAAGCGTGGGTCTTTTGATTTCTTTTGCTTTAGAGCCATTTGCAGCATCACGTGTTTTCTCCGTATTTCGTGCTTCCGATCGATTCGTCCTACGTTGCTGCATTTCAGATCTACCTCCCATATCGTTGGCAACCGCCGAGGCACCCAATTCGCAAACTGACGCACGAGGAGATCGAGTCCGTCCACTTGCCCGACAGCTTCGACTGGCGCTCGAAGGGAGCCGTTACTTCCGTGAAGAACCAGGGTAATCAGGCCGAGAGCGCTGCCTGCTATCACTGAATGTTTTCAGAATCCTGCGGCAGCTGCTGGGCATTCTCCGTCACCGGAAACGTCGAATGCCAGTGGTCCCTCAAGAAGGGCACTCTCGTGCCGCTCTTCGAGCAAGAGCTCGTAGACTGCGACGTCGTCGACCAGGGATGCAACGGAGGCCTACCGGCGAATGTATACAAGTAAGTACTTTAAGGAGATTCAATTTTTGTGCCTTAGGCCTCAGCCAAAGTCCATAAGGTACATGGGGAAAAGTTGACCTTCTGAGACATTTCATATGCATACGTGCGAAAATAGACATGCTCTTTCTTTTAAGCTAAGAATTAGACTCTATGCCCAGTCTCCTACATAACATATCGCCGTTCGCTGGTCATTCATGCGTTTTAACCGCCGCTCTTTTCAGGGAAATCATCCGCATGGGCGGCCTGGAGCCCGAGAAGGATTACCCCTATGACGGTTGTCGCGAGACGTGCCACCTGGACAATCGTGATCTAGCCGTCTACATAAACGACTCCCTTCGGCTACCGGCCCACGAGGTGAAGATGGCCGAGTGGCTAGTCAAGAATGACCCCATTTCCCTCGGTAAGCGTCAGAGGAATTGAGCCCGCGAATGCGTAGCGTTCGCAGAAACCAACTGGCAAACGTAGCACACAAAGTCTCAATAGTGCAAGTTAAACCTTTTCACGAGCGTAAAACAGCCTTAAGGTACATTGAAGTTTTCGTAATCGTTGCTTTCAGGTGTCGACGCCAACCCGCTGCAGTTCTATCGCCACTGAGTCTCGCACCCGTTGAGGATCTTCTGCTCCGCGCTCATGCTCAACCACTGCGTCCTGTTCGTCGGCTTCTCCGACTCCGCACTGCGGATAAACGGAGTGCTCGACTGCAAGCCATCCTCGTCGGCGTTCTCTCGGAGTAGCGACGGTGGAGCGGTAACGAAGAATGACGAAGACGCTCCTATACATTCACCGCCTAAACCTGCAAAACGCGAGCATGGTAAGCTCGGCTTTATTTTGAACTTTCCTAACTCCGATCCTTTTACTAAGGGTAGGCAACCGTGACGTGATCCGTGACGTGACGTGATCCGTGACGTGATTCACGTAACGGATCACGTCACGGAGGGGGACATCATGTAACGGATCACGTCACGGGGGTACCCCAATAACGGCGCCGTGATCCGTTACGTGATTTCACCAAAAAATAACGCTTTTGCGCCAAAGAATTCGCTGAATTCTCTAAAATTTTTGCTGCTCTTTATCAGTTTTTCCAAATTTTCACCCGCATTTCTCTACATTACTATGGTATATGACCACTGGAATCATTCCGAAGGATGAAACAACAAAAGTACGAAGAATTGGCGTCTTCAGATAAAAAATTGAGCGAAATTTTTTAGAATATCACGGTTTCGTAACGGCGCCGTGGCGTGTCACGTAACGGATCACGTCACGGGGAGGGTCATCACGTAACGGATCACGTCACGGTGGGTGATTTGCCTACCCTTAGTCAGCACCATGCCAAAAAGGCAGGTCACCGATAAGAACCGACATCTTCAACAAGGCTTTCATACGTTCGGCTACCATAATAAACCAGGTCCAACAACGCCGAATGCTTCGCGGATCGGATTTCGGGCCTCCTTATCTCCTCCTTGTCGTGGAGTTTGAGCCGACCGACCTGTACCATCTGAGGAAGTGGAGGGTTTTTACCGCTGTTAAAAAGCTTCCTCTGCAAAAAACTTCATGCTGTGTAGAACCAAGCAGGCACCAAAATCTTAGCGTTAGAACATGTGCTGTCACAACAAAAAAAAAGAAACACATGCGAAAAAAGGTTGCGCATCTAAGGGAAACGCGCTAGAAGATCGATGTCGGCGGTCAGGAAATCTGTCACGCATAGCTCCGCACGACGACAGCAAAAACTAACGCGATCCATTCTCGGGCAAACGTGGCGACGGCTGCGAGAAAATAAACTATGCGTAACCGTCATAATGCTTACGCGGTGCTAGCGAGCTTCTGTGAACCCTTAAACATTGGCAGCATTGACGAAATGTGCACACGAATTAGATTGACTACTTTGTTGAAAGCACGTACCGTCGTACGATGGCTGTATATGTTTTGAGTCCTAGGAAAAAATAAGTCTACGCTCAGCGCAATTCTGGTTTTTAGGGTAGTCCAAGTCTAAACCTAAGCACTAAGCAGAACGGCCTAAGCATAAGGATTAAGGTGTCAAGAACGAGTTATGCTCCTCGGGGGAACACACAGTAGACGATGTATGTCTGTACTGGGGCTCCGACCCTGACCGGCCGAAGCTACTCTTGTATTCCGTTCTTATCAGACAACACTAATGGATGATGAATTGGACACGACAAAGGTCTCAGCTGCTGGGTCTGCAATCGACGCAAACTAGGCATATAACGATCGCTCTTTTTTCTGGGACCCAAAACAGCGTGACCCAAAAAGGGGACGCAAAACACAGGTTGCCGGCTACGACGATACTTTGGGTCACCAATGCGGTGGCAGTATTTCGATGCTGGGACGTGCACACCAATCGCAGACAAACACTGACGATGCATACCGGATTCGGTTCGGATTTCGGGAAATCCATTCCCTGCTACAGGCGATCCTGACACTAGGTATGTTCGTCGCCGCATAGAGCACTCTTTTATTTCGTTACAATACACACTTAAAAGTTAGACGAAGCGGAAAACTTTGTCGTACTTCTCCTTGATTGTGGTAAGACGGCAGCTTCTCATCCATCCTGTCGATCTGTTGAAGGAAATGGTGGCACAGAACTCGTCGTTACGGAAGCGGATGCAAGTTATTCGGACGCCCTTGACCGTAACATGCTCTTGTTGGGGTTTGTACTTTCCAAGCGTCTGTGATCCGAGTCGCATGTGGGACCAGAAAGAGATGTCGTCGACGTCGGCGGCGGAAGCAGTATGTATTTTCTGAAACAAATGGGCTTCAAGAACAGTTTGTGGAGCATAGCATGTAGCGAACGCTTTTGATCGCCTAACGTGAAACAGAGTCTACCTTATTTTTCAGGCAAGAGTAGCATGCGACGCAGGCATAAGCAGCGTGCGGTGCAGGGACGTCAGCATGCGATGCATGCAACACCATGTAATCAGGCAAGAGCAGCATGCGACGCAGGCATGAGCGGCATGTGACGCAGGCTTGCGCACACCCGTTAATCTTGGGCTAAGTTACGGGCGAGCATTTTGTGTAGTTAGACACCAAACATGTTTTTCTTGCCTTACCGGGAAGAGAAATTTGATGATACGTTAAATGGAATGACAAAAGTAGATTTAAAAAGTTCTGCGAAGAGCTGCAGGACTTTTATAGAGCAGGAAGACTCCTATTCTAGCACTATACGAGTACCCTTTACGGGTTGTTTGGTGGATGGCCTCCCCTGTGGCCCTCAATCGACGTACCTCGCAGAGCTTGAAGAGGAAATTCTTGCTCAGGCGGCATCGATGAATCTGCAGGGACCGGTCGCGAATCGAATAAGCCGGATTGAACAGGTAGTCGAGTACGCCTTCGTCCGTCACGCTAGTGCAGTTGAAGAAGAGTTCCCACACCTTCGCGTCCAGTATGTGAGTGAATTTCACGCCCATGTGTCCGGCACGTCGAAGGAAATCGTCCGTGAAGTGACCTCCTGGATTGGTGTTGCTCCTGGTGGTCAGCGTTGAGAGCGACTGGAAGGACAGGACCGCATTGGAGAACTGCTTCGAGGACAGTTTGTGTAGGAGGACGGACCCAAGTTCGAGCACCTCGACGCTAATGGTCGGCGAGAACATGGCTATGAGTGCAGCAGTTTTCTTGGACATGATGACTTCTTCACCCAACACGGCTTTAGCGCAGCCAATAGCTGAAAATGAAAGTGTTATAAGCCGTTACGCCGTCGTAAACTTCACGCCAAGGTCACATCTGAGTTACCTAAGTGCTTAACGTGTGCGTGCCGGAGTGCCTTCAGGAACCACCCAATCTGCTCCTTCCAGGTACCAATAAGTTCCATGCGATGTCCGTCGCTAGTGCGAACCGCAGCGCCTGAACCCATGCATGTGTGTTTGTTTCCATGGCCAAGTCAAGAGCACCGCGAGAATTCAAATATTACCATGGCGGTTCATGGATCATTTCGCCGTTTTTAAGGGACGGGAGTCGCACCACTCAAAGAGCTCCCAAACTGTGCATAAAAGGTTTATAAGACTGAGACAAAGCCAGCAAGAAAATCGATGTTCGACCGAAGCTGGCCAAAACAAAGAGATGACACGGTTTTAAGGAAAAACCCAAAAATTTAAAAGTTTTCACGGGTAACTATCACTTATCACTAGCTTTTAGCCTCTTCTAAATGCCATCGAGTGATTTTTGATCCTGTCTTAGACATTAACACGAACTTGGTCCCCGCGTTCTGAGGAAACCTTCGACTTACTTGTCCCCTAAGAAGCTTCATCGCTTCTCACCGGAAACCAAACAAATCCATTGAAACTTACGTCTTTTCAGCTTCTCTGGCTTCGTGAAGAACAAGCGCAGCTTCGACACCTGACCGTCCCCGATGGGGCCATGGACGGTCGCTTTCTCGACAACGCGTCGAGCAAGTGCCTTGTTATTTGCGAGGACGATGCCGCACATTAGGCGGTTGACGAGCATGATCCAGTCGAGTTCACACCGTCTCAGGTGCTGAAGGATGTTGAGAAGAACTTCTTTTGGCAACACCATTTCGGACAGGCAGCTAAAGGACAATAGCTGGATTTGGTCTGGGCCACTTTTTCAGAAAGCTTCATGCGGTGGGCTATGGGTATCATCGGAGGATCGACAACCGGCACACGTACGTATCCCGTACCGTACAGACTAGCTCCGTACCGTAATCCATACCTATGAAACCCCATGAGTACTGTAGTCCGTACCGTACGATACGGTACGATACGGCAGTAGGCCGTAATACGGTATGGTGCGGTACTAGAACGTCCAGAACACTGGAGCCGCACCGTGTCCCGTATTTTCCTACAGCCACCGGACCATAAGCCATACTGTCCTGATCCACCCGCACCGTACTCCGTACCGATAGTACGCAGTACGGTACGGTACGCGCGCACCGCCTGTACGGTTAACGACCTGCATTGTCGTCTAATATCATACGGGGCATTCTTACTGATGTATTAAGCCTCGGCCATTTTTAGGCTTAGGTTG
The DNA here is from genome assembly GCA_020875895.1 of Aphelenchus avenae. Lineage (NCBI taxonomy): Eukaryota > Metazoa > Nematoda > Chromadorea > Rhabditida > Aphelenchidae > Aphelenchus > Aphelenchus avenae. Next base: position 215,107 of record JNEY01000114.1, on the reverse strand, counting down.
TTCCATGGAATTAGGCACAGAAACACGGAATTCTAAGAGGACATGTTTCAAAATTGAAACATTATGCTTGCGGAGCCAACAGAGCCATAAGACTGTGATCCAAAATATCGTTTGGGATTTTATGAAATGGCCCAAAAGACCGGGAGTCAAAGTCCCGTGACTCAGAGTGGGAGAAACCGACCATTTATTTGGCAGTGAGCATTTTGTAGGGATCGTTTGTAATACTTTTTGTGTCGCAAAAAATGATGGCTTTAGGAAATATGCTGCAAATAAGTCAATAAAGAAGACCGCACGCGGAAAATTTGGTGCGTCCCGGTTAAACACGTTTCGATCGATACACATCGGTCAGCAAATCCATCAAGTCTCGCCGCCCGACGACGGCAAAAAAAACGGCCGCGACCCGTTTACGTCGGCTGCGAGAAAATAAACTATGCGGAACCGTCATAATTTCCGCTCGGCGCTAGTGAGCTTCTGTAAACATTTGATCCTTGCCAGACATCCACGAAGGGCTGAACGTAAAATTACGCAGTTGATTTCGTTGTTGACGGCAAGCAATGTCGCTGACGGAGGCTCATCTGAAATGGCAAATGCGGTGACACGCATTTCGTGCAAAGATCAGAAACCAGTACCCGTACCATACTGACACTCAAACGTACTCCGTACCGTACAGACCCCTCCGTACCGTACCAGTACGGATCAGAGTACGGTATGGGCCGTACAAGCGCTAAATTTTGAGAAAACCGGAGCCGTTGGCCGTACTAGTGCTAAATATTGATAAACGCCGTTCCTTACTCCGTACAGAAGGGATTAACCCGTACCGTACCGACACCGCCGAGCCAAACAATGGTGCGGCTGTTGATCTTTAATTTCCAGGCAACGAGACGAGTTCCGATGAAGGAAGACGCACATGGTCGCTTTTAGGACAATACTCTCAGGCTAATATGAGCGTTAACCTAGACGCATATCGGGCACGAAGACGCACAACCAAGACGCATTTCGGAAAGTAGTCTTCGGCTGATAAAGCCTACGCCTAGCCTGTTTGCAGGCAGGCAGACGCGTTTTAATCGTCCTTCTTCAGAATGCACCTTATCGTCATCCGCGAAGGTATCGGGTTTAGCAATTGCGGCTTGCAAATCAACTGCAATCTGAATTTAATGGTAAAAAAAGTTTCCAAATCCCGAGGATGACGCGTTCTTGTTGACGCATTTGGTAAGCGGTCATTTGGACTCATTCGTACGGTGTTTTATTTTTCATGACGCTACAAATGGAACATAGGTACTCATTCGAGCTTGTAAAGCGGAACATCGGCTTTTAATACTTCCAGCGTTGTTTCATTTTATCTCGCGTGACTGCAAGGTGTTGTAGTTGTAAGTAATCGGCGTTTGTTTTGTAGGCTCCTTGCAGATTGTTTTCGGCGTCTTTTCGGCTTTATTCGATGCGCATGCCCGTATGTAGTCTTACCTAAGACGATGACTACATAAATCGCCGAGTCACTCGGTCCGAGCCTTGTCGTCGAAGACTCATTGTAGGATGCTTGCTGCTCGCGCGTTTAAGCTAGCGGAACTTAGTGGAGGCCTTATCTTCCGTTTAGCGAAGCCTCGAGGTACGCACAATGCGGAAATTAGGCAGACTGGATTTCTTGGCCCAGAAGCCCTCCAGCCTTAGGCAGACTAGCCCAAACGCACTTTGATGAGTTGCTGCTTTCACTACAAACTTTTTTTAGTTACCTTTTGCCCCCTTCGCCGTGCTTAGCGCGACACCAAAGACCTGCCAGTGGTGGCGACTTGAGAGCCGGGTCTTCATGATCGAAGTCTCTGCAACAAGGGCCTCATGGTTGTAATCCCTCGCATAGGATATAACTGTCGTTGAACTGGTTGTCAACTTCTTTGAAATCATTATATCCGTCCTGTGTAGTACCAATAGATACTGCTTGAAGCACATGCTTCTACGAGTTCTTCCGTGCACATTCTTTGCCTTGAGACCGCCCTTCCGGCAAAGATGCCGTTTTTTCCGCGCAGATCAACGAGGGCATGCACTGCCTTCTACATACGTCCGCGTGAAACTCCATCCACTTGTACTTGCTTAGACATTTTATCGCCTGCCACAATACATGGATTTTAGCGCGTTTTCTGTGATCTACCCAGGCATCTTTAACTACGGCAAGAAATGTTGCCGGCCGGCGTTCTGGCAAGCCTCGTCGTCGAATGCCTCTTCCTCGTCTTTCACTTCAGCGTGACGCTCTTCATTGCGTACCTAGTCGTCAGGGGTCCGAAGGCGCTATTCCGCAACGCCTTCTATATCATCTACCTGTTGCAGAGCGTCGCGGACGTGGGCGACTACTTCACGGTAAACAGCACATAATGATGCTATGTGCTTTTCCTAAAAGCGCTGATTTTTGAAAACACCGTGTTCTTACGTATTATCAGATTTTCTACAATCGTTTTTGTCTTCTCTTGCTTTTCCAGTTCTTCCAATGAAAAATACATGTGTGTTTTGGACAAGACACACACACAGAAGAGAAGACAAAAATGAACGAGGTCAACTTCATATCGTGATATCTATGATGTGATGCATCTTTGTGGCTCATCGAAAACGTCAGAAGAGCATCCGGACAATTGTCTTTATATCGGGAAGGACGGGCTTTTTAAATCCGTTAGCTTTGCGTTCTCAAATTGTCCCACTCAAGAGTCATTCAGTCAGTTCCGTTCTGCTTTCCGTTCTGTGCATCCCAACACTTATCCCTCACCCAGTAACATTGCAGTCCGATGGGGTACCATTTTTCAGGTGCAATTTCTGATACGCTTGCCCCAGTACAACGCTCTTCCGGTGGGCCTCGTTAAACCGGCCGGCGCGTTCTTGTTCTTCGCAACGGCCTACTTCCAGTTCCTGCAGTGCCTTAGTCACACGGCCATCGGGCTGAACCGCTACACATGCATGCTGGACCCGACGAGGCACACGCTGGTT
>JNEY01000114.1:181999-200574 GCA_020875895.1 Aphelenchus avenae | reverse complement strand
GCTAAACGACACGACATAGCAAGGTCAGAATTTTTCAAGAAAGCATTATCCGGCTAAAGCGAGCGCGTTAATCTCTAAAGACTTAATTAAAAAGTGAAATAAATCAGAACAGTTTAGCCTAAATAATAAAAAAAAATCAAATCTAACGAGGAAATCTAACTAGGCGTTTGCGCAACATTAATCGGTCACGAATCCCAGAGCCAAAGTCACCGGAAATTCTATCGGCTAAGCCGTAACGTCCTACTTCCCTATTCGTCGGATCAGTCACCTGTCTATGGATTCGTCACCTTCGAGAAATATAAAACGGAGCATGGGGTCACGACATAATACCCTAGTCAGATCAGGGTCGCGTTGGGAGCAGCCTGCATAGTTCGCTCTGGAATCAGCGCTTAACGCTTTCTCAAAAAATCAGGGCGTAGCGCAGGCTGGCCGGGACTAAGAACTCGGAGTCTTGGAAAGGAACCTAGGCCTTGGGTCATAGCCGGCTGGCAGCGCCATCACGTGCACCTAGTGGTATCGCATGCACAGAAAAGCATCGCCTACTCGCACCAGTATCGTTTGCAAGAATGGTACCAAATGCGCCCGTGGTATCGGAAGCCCCTGGCGCAACGGAACGCTCATGACAATATTACATGTGCAAATGGTACTGGGCCGAAAAAATTGCCCAGCTGCTAACCAAGTAGTCCTATCGAGCAAAGTGAAGTGATCGGGGAAAACATTTCGAAAATGGTCCTTCCGGCTTCAGCCGGAATGTTTTCCTCCGAGTGACGGGGCGAGCCCGGTGAACCAAGAGATTAATAGCCTGCTACGCCGCCAGGGCGATGTTCACTGCTAGCGTCCGTCCCGGTCGCCACCTGCCGTTCCGGCTGCTTTCAGCCGAAGTGGTCCACGCTGCAGCTGCGGGCCATGCGGCAGCAGTGGTATACGAGGCATACGTGGCGGCAGCGGACCAGGCCGCCGGATGCGTGCAACGAGTGCAGCAGCTGCCTGGTGGTGACTCAGGAGGAACAAGCGGCCAAGACCGCCACAAGCGGCGCATACTCACACCACAAGAAAATCAACTAGTTATCGAGGTTCCTCTAGAAACTCTACATAGTAGACAGGACGTGTAGCTTAATATGCTATGCCACACCAGGTAGCAAGGAAAGTAAGTCCACAACAGTAGCCCTGGGAAAATGCCTCAATAGGTCAATAAAGAAAACCACACGCGGAAAAGTCAACGCGGCCAGAGGAACGCGTTAGGAGATCGATACCTGTGGCCAGCGAATTCATCAAGTCTCTCCGCACGATAACAGCAACAAACGATGCGATGCGTTTTCGATTTGACGTGGCGGCGGCTGTAAGAAAATAAACAAAGATTAAAAGTCTATAATTTAAATACGCGTTAACGCTACGATTTATACGCGACCATGATGAGCTTCTGTAAACCACCGAAGAGTATCAGAAATAAACGGTTCCCCTGAAGAACGACATTGATTTCGTCGTCGAGTGGAAGAAATGTCACTCAGCGGAGAAAAGAAAGCCTTAAAATCATCTGGGATGTAGTCTTCGGCTAATATGAGCGTATGCCTAGACACATTTCTAGTCAGGAAGACGCAGGTCGGAAATAATCTTATTATAATATATGCCTAAGCCTAACACACATGCCCATTTTTGTGGTTGGCGCCTTACTTATAGCGGTTACCTTTTCCCCGTTTTGGAAAATGAGATTCCGATTTCGCTTGATTCCGCTTGGCGGTCGGGGTCGTCGTGCTATCTCCCGGGACTTCCGCAAGTAATGGCCTTGTTCGCTGGAGGTACGTAGCCGTCCCCTACCAGGCGAGGATTTTCAGTGCTAAGGTCTTTATGCAACGTAGCTCTTTGACTTCCTTGAACTGTCCTTGTCGTTGGCCTTTAAGAGATCCGTCGCTGAGATGCCTATTTCCTTCCCGAACCCCTTCTCCCGTGTCAGAATCGGCGCAAAGTGAGTCGATGTTTGGCTTGTTAGTCGTCTTAGGCAACTCGATGGGGAGGAAGGCGCGTGTTTCGCCACTCGAGCAGTTGTGAAGCAAGCGAATTCAAATTGATTTTGTGAAAGAAGTGTTTCGGTGCTACGTTAATCGGCCAAGTGTCTGTTGTGGAAATAGCTTTAGCCAAGCGTTTCGCAGCTCCTCTAAACACGCATTTTGCTTGTTGCCGACCTTGACAAATTTCCTTCAGTGGTGGTGTGCTTTAACTTTATTACGCCAATTAGTATTTGTAAATGTCGATTGTGCCTCCGACTCGTTAGCTTTCTTTTTAGTCGTCACTTCTTGTTCTCATGGTGATGGCTTGGGAATTAAAAGATCGGCAGCCGTACTGGTAGTACGGCCGTGCCGTACTGGTAGTGCGGCCTTGCCGTACCGTACAAGCCGTACTACGTTGGGGTTCAATACGGTACAGCGTATGGTACGCGATGGAGTTCCAGTACGGTACGGCTTCAATTTTCTGGTATTTCATAATGAGTACGGTCTTACCGTACCGTATTACGGTCCGTATTTTTTTTATTTATTGAAATACGTGTAGAAACACGTGACAAACAAGCAAGTAAACTGTAGAAACGTCAAAGTGGAATACGAGACAAGGTGAAGTCATTTAACGTGAAAAGTATTATAGCGGCTAAGGTCAAGAGAAAGAAGAGCCCTTTTAAGGCGTTGCACCTTTTCAAGCTCATGAGTAAGGCCCGCTGAGGTAGGGTTAAACACGGGAGAACAGTATTCCAGTATAGGCCTGACATAGACATTGAAAAGTTTGGCAAGGAGGTCGGGGTTTCGCGAGCGAACAGCCTTGAGTAGGCAGAAGAGCCTCTGAGACGCGGAGCTTACTGTCCGTTTTATGTGTTCTTTGAAATTTAAGTCATTGGACATGTAAACTCCAAGGTCTCGAACCGGCTCGGAAGCTGACAACAGTGGAATATCATTGCAGATGTATTCTAGTTGAGGATTGGAGTGACCAACGTGAAGGACACAGCACTTGTTAACAGCAAGGTCAAGCCCGTTGGCTCTACAATACACGGTCAATCGGTCGAGAAAACACTGCAGAGGTCTGGGGATGGAATCAGGGTTGATCGCGGAAGCTTTCAAGTCGTCAGCGAAAAATACAGATTGTACATCACCGGTGTCACACTCGGCAGGAAGGTCTGCAATGTAGAATATGAAAAGAAGAGGACCGATACACGTTCCGGCCGGAATGCCGCTAATGCAAGGGCGCCTAGAAGACACTGTTTGCTCGACTTTTACGGAGAAAGTACGTGAAGCCAGAAAAGACTGTAGCCAATCCAGTGCTTTCTCGGTAACATTAGAGGCAGCAATCTTAAGCAGCAAGCGAGGGATAGGAACTGAATCGAATGCCTTTTTCAGATCAACATACAGAATATCGAGAGCGTCACGGGAGTCTAAAGCGGTGGACCAGTGATCATGGCACTCAACTAGTTGCGTGGTAGTGGACATGTTTTTGCGAAAGCCGTGTTGCGACGAAGGTAGGATTAGAGTGTTTGTCCCAGTAAGCTAGCAAGGATTTAGAAACATGCTTTTCCAAAAGTCTGGCAAGCGAACACGTGAGTGAAATTGGTCTGTAGTTTTTGTAATCACTTTTGTCCCCCTTTTTGGGTATGGGCACAACAAGGCTTTCTTTCCAACATTTTGGAACAATTCCTGTGGAAATGGACTTGTTGAAGAGGTAGTACACCGGATAGGTGAGGGCAGCAGAACAGTTTTGCAGCAGGATGAACGGGATAGTGTCGGGCGAGGTGTTGACCTTTGAAGGGCATCGCTCCAGCATGTCGAAGACCTCGAGAGGCGAAATGTCGAAGGACCGCAGAGCATCGTTATGAAGGCTAAAGTGAGGGCTTATTGTTGACTCAGTACAGCCATTCACATTGTAGCATGAGAGGAAGTGGTCGGCAAAAAGCTCGCATTTCACACTATTATCGGTCACAGTTCTACCATCGATGGAAAAAGCCGGAAGTTTTGCGCCTTTGTTTGAAAGCTGATTCGAGACGTATTTGTAAATATTGTTTGGGTTTTTATCCAAAATTCGCTTTTCTTTGTTCTGCATGAACTTTAGCATGAGTTTGGACAACTTTTTGGATGCGGCCGTAAACTTCCGACGTGCAACGGGGCCAGAAATATCCTTCCATAATAAGGACCTGTACTCCGCAAGCTTACGAATGTACTCAGGCAAGCGGTACGGCTTCAATTTTCTGGTATTTCATAATGAGTACGGTCTTACCGTACCGTATTACGGTCCGTATCCTACTGAAATTGGTACGTTATGGGAGGTGTCGGTAGGGTACGGCGTACGGTACGTGTGCCACTTAGTTCATGCCTATTAGCGCTCGAATGCAAGCCTTCCGGGATGGACTATCTGGACATGAAGGACTTTTTTTGCGCCATCCGCCGCTGAATCAGAGGCATGAATCATTTTTTGTTCGCTTTTGTTATCGTTAGCGTCCAATAGCTGTTATCAAGCATTATTTTATTGTGCGTTCGATAGTAAAAGGTTAAACAAATCTGAACACCTTTTCATAATTCTCCTTAACGGTGGTAAGCCGGCACTTTCTCATTTGTCCTTTCGGTCCGTCGAACGAAATCGTGGCGCAAAAGTCGTCGTTACGAAAGCGGATGCAAATTATCCGCACGCCGTTCGGTGTAGCATGCTCTTGCTGGGGTTTGTATTTTCCAAGCTTCTGTCCCTCTATCCGCATGCCGGCCCAGAAAGTGATGTCGTCGATGTCGGATGCAGAAACCTGTGCATTTTCTGCAATGAATGTGTTTGAAGGAGACTTAGGGTATTTCTTCTAATAACTCCCCATCCAAAAATCATCCCTAGCCATTTCGGGTACACCGGCATGAAAGCCAATGTCATATTTGAATATATAGCGATGTAATGAATAAACACAGGAGCAGGAATAGTAGTCATAAAATTGAAAAACAAATTTTTTTAAATTTTTTAAATCCGTGATTTATTTTAAATTGACAGAGTTCGAAAGGGTCCATTCGCAGGTCGGCTTAGTGATGCAAAAACATGGCGTAACAGAGGGCGATTACCCACTGATTAGTTAAGGTTACACCGTCACGCCTATAGCCTGATTGGCCTATATAGTTCAGTATGGCTCTCCTACTGACATACCTCGAAAAGCTTGAAGAGGAACTTCGTGCTGGGGCGGAAAAAACGGATCTGGAGAAAGCGGCTGCGAATTGCGTAAGTTGGGTTGAATAGGTAATCTAGTACGCCTTCGTCCGTTATGTTGACGTAGAGTTCGTCCGCTACGCTGAGAGTGATCACATAAGTGCAGATGGAAAATAGTGGCACTCTCGCATTCAGCACATGAGTGAATTTCACGCCCATTTGTCCGGCGCGACGAAGGAAATCGTCGGTGAAGTGACCTCCGGGGCAGTAGTTGTCCTTCGTGGTCAGCGTAGAGAGCGACTGGAAGGACAAGAGCATACTGGCGAATAGCTTCGGCGACATCTTGTGCATGTTGACCGCGCCCAGTTCGAGGATATCGACGCAAATCGTCGGCGCGTGTGTCGCTATCAGCTTAGCAATATTCTTGGAGACGGTGACTTCTTCCACCGGCTTGCCTCCGGTGCAGCCAATAACTGAAGTTAAAAAATAGAACGTTGAAAGCCGCCAAACAGCTGGCTAGAAATGCGTGTAATCTCCGCAGCAGGGAGCTCTTTGTGTCTACTGAGACGTTCGTGAGCATTATCAGTTTGCCGCCGGGTAAAATCTTAGCCTATAATACCTAACAACAAAGCGGAAGAGGAGCCTATGCCTGATGAACCAATGCATTCTAGCGCGTCTAATAAAACTAAGTACAGATCCTGTTAAATTGGCTTTCTTTGCGTTCATGAAATTACATTCAGGGCTTAGTTACCTAAATGTTTTACGTGTGCGTGTCGAAGCGCCTTCATGAACCACTCGATCTGCTTTTTCCACGTGCCGATGAGCTCCATGCGATGACCATCACTAGTACGCACCGCAGCGCCTAAGCTCGGAACGTTTTTCTACCAGCATACTAAACATAATTCGGGGCAGTTAACCTACGTCTCTTAAGCTCCTCTGGCTTCGTGAATGCCAACCGCAGCCTTGACACCTGAGCGTCCCCCATCGGTCCGTGAACGGTCGCTTTCTCGACAACACGTCGAGCAAGTGTATTGTTGTTTGCAAGGACGATGTCGCATAGTGCTTGATTGGCTAGCATGATCCAGTCGAGGTCACACCGTCTCAAGTGGAAAAGGATGTCAAGACTTCTTTTGGCAATAGCATGATGGGTATGCAGGAATCTCCGCACGCTCGAAATGTAGTAAACGCAACGTAGACGTTAACGCCAGAGGACGACAAATTGCTTAAATACAGCTGAAAGCTGGAAGAGTGGCCCAAGCTTTTCGAAACTCTACATTCAACGACCACACTTAGGGAGTCCTCTGAGCCGAACCATCCCGTAGAGCGTGACGCCTACTAGAGGTCAATCGACCGTCGAACTCAAAGCGGTCCGAAGTGTTCCACGATGGCTAAACAAATCGATCATGTCTGGTTCTAAGAGCAGATCGGAGTGATCGAACAGCGCACGTGGGAAATTGCTTCTGACCCTCACGGCCTCCTTCCGTAGGTCTTCACTCAGCCGTTTTCGGTCCGTCCTGATCTTTTCTGTTTCGACTTATCGTACAATGTTGTGCCGTTCTCACGGTAGGCAGCATGCACGGACTTTATGAAACACGGCTTTTCTGAGCCGTTCCATAAGCGTTACGGGGGTATCATGGGACGACAGTAAGGGAGACACGTCGCCTGGCGTCGACGATCGGATGGTATATCGCGTATCTTCTAGATTTCTCACTGTCGAATAACTTATGCTGATGGCTCGCTGATGCTCTTGGTTCTTTGCGTACCTCTAGTCTTCGATACAGAACAAGATCGATGTATTTCGTCTGTGGAGAAGATTAGCACATCACAAGTGGCTGGGGTGAAGGGATTCGACGATTTATTTCAAATGATTCCTGAACACGCCCACAAGTAAACTGCACGAGTGGTTTCAAAACGTTGGTCAGATGCGGCCGCATCCGATTTCGGACTTGGATTCCTTGCACTCGCGCAGGTCGCGAAGGTTCTTGTGGATATGCATTTGCTCGATGGAGTCCAACTGTTCGCGGTACGCCTGTTCGGCCAGTGCCAATTGACGAGTGCACGTGGCGTTTGCCTGCTCACGCACGCGGCTGACTTCGGTCGCGTGGTTAGTAATATTCTTTTTTTTTCAAACCCGCTAACTGCTTCTGCATCTCTTTCATAGCCATCATAACGTCAGCAGCCTCCGCACTCGTTTGGTTGTTGGCGTCATAGGTGCACTTGCTCGGCAAGACATTGTTGAGGTGCTCGGTAAGCCAACATCCGAGAAGCCTGCAAAGCATGTGTCGTGCTCGTCTGCTTGGCGCTACGCCTTCTGACTATGGCTGGGCAATAGTGGGAATGGTAACGGAACGAGGAGAACTGACCATTTTGGAACGAACGGGAAGGAGAAAATCGATTTTTTAAGCTTGTACACAAACATCCACACAGGCACGAAAAAAAATTAAACGCGCTGCAGTCAATGTCAGCAAGTCTCGAGTCAGGAGCAGAACATTTCTTCACAAAAAATCGAGAGTCCGCGCGTAGCGACAGCGACTTCCAAGGGAACTATTTAAGCGGAAGAACGGGAACGCTAACATTAGCCGAACGTCATGGCCCCACCTTTCCTACCGGAACAGAGCAACATAAAGAGGTAGGTATTTGACTATTCCAATGAATGAGCATGGGCCCCAATAAAATTTCGATTACCAATTAGGATTTTGGACAAAGTTTCCGAAACTGTTGACCCCATTTCATTATCATAGGAATCCAAACTTGTGTTGGGCTCACATGAGCCAACCAGTTGTTGTTTTTTTGTCCTCCCGGGTCGAGACCAGTCGTCCGAATGCGTCGCAAAGAAGGTCTTTTGTCTCGCTATGACTTTCAAAATAGCGCCCCGGCTGCAGCAAACTTACTTGAACGATGAGCCCATCAGTGTGTCGTTACTCGGGGTGGTCAAAGTCGGCTGAAGGAAGAGAGCTAATGGGAGAGCAATATAAAGAGTCACCATCCTGCGGAAGTGCTTACTGACACTATGGCCACATAAGATTGCGGCCGCAATGACCGCAACCACCGCTTTGCGGCAACAATGCGCCCGCAATCTTATGTGGCCACGCGGCCACATAAGATTGCGGCGTTGCGGCAGTGCGGCGTTGCGGCCATTGCGGCCGCAATCTTATGTGGCCATAGTGTGAACAATGTTGACGCCTTTGTATACTGACCGCTGGATTTGCCCTCGCGGCCCGGATGTAAACTCTAGTCAAACAGAATTGCTCAAGATCTGCTGCATAAAATAAACGGTCTTGCTTGTTCGCCTTGTTTATGCTAGCGCCGCATTGACACGCATTTCGAGTGCAGAGTAAACCTACCGACGGAATGTGTCAACTCAGTTCTCTGAATCTTCCTCCTCTGAGACATCCAGATAAATCGCCACGGCATTTGCTAAACAAAGAACGAGCGAAGTTCCCAAACAGAAAGATTAATCAAACAACGTGCAGAAACTTTAACAAAGCCTGGTAAAATAACGACCGGCGTTGCAACATTTTTAAAAAGTGCAAGCTATACTTCAACGTTTTCATGTTGAGGGCAAGAAATGGGAGGAACAGGGTAGAACATAAGTGATAATTATATCATTTTGGAAAGTCAAAAGACGTTGACAAAGCTGCTTGTTTTGGGAGATTTCTACGACAGTTGGAGGGTAGATTCGGAACAGAATTAGATGGTTCCGTCATGCCATGCCTCACGTTGGCGAAGATCGTCGAGCAGCTTCTGGACCTTTGCAGCAGCCTTCCTGCCGACTGATTTGCCCAGGCGCTCGCCGAGTGTTCTGCCAAGAACGCCGCCGACAGCTGAGCCCGCAGCGGCGCCGACTAGACCGCCAGTCAGCTCACCGATAAAGCCTAAAATGTCACGTGAAAACAAAGGGAGGCACAACAGGCCACATTCTATGCGGTCAAATTGTGAAACACTGCTCTGTTGATGCTAGGAATGCTCTGAATTCCGGTGTTTTCTTTCCCGACTTTTTTTGTGTTATGAACTAAGAATAATCACGAATGTTTCGACATTTCGATAACACAAAAACGGACACACAAAAGCATTTTTTTACGTTATGTGCATTTTTCGATTTAACCACCACTGGCCCACCTACATCGGGCACCTTTCTTAAGTGCCCGATGTAGGGGCAATGCGAACCGTTCATCCACTTCCAAGTCCATGAGTTAGAGGGGTCCAGAAATTTCGTGACGGTCATCTTGCCATTCACCCCTCCGCCCAGTGACGCTGCCGTGACACACACCCTGACACCCCTCGCCTCCGAGACACACGTCACATCGGCCCTGACCGCTCCGCCTCCCCCTACGACGGTCGTTTGACGCTGATCCGCGACCGCCCTCGCGCTCCGTGTGACCGTCACGGGATGTCTGGACGCTCCCTTACCCAAAAAATGTACTTAGTACTTCCGGGATTTATTTCGAGTACTATATCCCGAATTTCGACATTTTTCCGTTTCAATTACCGAATAAAAAAGGAGTGCCTGCGAGTTCGAGCGAATACGACATTTTCCGGTTAGCGCATGGTCGATGCATGAACTAGCGCAAGTGAGCTACTAGGTAGTAAGATTTATGCTAGTATTCGTATCAGTTCAAAAGAATGCCCTCTAAGCCCTACCTCCAAGCACGGCGCCGAGTGTCTTGCCGATCCACCCGCCTGTCATTTTCCCAAGAGACGCAAACGTACGCTGCAAAGTGCCGTTGCGTATATCCGCCTCGACCGCCTTGACAAGCTCCATGGCGGCGTTGGTGAACAGTTCCGCAATTTCCGCGTAGTCTTTCATAACTCAATGGGTCGCACTGTTTCAAATGCCTGTTGTTATTGTTGACGCGTTACTTATAGCCGTCGCCTTTTCCCCATTTTGGAAATCGAGATTCCGTCTATCCCCTTTCTCGGTTTGGGGTCTACGCGCATCCCCATTCGAAGCTGTCGGGACTGGCGTGCGTCAGCGGTTGTGCGATCGCTGAGTTGTTTGTACGAAGCTCGCTGAGCCGACCGTCAAGGGCGGCGTGTCCTAGCACAGGAGAGGCGCGTTTAACGTGTGAGACTGCTCTTTCTGCTTGTTATTCCTGGTTGCTTGCATCCTGAAAATCAAGAACCGGGACCCACCTCCCTTCATCTTTGACGGAGCATCCGCATAGCGCTTCATTGTTTGGCTAGTTACTCATCCCGAGGACTGCCCTACTAGGGAGACGCTCGCTAGAACTTACACCTTTTTTATGAGTGCGCCGCGGCTAGCCGCGGTTCGAATTCTGATCGGTTCGGCGTAAAGAAATAAAACCGTGCTCCGCAGCCAAGCAACTCCGCCAAGTGAGCGGCGGTTTAGGTCTACTCATCTCAAAACTCGTTTTGCTTGTTGCTAAAAGCTTGGCAGGTTCTTATCGAAAACCGAATACCCCCTGATGCTACTTTCAAAGGTGTTTGTACTTTCCTTTGGTGTACGACTCTGAAAGGTACCTGTTCCGTCGGTTGATATTTCGACTCCACTAGTTTTCTTTTACCCCTTAATTCAGTTTGTCCGACACTTGAAATAACTGGATGTAATGATTTGTAATCTGCGTCAAAATCGGCAATTATATTAATTAATTTTGTTAATTATAATTATAGACCGGCCTAAGTCACATTTGCTTGCTGCCGACTAGCTCGTCATTTAAAGGCCAATGTTTGTCTATTGCGTACGTGAAAATCAACATTTCATTTCTCCTTGTAAGATTTGGTATGAATCCCTCATCAGCCGTCCCCTCAAGTTACTTGTAGCCTACAAGTAACATGAAGTAACCTACAAGTTTTAGGACTCGCCCCAGTTTTGTTCCCTTATTTACGCAGGAATTTGGACGACGACCCAGCACCGGTCCAGAATCTAGAGTTAGGCGGCCGTGCCGTATTTCGTGCCGTACCGTACTGCGTACCGTATTCAACGGTACGGAGTGCGGTACGGCATGATTTTTGGCCTGCCCAAGGCACCGGGTGTTTTGAACCGGATATCATTATCTTTTATCCGTCAGCAGCGTTTGCGCGCGCCCTGGTCTCTTTTCCGGGGCAAGGAATTTTCCCCGCCTGGTGATCCTAATGGTGCCTCAGACCTGAAGTTTGTATGTACATTTCGGTGTCGAATTTGCTGTTGCGAATTGTTAGGTATCAGGACGACGCTTTCTTTTAGTCATCATGGGGTCTGTACCCGACGATAGAACGCCTGGACGCAGTGACGAGATGTCTCGCGATACCCTCACGGAGTTTTGTGGCAACGACCTCTTGGCCAATCTGCAGATCCACTTCATTCGTCAATCGTATGGTGACGGGAACAGCGACACACCGAAGGGAAGTTGGAAGTGCATTTACTGCAGTGAAATTGTGGCTGTGAAAGAAGCAAAGAACTGGCACAACTCTGGCGCGGAGAAACACTATAACAAGCACTGCAAGGACGTACACATTACCCAGTTGGCATCACCGATCGAGAGACTAACCGACGAGGTCGGAGAGTGTCGTCGTATCAACTGCCGGCTTCGTCAGGACATCCAATGCCTATCCGGTGGATACTGGCGTTTATGTTGGTGCACTGGCGAAAAGCGGACCGTGCACTGCCGCTTCGGTCATGCGAATGAGACGGGAAGTAAGCCGTCCCCAATGTACGCCGTCGACGATGAGCGGCTGATACACCAAACTGAATCATGGTAAATACCGTATTTCCTCCAATAGTGCGACCTGCAGACCCAAGATAACAGACTGTCTCCCCGCTAGGCAGTCTACCAGAGGAAGATGCGATCAAACTGCAAAGCAGTGGGGTTAAAAACTAGAAATACTTAACGACTACTTACCTAGTTTGGTCTTATCCAGACCAGTTTGAAGCGTCTTATTATAGCATAATAAGCTCTCCAAAAAGATGAGTTGCAACTGTTCCGGGTCCCAATGTTGTGGGCCCGGTGATTCGGACGACGGCTAAAATTACAAGAAGTGTTTTTGGCTCCCCTGCTTTGCATAGCGATGCGTCCCCTCCATAGCGGCCTACGAACACTCAACAGCTAACGTTCTCCTGCTTAGCGACTGTTTGTATTCGCCGCTAGCTTATCTGCTTCGCGGTGCAAGCAAGAAGGCGCAGGCAAAGAGTACGCTCGAAGAAACACTAAAGCAACTGAAGAAGGAGGTACGCCATTGTCGGACATACGTCAGATCCCATTACGGTAGATTGCAGCATACCCAACTCACAGCACACAAGTACCGCCTACTGCACGAGCCAACTGGTGCTAAGCCATCCGTATAACACGACTTTGGTTCTTTGACGTTCACTATTACTTTTAGGCCGACCTTCTCAATAACCGCCTGAAATACGCTTATTATTACCTTCGCGATGTCAAGCAAAGTATACAGAGATACGCGGCTGCAGGTGGACAGCAAATCTGCTACAGAGATAACACACCTGCTGTCGGCTGTCTTGACTGTGTAAGTTCTTTATGCCAGGTGTCTACTAGCTCTCGGATTTGGTCCCTTTTCGCATTATTACACCTTTTGGTCGGTCGTGACGCCGAAATTTTTCTTGCCCCTTCCGTTCTGCCGCTGGTCAAAATAGTAATTATCAGTACCTAATTATATAAAAATAATTACTATTGCAGCTGTGACTTATCGGTACTACCGAGAATTAGCAATATTCACTCTTCGAAATTCAGCATTTTTCCGTTCCACGGAAATGAAATATTTAATGCTTTGCGACTTCGTTATGACTTCCGAGCTTCGTCGCAGGCTCTCTTTTAGGTCTCGGAATTTTCCGCAAAAGCATGATTATTTGGTCACGCCGAACATTGTTTCGCAAAGTACCAATCATGCAACATTTCAGACGTAGGTGTTGTTCCCTTGCGGACATGTTGCATTCATTTACGTATTGTTTCAGGATTTGCTACAACAACAGTTAATTCAATATCTGAATGAGATCAGCCGGTACTCGGAAATTTACATTCATATACGCGCTTCTATAAGTGCTGCGATGTCTCTCGCTTTACGGAACCTCCCAGATCCATGCCGTAAACGTCGTCATGCTAACTGCAATAATTATTACACGAAGGAATTTAGTGGCATCATCCTCGAAAATTCCTACCTACCCAGTTCCATCTCAACCTGCGCATGTGATCCACGCACCGTATCCGGGAATGAACCCGATAGCGGGCAACCATCCTTCACAAGAAGCGTATGTGCTTTGCCGATTAGGATGGAAACTTGAGCGCTCAGCCAGAGGGGCCGGCGAAAGTTCGGAAATTCCCGTTATCGAGACAAATAGATGACACAAAGTACCGAGATGGGACGCGGATTAAGGGAAAACTGACCCGTTCCTAAAAAAACCGATGTTCGCCTCGACCGGCGTAATCGGAGGGCAAAAAACCGGACAAATCGTGCCTTGAACATACAGCGAATAATTTCAGGTTAGCCGACACGTACAACTGGGAATTTGCGAGGGGCTCCGGCTGGGACTCAAACCAGTGGGACTCAAACTGGAGAATGGGAGCACAATGGCAACAAGGAGCATCTGGATCGCAGCCAGGTGCTCCCGGCCCTAGTCATCACTATGATCCGCTGAGCGAGATGCAAGGCGTCCATGGACGCCGCCGGCGCAGGTGGTTGGGCTTGGAGCTTGCGCCGAATGAAGGTTTCTTCCGCACTCTCTGTGGCAACTTGTGGACAAATATGCGCAAGGTGAAAGAAGAGATTTCCAAAACAGGAGCCACCTTAATAGCCCGTTTGCCAAGTTCGCACAATGCTTCTGACGCTCGCCAGAAGCCGACCGCCATTGTCCCTAGCGACTCGGCCGATCGCTTCACCGATACCGGCTTCACTGGCATATGTGACCGAGAAGCGTCTTCCTGTGATCGTATCTCACAACGTGATGATCCCCATTCGTGCTTGTCAGCGATCGACGGCTCAAGCTCCGCTGCATCCCTGCCCAGCTTGGGAAGGGGAAGCGCCGGGCCAAGCGTTGCTTCACATGCTGCGGATGGTGCGCGAAATATAGGCCCTATCGTGGATCATGATCAGTCCCCTGCGGACTGCCGACGGAAGATTGAAGAGTGCAAAGCGGAAACGACAAGCTCTGAGCAAAAAGACTCTAAAGGTAATTACACATCAAAACGTTAAAGCCACTCGAAGTCGCCAGTTTGAATATTTTCCGGGGATGACGCAAAAATGTTGACCTTTTTCGGTTTTAAAACGTCTACAGTTTTCCACGTAGGTTCGGTATCGTAGGCTGCAGACGTTTAATACCAAATCTGGCACGTCAGTGCGGCAATACCAATATCGGTACAAAACCGTCGTCATCTGGCTCGTTTATGTCCCTCCTTAACCGAAAATATCTATTTTTCCGGACAAATGTTGTTAAACAACAGCCTAGCCCCACTAAATATGTCAAAATTACGATTCCAGAGAAGAAACCAAAGGAGGAACAGTCATCGCCGGACCGGTCAGCAGAACTGGATAGAGAAAGCGTCCCGTTCCAGACCGATTCATTATGACCAACGCTCGACGGATTGTGCGTGCCAAAGGATACTGTGGCTGAACTCGTATACTCTTGTTAATTCTAGCATCACTCGAGTGGATCACTCGAGAAGAACTTAGAAGGCGTCAACTCTGTCATGTACTTTTTTCGTATGCTAATTTTCCATTTGTCTTCTCTCGATAAAGCCGCATTCCTGCGTTATGTGCATCGGTGCATATGCATGTTTTTTCAACACCGGGGGGGGGGGGGAGACGCCGCTTTCCAAAGGATGAAGCCGAGGACTTGCTATGTTCCTTTGGTGCTGATTGCGCAAAGTCAAGTTAGTTTTGCCCATTCAGTTACTTTAAATAGGGATTTTAGTCGATTTGAACTAAAAGAGCCCGCAGAGGGGCCGCCCAATCAATCCTTGCTTCCTTGGTCGACGTTCGCCTGTCGGACGAAACGATAGCGGCGATCAACTCTTCCCCCTTCTGCCGTCCTTGTGAATGAATGGATGAACGAAAATGCACGCGTAACACCCCGGTCCCAATGACATCACGGATTCCGTGATTCCGTGAATCCGTGAAAATTTTCACGGAAAAGGTGGTCCCAGTGACGTCCGTGACGCTTCGGATCCGTGCCACGGATTCCGCTTCCGTGAAATTTTCACGGAAATGCATTGGGACCACCCTGCAATTTTCACGGAATCCGTGGCACGGATTCCGTGGCGCGGTTTCCGTGTTCCGTAAAAATGGCTTCGAAGATCACGGAATCCGTGCACGGATTCCGTGGAATTGGGGATTCAAAATATTTTGAATTTTTTCCGTCACGGAATCCGTGAAAGCACATGTGGGCGCCATTTCGCACCCTGGCACGCAGCCAGGTGATCTCGACGCGAATTTGCGAAGGGTCATGTTCGCGCCCATTTGTTGCCGTCGGCGTCCTATCGATATCCTCTGCGGTGGTTACCTCGCCGCTTGTAAAATTGTCGCATCATGGGCTCGGGAGGACACGCAGTCGTCTTCGAAAGAGGTGAAACATGCCGACGTTCTCAAGTTCAAGCTGCTGGCGGAGGTGGAGAAATATCCGGCACTCTGGGACCGGAACAGCGAAGAGTTCAAGAACGAGCAGGCCAAAGACATAATTTGGCAGCAAGTGGCGCAGGTGGCCGGATACGAAAGTAAGTGCCTGTCCGATATTTGTGTCGAAATATTTCGCAAGAATCATCGCTTTTTTGACGTTTTCATTTTAGATGGCGCCAAGGCGTACAGTGCCTGGAACTCGGTGAAAGATGAGTATACCAAACAACGCAAAAACGCCTCCAGATCCGACGCCTCACCGACGTGGCGTTTCTACAACGCGATGGCATTCTACGCTCCCGTTGTTGATCCTCGTCCGGGGTAGTGCTTGTTAAGCATCACACTCGCATTGAGTCACTTTTACAGGCATTCTTCGACTTTGGCCATGACTAAGCCCAACTTAGCCGCCTCTCAGCAAGACCTGTTTGATGATGCCACGCTGCAGGGAGACGACGAAGATGAGTTGAATTTCTCGAAAGTCCAGCGACACCCGGCCGCGGTCCCCCAAGCACACCTGGTAGAGGAAAATTTGCGCCTTGACCCCTTTGTTTTCTGTGCTTTAGGCTCGTCAAAAGTTCATATTCCATTGATTGGTGCGCCGGTTGACCGCAAGCGAAAAATGACCACCGACCGTGACGCATTCGAGAAGTAGTTGCTCGAAGGTCTCGAGCACACCGACAAGATGATAATGGACGTGATGGGCAAGCTTGGTTATTGTTCTCCTCGAATACCACGCTAGAATGCGTCTTTCTAGGAGACTGACACGTCGCTTTTGGCCGCTCCGTGGGCATGCAACTCGAAAAGCTTCCGCATGACCGCGCCGCATGGGCTAAGATGACCATTTCGAAAGTCCTTTTCGACGCTGAGTTTTCACTCCCCCGCCTCTACCGAGTCACAATGGCCACGAATCACGGAATCCGGCCACGGAAAATGTGATGACCAGCGGCACGGAATCCGTGGTTTGGTTTCCGTGACGGAATCCGTGAGGCATCACGGCCGTGAAATTTTTCACGGATTCCGTGCGATTTCACGGAATCCGCTCGGGTGGTCCCAGTGACGACGGACTTGTTTCCGTGGCACGGAATCACGGTCACGGAATCCGTCGTCATTGGGACCGGGGCGTAAAGTGCGTAGCTAATCAGGCATTACTCAGCCCTTGCTTGCGCGCATGGGCGTGGTGAATGGAGCTGATCCAAGCAGGAACGCAAAGCATCGTACCATAGTAGTTATGAGGGGTGTAAAACAGAGCATCATAAGCATGTACACATACGTCACTGAATGACTGCTCGTGTTCAAACTCGGCCCTTCTAACGGTCTAACAGTTCTAAATGTACAGATGCAGCTGACGACGAGTTTGTGTGGTACGAACTCGACTATCGCTACTTCGCTGCTGGCTAAGCTACGGGCAAGCATACGCTTTCCACGGACACTGGCGGCAAGTACTCTCACACGTGCGGTCAAATAATCTTCTTTCCGTGACTGATTTAGTCCGTATGTTTAGTCCGCTGTGAAATAAAGGCCTATATTTTCCTTGCGAGGGAAGGATGCGCTTGTGGATCGTTGTTCGACAGAAGCTTAGTTCCTCATACAGTAATTACCGTAACGCTTTCGTAACACGTACGATTAGAGCTCCACTGCTTCCCCCCAGCTAACTAACATCCATTCAACAACATTCAAAAAGGCAATAAAGCCGTTCGAAGCAAGAAAACAAAAGTCGTAAGCATTGAATTCAAAAATGTTGGGCTTCGGTGGATAGAACACTTCTAACGCTCCATAGGCTCTATTCAAGAAAACACAGTATATGGCCCAGTTTTCGATATTCATAATTTCAACGGCGTGTCATTACGCTCTTTTCGTACTGGAGCTATTCCGGGAAGCTGGTCAACCCCCTCCATCTACACTTGTGCAGTGTACGGTTATATTCGTGCGCCTCCGATAGCTGTTACGTTGCGCCCTTTTAAAATAATCGAAACCAACTCATACTCAAGCATTTTGACTGCAAAGCTCACCGCGGCGGCCTCGAGCTCAGTAATCGCATAACGTTTTTCCGCGTCCATGTTGGAGATTCTCGGGGGCTTGAAGGACGCTCGAGCGTTCACTGCGAATGTCTTAAATGAATTCGGGGACGGCCTATGGGACGTCCAAGATTCGACGAATTCCTTCGTTTTCCTCTTCGAGCTATTCACACAACGTGGAAACGTTCTCAGTCGGTCGTGCCCTTTTTCCTACCTACGAACTTTATGGTTAGGGAAAATGGCAAAATAAGACAAAATTTAAAAAAGGATAAGAAACAACGAAGTCGTCAGCTTTACGAACAATTTTCTAGGTGCGCACAGTTAGTGTCTTGACGGATTTATTTATCTGGCTGCTCTTGACCCATTCAGGTCCTTTAGTCGTTAGCCCTATGGCGACGACCGTGGCATTTCTATTTAATTTGTCTCTCAGGCGTATGCGCCGTCAGTGACTGGTATAAAAGTAAAGATGACGATTAGCGTGACAATACGATTATGATGTCTTACAGTTGACGCGACCGTCGAAGACGCTAAGGAAAAGATTTCCTCGGCAGAGTACTTCTACCTTGACGATCCTTCGCTGGGCGACTACTTCGACAGCATCGCATCGGCGGCTAAGGTTTTGAACAATGCCCTAAAGGTAATAAGGTTGACAAAAACGCATAATTAATTAAGGGATTTTCGACCGACGCAGTGAACGAGACGAAGAGGTTCGCACCAATGTTCGCCGACTTCTTCAAAGAAGTGTCGCTGAAGACAGATGATCAAGGGGCGCCGTTCGGGTCGCGTGAATGCAGACTGCTCCCAAAGCAGTTTGCAGCCTGCCGCGTACGTCGCAGGGCCGTATTTAGAGGGGGG
>JNEY01000114.1:126234-150390 GCA_020875895.1 Aphelenchus avenae | reverse complement strand
TAGAGTTCGGCACCGGTACCGTTGTACGGGCCGTAGCCGTACCCGTACCCGTAGAATACGGGTACGGGGTACGGCACGGGGGGGTCACTACGGGTACGGGGTTTGGCACGGCGTACCCCCCACCACGGCCCCCGTACCCGTACCCGTATTTTTTGGCATTTTTTGCCCGCCGATAGGCGAATTTTTAGCAAATTTTCACCAAATTCGTAAAAATTTTGACTAAAATTTCGTTGGTGTCGCCTGCGGCGGGCCTAAATCCCTGTATTGCTCTATGGGATAACATTTAGACCACTTAGTATCGTAGATTATTCGCCCATACCTCAATTTTGGCCTGATTTTGGGCAAAAAATCGAATTTTACCACGGGTACGGGTACGGTACCCGTGTTTTTCCACGGGTACGGGGTACGGCACGGGGGGGGGGGGGTCACTACGGGTACGGGGTACGGCACGGGGTCCTGGTGCCGATCTCTAATGTGTATGCTTTACCAATGTGGCCATGTTTGGTGGGGTTACTGCTAGGACGTCTAAACTTAGTGCTCACGACGCATTAATGGGTGGTTAGCGACTTACGCCTTCAAGAAGACCGCTGGCGAGGCCGAGGACGACGACTACAGTCCACTTCATGATCGCACGACGGAACCGACTGCTACGCAATTTTAGCCTGTGTACCTACTCTTAAATAGGACCGGACGGAGGTCTTTAATGCGCTGTCCCTTCCGATTGTTCCGACTCCCACTTAACTCTCTTAATCCTAGCTTCAACGGCCATCGGATCATTGTTGAACCGCCTACCAGTAGGCCGAAAGTAACATCTGCTTCCGCCATAGTCCACGCCGACGCATTGGACTGTAGGAACCCTAAGTATGAGTATTCTGATGCTCCTTCGGACGACTCGGGCGCCCACGATATGCAAATGTCGGCCTGATGGACAAATGCGCTATCGAACCGCGACTTTTGAAAACTGTGTACGAACTCGGATGTTCTGATTTTTCGACGTCCGGCCGCCCGCTTTGCGCTCCAGTTCCGCGTGGTGGGCGGCAGTCAGCGTCATGCATCACCACGGAATTGCATGCATGTTAAGGCGGTAGTGAGTACGATACGCTAGATGCTCTTGAACGGCGCCGTATTACTTAAAGCAAAATTACTTTGTTTCAACTGATTTTATTTTTTGTTATTTAATACATTGCTTCTATTGATTGGGTTCCTTTTCAGAAATTTGTCCAAATATTATTGTCCCATCGTCTGTTCTCCACCCCGTTGGAGTTATTGTTCGGATACCCTTGAGAGGGGCTGGGGTTATTCGGGGGAGGGGAGTTATTTTCCAATGTTCGAGAGGGATTATTTCGCAAATTCGGACTGTGCGCACCGCCGCCGTGTACGAAACGCGTTTCCAACACACAGGTTTCAGACGTATCCTTTATGCACATCGTTTAGTCAATGTACAATACCGCATCGAATATGCATGTGCTATAAAACCAGGGTAACGGTAACGAAGGACAATCACCGATTCAGCGCACGCTTGTCGAGAGACTGACTGCGCTATGAGAAGACGGATCGAAGAACATCAAACTCCCGGGCTTAGTTCGAGGATAGACCCAATTCCCGTAGGGGATCCTCCAAAAATACATCAGCCCGATATAGCACTTTGTACGCTAGCGCATTCGCTTGCGTCAACATCTGATGTGTAGAAGTATTTTGTTAGTTCATATGCCTTGCCTACGCGCAACCCTGTGCAACGGGCCTTCAAGTCGAGGCCCGGCCCGGCCCGCGGGCCTTCATGTCGAGGCCCGGCCCGGCCCGCGGGCCTTCATGTCGAGGCCCGGGCCGGGCCTATAAGGCCCGGCGGGCCTTGAGTTCTTAGACTAGTCAAGAAAAACCCCCCTTTGTCCCCGATTTGGTACTTTCCACAGGCTAAAGTGTTGCCCCTTACAACGAGTTTAAAATGCAACATTCGAGTATTTCCACCTAAAATAGCTTGCCGCAGGCACCGTCAGAGCGACCTTTTTGACTAATTTACCAAAAATGTATTGAAAATTTGACCGAAATGTGGCAGTTTTTGAGCCCTGAACCGGCCCGGGGCCCGGCTGGTGCTGAAAAATCGAGGCCCGGGCCGGGCCTAGGGCCCGGTTGCACAGGGTTGCCTACGCGCATTGGTGTATATGGAAATGCATAAATAGGAGCATTCGGCCGTAATGTTAGTTGGCATACGATGTTTAAGGTAGGGAGGGCTCTCTTCACGAAGAAGAGAGGTCAGTTCGTGATACTACAGACGTGCGATGGTGCCGCCAGTTCCTTCTGAAGAAGAGCCCAAAGCTGATTATAGGTACGCGCTTTTCTTGCTTCGTCTGACTTTTCAGTTAACGAAGGACGAGGAAAGAAAACAAACCTCAGTGTTGCCTCGTTAGTCTTCTTATAAACGAATGCAACGCAGAGGCCGCACAGCTCTTTCCTGCCTAGAGCCAACCTATCTGGTCGATCGCTTTTTTGGAAAGTAGCAGGGGCACAGTCTTTGGCTCATCACGAACACTGTATTTTCATGCATTTCAAGTATCTTTCTCTTAAACGAAAGGCGGTTTCTTATCTGCGCCTTACATGCACGAGCATTTTTGTGCCTTCTGTTGTGACCTGGGACGACGTTTCCACCCGTATTTTTATTGAGATCAATTGAGCTACCACGCTAGGCAACATACATCTACCAAAATAATGCGAGCAACGATAATCGCTAACCAGCAAATACGAGAGTTATACAAACGAAGCACTATCATACACAAATACATCATTTTTTCTTATTTTATATTTTTTAATTTTTATGTTTTTTTTAAATTTTTTTTTTATAAATTTTAGTGATTAATTAGTGATCCGCTTACTCAAAAATAAATCACAGTGGTCGACGGGACGTAGTATCCGACGTCGTAGACAGGCATTGAGTAGTACGACGGGTACGAGTCGTCGCAATCGTCGTCGTAGACGATGTAGCGTCGATGGCGGTACGACGACAAGCAGGGGCTAGAAAGAGCATGGTCAGTAATGGACGTGCATACAACGTGCTTTCCTGTTGCAATTACAAAGATGCGCTACATTAGCAGCCGACTCATTTAGCAACAACGCCTCTTGCACCTTCACAGTGTTTTGCTGAACTGACAAAGTCACTGCCTTTCGGTGAACTGCACTGAAACTGAACTGACTTTAGCCTTCAATATAGAAAGCCCCTTGCCTCATTCACTGGGAGCCCTACCTCCTCCCCCGCCTCATGAAAATGCTCTTGCAAAACGTAAAATTTTTGGGTAGTCGCCAGGTGTCAATGATGAATTGGGGTCCTAGAATCATGGTCAATTTTAGCTCGACAGCTTGCGCTTGATCATAAGGCAATGCTGTCTGTGTCGAATAAGCAAATCCAAATCGAATAAAACGTTTTTTTGAATGTTTCTTTCCGCATAAAACTAACCTGAACTCGTTCGACTCGATGTACCCGCTGCTGTCCGTATCCATGGTTGACAGCATTGATGAAAATTCGTCCGCATCGAGCCCCAGCTCGTCACTTGAGAGGCGGCCATCGTGATTGTGATCAGACGCCAGCAAGACCTTGTGTAGCAGGCCACACGCGGAACCGCCAGGCAGGGAAACTTCACGCTTACGTCTTCCCCCTACCATGAGGCCGATGCCAGCGCCTATTCCTGCTCCCTGTAGACCATCCCACAGCGTGTCTAAATAAATCTATGGATAGGATTAAAGTCTTTTGCTAACTTGCTAATATGTCTTCGCCTGGTCTTGAGTTTGCCCAGCCATGGTACGCTCCAATCGCGCCTCCAATGCACGCCCCGATTATAGCAGGAGCAACGCGTCGAACGCGAGTGGTCGTGCCGTTGTCCGCCAGAAGCATGTCAGTCGTGTGCAGGGTTTTATTCTCGGGCATAGAGCCGTCGTCGAGCCAGACAGTGATGTTGAAGGCCAGGACGAGCTGGCTGGGGCTGACTTCAACCACCATCAGCGTTTTGTCTCGGAGCATTACCGGAGAAGGGGCACCCAGGAAAGGGGACGAGACGACTTCGGGGAACTGCGAGAAGTAAGGCGAGGAAAGGAACCAAGAAGTTCCTCATAGCTTTTATCAACGTTCCAAAAGGAAGGCTGCTGGCTGACTTTTGTGCACTTCCTTAAATACCTAACAAACAAGACCACCACGAAGGGATGCTTTTGTCCGATCCGCTAAGGAATTCTTTGCTGCACTTACTGCACTGCTGCACTGACTCATGTTGCACTTACTAAATTTGTCACGCACGTCCTTGACAGATTGACCCCCCCCCCCTCCCCCTCTCAACCAGAAGGTGGTGTCACCGCATCAGCCTTATGCAACTTGTGAACAGCTGTCTGTGGTATGCCCCCTTTCAGCGTTCTCGCTGCTATTAATATCTGGTCGAACTTCGAGCAGCTGACCGTTCGTCGCTCGTGATAGAAAACATCCATAAGCCTACGTGACCTTTGGGGCGAAGGACTTTTTACCCGCTGCAATGGTTCAGAATGTAGTGCACGATGTTCATACGCAAAAGTGTGGCAAAAAATCCAATATGCAGACCGAAACCCGATGGCGGATCGGATCCGACCAATCTGAACCTGAATTTCAAAAACTGCACTGAACTTCCCAGTTACCGAATGCCATTTTTATTCACTAATTACGTTTGGGGTACTGGGTATATATGACCACGCCTGAACAAAGCGAGTGTCCAGAAAATGCTTCATAGTGATTGCGCCCTTTTTTTACCCCCCCCCCACGCCGTAATTTTTGCGTCACGGGCGGGTTGACCCAANAGGCCCGCGGGCCGGGCCGGGCCTCGATTTGAAGGCCCGTTGTGCAGGGTTGGGTTCGGCCCCCCCCCCCCCCCCACCTATCCCCTACAGTGACGCTAAAAATTCACGTATTTACGTACTTTTACTGTGCTTTACTCAAGCTATGATTGCGTCAACTTTCGTCGATACTGCTACAGAGACCCTCCAAAACATGGCCCGCTGCAGGCGATAACAATGGAATTTTAGTCGAAAATTTAATAAATGTTGTGAAATTCGTCGCCGTTGCTTAGTACGGCGTCATGCTGGTCCGAGACCCCTCACCCTGTCACCGCGTCTCATTTTATGGGCGTTCGCAATCTACGCAAGGGCATAAGCGCGTATCTCTTTGTGTAATGACGTCAAGACCGTGTCCAACAAATACGGCTATTTTTGTGCGCTTTTGGAAGCGTTCGCATTTGTCGCACGGTTGTACATCGATGTACCCCCTCGCTGTACGGAAAGAAGGCTGTCGATGTCAAGAAGTTCGTCAAATGAACCGGAGTAGAGATCCGTTTTGAGACCACTGGCCAGTATCTCGTTCCGATAGCAATTCTAAGAATGGCCAAAATAGACGGTCCTGTTGGGCGAGTCAGCATTCGGAGAGGTCTTTGTGATCACCCTCAATGCATCGCCCGCGAAAACAGTTCATAAAAACGATGCGGTCTCAACTGGGAAGCCCCGATTATGCTTCCTATTACATTTAATTGTGGACATACAAATGCAACGGATGCAAGTATTCGCGACCTTACGAAAAAACACTGATTCAGGATGCGAGTGGAAGGGGCGCATTTCGCTGTTCGTTAGTCTACGTGCGTGTAGTGAGCACTGCTGCCACGAGCCGGGTGGACATATCCCGATGACTCTGACAGGAAATGAAGGCATTTCGACAGAAAGTGACGCAGTTGGCTGAATGTTGGACGCTCGTCTGGATCGACATCCCAGCACTGAAGCATCGTGCGGTAACTGAAAATATCACGCCTCACAACGTAAATTAGTCGCTGTTTTAGCACACCCACATGAGTTCAATCCAGCACGGATTCAGTATACTTCACTCAGTTTGGTGAACGGGCGCGTTTATTTATGCCTTGGCGGCTTTTGTCGGAATGCTTACATTTCGACTGGCGCAAGTGTAGGCTGTTCCAGTCGGCGGCCTTCTTGCATAAATCGAAGCAAATCTTCGGGTTTCACTCGCTCGTATGGAACACGTCCGGCAGAGAAGATTTCGTAGAGGAGGACGCCGTAAGACCAGCGGAAAACGATCATCGGTCGAAGTTAATGGACACATTATCAAGCTTACACATCACTTTCCATGGTAAAGGTTGCTTTTGCGAGAGACTCCGGGGCCATCCATTTGATTGGCTTGTTGTCCCGAAGATTTTCCGCGTGCAGATCCTGGTCCGAGTAGCGCCCCAGTCCGAATCCGCTTATCTTCGCCACAAGCTTGCCAGTCACGAGGACTTTCGCAGCACAGAGACCTCGATGCACGTAGTTTCGGAGGTGAAGGAAAGTCTATAGTAGGTGAGTAGGTACTGGATCTCGTCAGTTTGGGAACATACCATTCCATCGCTGATCTGCCACGAGAACTGCACCAGGTCGACCAGCGAGAGATCAGTGTTCACGTATGGACGATGTTGTAGTCCTTCATTGAGCTTGAAGAGAAAAGCGATTAGTTTACGAGCTTCCTTTATATAAAGACACTTACTTTGCCTACTATCTCCTTATGTTTAGCTAGGTTCGTCCTCAGGAAGCTTAGCAAGTCTCGGTTTTCGCAATATTCCACGACAATAGCGGGACTGCCGTCAACATATGTGAAACCAAATACGCCCAGAATACACTTGGACGAGCCGAGTTGCTGCATAAGTTCCGCTTCGTACAAGACACCCACACTGAAAGGCCTTATCTACAAAAAATTTAGACCGCAAGAAAATTACCCTGATATGGACGCATAATGGTCTCGTAACAGCTTCACAGCGACAGTCTTTCTGATGTCTTCGTCAGCGCCACAGATAGCCGGTAAATTGGTGAAGGTTGCTGTGGACGGTGTGTAGAACCCTCTGAAGACATCTGAGAACTTTCCTCTGCCCAGCAGTTCCGTAGAGACATGGACGTTTTTGGAGGGGATTTGCATCATCGTGTGCGAGACTTGCTCGTGGTTAATGCTCGTACCCCTGGCGCCACACGGAACTGTGCTCGAACTGTACGTTGTATCGGGAAAAGTGACAACGCTGAAAACTCATTTCACGACCGTTTGCAGGTTTGACCGACGGGAAACGTGACGTGAACAGGGTCATATATGCTGTTCCCAAGACCGGTATATTTTCATATGGGGGTGAGCGGTGAGCCTATGGATCTTGCTGGCTTAGGGGGAAGACCTTTGTAGGGAATAATTGACCCAAAATTTTATAGGGAGGGGAAACTACTTTTGTTAGAATAACCCCTAGGACTATCAGAACCCGGTAAATGCCCTCAGAATGCCTACTTAGTGCAGAAGGAACCGGGAAGCCACCAGAAATTCGTACCGTCAGCGTTTATTACAGGTACCCTTATGAAGGTTGCAGCTTATTTCCGGCCTATAAACTTCTTCCGCCTATAATCAACAAGACCCGAGCCTATTATGGGGGGGGGGGTAGTCACAAGGGCTGTTATGGGGCGGGTAAAGTGGGTCTGCCTCCCCCTCCCCATAATCGATCTGAGTAGCTTTGGGTTTTTAGCAGTTTCGTAGAGGTTTTTAAGTCGACTAATAGTGATGAGACTTTTTACTCCCCCATCCTAGACTTGATGCGACCCCCTCCCCCAAAATAGGCCTAGCCCAAATGGCCCCTCCTCATAACCGACTAGTATCCGCCGTGTGACATGGCGTCAACGTATATTAACGTTCCATTTGCGATGCACTCTACAACCATGCACCGTCGATGGTCATGGTTGATCATGCATCACCACGTTGATGCATGCATTCAGTGTTCCAAACCTGGTGTGTCGTAACTTGCGTAAGGTGGGCCGCTAAAGCTGGACTACAACTTAGCATAACTTTCTTGTTTGCATGTTGCATGTACGAAAGCGGTCCTCGCCCGCTTTGGTACATTTGCGGTGACGGGCTCGCTATAGCAAGTAAGCCCCCCCAAAAAATCATACCTATACAAAATGTATGCTATTTTCGAATGGTCCATGCACGAAAACGCCCAAGGACCAAAGGTGATAAATTTTTTCCTTTATGCTTGCTATGGGACGCATGCTATAACGTATAGCTCCAAAAACAAATTACTAATTACGGACCAGGAATTCTCCCATACATATCAGATCAACCTTGGAGCTTTGGGAATCTTCGTATTCGTGTTGTGTACACATCTCTCCCCCTCGAAAAGCCAATGGCCCTGGTTTGATACTTACGGAGTTTGTTTTACAGCATGCTTGCGCTGGCCGCATCTATACGCACAAATGGCTGCTAGAAACGGGAGAACCAAGGAAGCTACAAAGCAGCCGACCACCGCCGGTACTAGCCACTTTTCTGCGTCGCTCAGCATTGGCTTCGATGTCGTTGTTACAGCCAACGCCGAAACTTCAGACGTTGAATGCGGCAGTATGTCCTGACAGGTTGCACCTACGCAACTGGGACCGGGTGTCGTAGTAGGGTTCTTCGCCTGCCCACAGGCCTCGGTCGACGGGAGGACTTTACAAACAGCAGGGAACGTAAATGTGCAATTGTCGGGATGCCACCATCCGAAATGGGTATCAACGTGAAGACAGCCCAGCGACATGTTTTTGTTTGGTTGGCCTAAAACTGGAGGGTCTAAGGGTGGTGGATAACAACGAACAACGACTTAAGCCAACACGACGTTAAGTCAATCGTTATGTTCGCCTTGAAATATATGACAATGCTAAAAGATATAAAGTATATAAAGTATCGACGAAGAGTGCGTACGCCGCTAAAATTTCGGAGCTGCATCGAATTTTTGTAGGCATTAGCACAGCTTTCGACGGGGTGGAAAGGCTTTTAGAACCAATTATTTTTTGCCCTGTTCTTAGAAACGAATCCTTCCTCAGAGCGACGTACCTGTAGGCCAATAATTGAATTCAAACGGACTGCCGTCGGTCCACGTCCAATCTCCGGCTGAACGAATGCCAACGCTTCCTCCTACCCATATAGAGCTCACATGAGCGTTTCCAGAGATGAAATTGTTCGTGACGAGATCCTCTATTGACGCCAAATGTCCGCTTCGCTGATTGCATTCCGCCTCGGCACTGAGCCAGGCCATCGGTTGCATCAGAAAGTAAAAACAGCCCGGATGCTGCGTATCTTCAGGGCCCTGGACAAACGCGGTCGGACACTTATATGTCACTGTTGGCGCTCCAGTAGGAGATGGGTGACTCGTTGACGCGGTTGGCGTTCCGCATGCGTCCGCTGCGTAGCGTACTTTGCATATTGCAGGCAAAGCCTTAGTGCAGTTGTCAACTACCCACGTGCCAAACTTGGCTGGAATCCAAATGCATGATCGCAGTGGTTTTGCCGCGGGTTGACCTAAACAAGCGACGAGAAAGTTTCATAACGATTGCGTTGGTTTGTTTCGATGGCTAAAGTCACTCACAAAAGAGACTCAACTCGTGCAAGCTACCTACCTATCAACTACTTCAGCATGAATTCAGGGAGCGATCCTGCTACACACCTACACGCATTTATTTAATGTAGGGATCGGTACCCGTCCGTTTTTTACGCCCATCCCGTCCACCCGTCCCGTCTTTAACGGGACGGGTGGCGGGCGGACGGGACCGGAGGACGGGACGGGTCTGGTGGTAGACGGGGCCCTGTTAAATGAGCCGTTTCTGTTTGTATTTTTACTAAATTATATTGCATTTTTATCCGCGTGTTGCATATTCCGTTAGTGGCAAGCACAACTTGAACGCTTGTTTGGTCCTGCGGCGATGTTCCTGCATTTCAAGTACAAGTTTGCACCTTCCCAGTGGCTAACATCGTCTATGACCGGCGCCGTCGCCGCCTGTGCGCACGCAAGGCAGTGAGGCTGGTGTTCTTGGACAATAATTTGCCTCAGAACAACTACGAGTACTGAGAAATACAGTGATTTCTAAATAAACGTTGAATTCAGACGGGACGGATGGACGGGACGGGGGGTGTCTTCCCGATCCTTAATTTAATGGTGCGGAAAAACAAGTTTGAAAAATAACATGATTATAAGTGTAATATAATAATTAAATGATAATGAATGAAAATGAAATAATACAGGTACATAAGTATAATAATGAAAAATCCGCTACCGCCGACCTGATGACATTTTTCTCTGTGCCGTCCGTCTTACCCTCTGCCCACTGCGCAAACGTGAACGACTCGCCGTTGATCCACGACCAGTTCACGGCTGATCCGCCCTGGATGCCTCTACTGCCACCAGTCCAGAAATGCTGTCGTACGACTTCCGTACTGCGTACACTATCCGCTAGGAACTTGTTCTCGCCGGCGTCCTTTATCGATGCTAGGTGCGCCTTCCTCAGGTTGCACTCCACTTCGGCTTGAAACCACGTGAGCGGCTCATTGATGTAGTAGTAGCAGACATTAAATTTGCCCTCGTCGGGACCTTGAACGAATCCTAATGGGCACTTAGCGTAGCCATGGAAGGCTAGAATCGCAAGTAGAAAGGCACATGTTTGGGTCATTATCGTATGATGAAGGACTGGTATGAAGTCCATCGGTGGGAGATCTTGGACCGAAGTCAGCGACGACAACACGTGCATACACCAGCATTAAACGATTGGTTCGAGTGATCCTGCTGATTACGATGACCGAACAAAGGGACCGCAACTTTATTACCGCTATGAAATGGCACGTTCAACGCGTCGGCAAAGCCCGTGTCCATTGATAATATTAATCGTTTGTTTGCTCTAGACAAAGGGGTTGATAATCGCACTTCTTCTGGAATGCATGAAGTTAAATTCTACAAAAAAGGCCTAGCTGGGCGTCTCAGACATTAATGAGGAGAAGCATCAATCAATTATAAGCACATTCGTTCGTCCGATCACGCTGAAAGAAACTGTTGAATGGCTGGTGTTTTGAGGCCAGCCTTCAAATAAAAGCAACACAAAGGGTTCAGATTTGGAAGGGAGGCGTGTCATTTTGGGCTCTCAGGTGCCATGTCGTTTTTTATAACTTTTGCGAGAACAGGGTCTTCCATTTTTCGGGAGAAGCGAAGTACTGCTAAAAGTACACATTGTGATGTCCTATTCAATAGGAAAGAAGTGCAGTTTTCCGCATGATGCTAGTGGGCGTCAAGTTTGCAATGTACGAACTAATAGTTGCAAGCTTACGCCGAAGTTTCTTCTAATCGCTGTTTAGCTGATGATTCATTTACGCTCGTCAACACGACCAGGTCACACGTCAGCAAGGCACGAGAATGCATTGCTTCCGCTCGAACCGGCTGGCGGCAGTCTGCGAAAGGAACGCACTTGCAGATCAGCTGTTGAGTCGAGGGAACTCTTGATCTCCGCCCGTCTGGTCCTTCGCGAACCTCACCGCCAAGCCACGGCCCAGGAGCGGGCGCGGTATAAAAGCGGCTGCCTTTCTCAGTCGAGCGGGTCGACGTCGACTTTAGCCGGCGACTAACGTCGGCTTGAGCCGGCGGCCAAAGACCCGGCACCCTCGCTCCGGCCTCATGTCGGGATGCACTGGACGGTGTTGGCAGAGAGCTAAACACAATCGCGACGCCGCATCCGCGTCGAGTCCGTCGGCATGTTCGTGAGTCCCGCAAAGAGGGGACGCAAAAGGCCGTAGAGCTTGGGTGCTTTTTTGGGGAGCACATAGAGAGGTTTGCGCGCGTATATTGTGCGTAACCTTGAGAAGAATTGAATTCTGGCTTTTGGCGCACTCGTTAGTGCACATGTTCAGAATAGTCCCCCTAACCATAGAAATTCTTTGTGCTGTTCAGTCCCCCATGGCGGTCAACTTTTTGGCCTTAAATGGACCGTAGTCACCCCGTACCTCGAATGATAACATCTGGGGCCAAACAGGTCCAGACGTGTTTTGCCCCCGTTTTTGTGTGTCACTGTTTTGGGTCCCCGTACAGGAACTGGAATTTTAGCCAGGATCCAAAAGTGGGGACCCCCAAAAGGCGATTAAAAAGTTAAGAATTGGGGCTGAAGAGCACATAAAAATTCCTGTTGTCAGGAGGGTCTAATCAGCGCCAGACATCCAAAAACCGTAAAAAAATCTTATGGTCAGGGGGAACTGAACATCACAAAAATTTGGTCAGGCGGGAACATGTGCCGTCATTAGTCACGTCCAGGCTCTTCTGAGCGCATTACCTTGCGTTACTTTATTCAGTACCTCGGTGGGAAAAATGATTAGAGAGAAGAGTGAAACACATAATCGTTTTGATACAGGTAGGCAATGTATTTGCAGGAATTTTGTTGGCCGTTTTGGCTGTCGATGCGGATCCGTTGGTGTGTGCAAGCCAAGAACCGATAATCAGGAGGATTTTTCGAGCGTGTTGTCGTCAGCTAAATCATTATACCGTATTTTCTCTAATAAACCCCCCCCAACCTAATAGACCCCCCTCCTTGGGGCCTAAATCAGGTACCCACACTCATTTTTCACTATTTTCAACGATTTTCTTTGTTGAAGTGCCGTTTTTAGGGGTATTTTAGGGCTATTAAAGCTTAATTAGTGCATTTTTAGGCATAAAGTAGACATATTGGACAAAATACTCAATGTTATGGCCAAATTTTGGTGTATTTTTCGTCGATCTTGGTACAAATTTCCCTAATTTTCGGGCATTCGGCCCAAAAATGTTCAATTTAAAAATAACCCCCCCCCTCTAATAGACCCCCGCCCCACCTAATAGGCCCCCGGTCCCAAGGACCTTTGCGAATTAGACCCCCCGGGGGGGGGGGGGTGGGGGGGGATTATTAGAGAAAATAAGGTAAACTAAAGCGCTGTTGTCTTTCCGTGCCAAAAAAGTTTTCGCTATAGGTTCAAGTTTGGTATCATTCGATAGGGCTTCTACGGTTATGTAAAATTGGAAAATTAATGGCAAATCGGTTGGCTAGAAAAAAAGTTATGAGCGGTCAAAATTTTCCCTTGACCCTTATAAAAGAGGGTCGACCCCCTAAAAAGGTGATTTTTCAAGGTTATGCTGGAACTTCACCTCGCCCCTCAAACGAAGCCCTTGGTGAGCGGATTACAAACCATTCTTTCTTTTGGTCCCAAACGCCCCCTTGACCCCTATAAAAGGGGGTCGACCCCCTAAATTGGTGATTTTTCACATGCTTACATGCTATAGCGGGCCCGCTATACCATTCTTCCCATGGCGGTCAAGAAGGCAACGCTTCAACTGATTTGCGGTCCTAGGGGGTTTTCCTGCATGGAGAATCCGAAAAATGTCGTTTATTTTTGTAATGGGGGTTTGCTACAGTAATCTCCGATAGCGACGCAGGCCGCGCGGAGCGCGGCCAAGCCGCTAGTCATAGCTAAAATGCAGCTGTTTTACCGCCAAATGAGGGTACGCACGGCTTTGAGGATGGCTGATGGTCGGGCGTCGCAGCGGACTGTTGATGACCTTCTCGATGGTGCGCAGGTACTCGTCCTTGCTGACGCACTTTTGGAACACGTATTCTTCCACCTGTCGGGCATCACCGGGTACCGGTACGTTTGGTGAATTTTGTCGTTTTTTGCTAACTCAGGTTCGCTGAAAATCATTCGTTGTTTCGTATGCGGAAAGCCGGACTGACGTTACTTACAGTCTATGTGGTCGCGGAAGCTTTGACGAGGCCAGTCATCTTCTGTCATTTTCGGTCTCGATCAGCACGCCCTCCAGCCTAGGCCAACTTTACTCTGGGCTAAAATGGACAGTTGTTAATGCACAAGTACTGCCCGACATTAGGCAGGTTGCCTCACGGTCGACACAAAGTAAAGATCAGCACCAGTACCGTATTACGGCCCGTACCGTAGCGTGCTGCCGTACTATCCGTGCGGCAGTACGGTACGGCTTGTGTTTTCTGGCATTTTGTAACGAGTACAGGCCGTACTGGGGCCGTACAGTACCATTTAACGGCCCGTATGCTACCGCGGGTGGGTCTGTACGGTACGGCAGTACGGTACGGGTAGGGTAGGGTTTGCCGGTCTTTAACGCGAGACACGTTACCCTCACGGGTGTCAAAATGCACGGCATACATTCGGAAAACGCGGTAATTGTCGACGTTCGTTAAGCTTCGAAAGAAACTCGGCCATACTAAAACGTGCTCTTCCCGAAGGTAAATCTATTTTCGCATCCTTCAGCACTTACTAGCTGTTCGCCTGTTAATGACACACCTTAATGTTAGATAAAACCGGTCGAATATCGGCACTAATTGAAGATTGTCGAACGCCACCGCATATCGCTGCCTCACTTCCACTGGTGGCGCAAAATAATAAATCACAAGGTAAAAACGTTAGCGGACGCGAAAAGAAACACAAGAAAGGTGGAAAGGCTCCAATGCGTCACTGAGTCGACATAGATTCGAGTGCTCTCCGGCCACAGGTGATAAGGTCCACGGACGGGCGCAGGTCTCCGTGGGAGCAAACGATTCAGGCGGTTATCTCCCAATTTCGCTTGCCGCTGGAACTTGGCTTAAAAAGCTGCGGCTTTTGCGAATGTTGCGCTGGGATACGTTTACATGCGGCAGTGGCGCCGAGCGCTTCAACTAGTGAATTACGCTAGCAAAGCTCAAACTTTCGCACCGTATTCGAACTGCGTATTAGGGATTTTGTTGGTTTTTGGCCTAGCGGAGGAGTGGAGAGGGCTAAACAGCGAAACCATCCCCTAGTTTTAAGCGAAAACATCCTTTTTTACCATCCCCTAATGTTACCACCTCCTTTTCACCATCCGTTTTTTTTGCTTTGATTTGCAGCGAAACCATCCACTAATTTAAAAAAGGGATGGAAAAAGGGCATTGAGGAGTTAATTGCTTCTAACGACACTGAACGTTTTCTTTAGGGTTCTGCATTTGATATTTTATCAGGAGCCTCTTGCATTTTTATTCACCCAGAAAAAGCCGCCCTCCTCCGGGAAACAAGTATAATTCGTTAACTTACGTCTATTAAGCTTCTCCGGATCCCTGAACGCCTGGCGCATCCTTGACACCTGGCTGATCTGGCCAACAACGGTCGCAGTTCTCGACAATGCGTCGAGGGAGGACATTGTTGTTTGCGCGGAAGATGCCGCACGTTAGGCGATTGACGAGCATGATCCAGTCGAGGTCGCATCGTCTCAGATGTGTGAAGGATGTTGAGAAGGACTTCCGTAGGCAGCACCATGTCGGACAGGCAGCTAAAAGATGAGCGCTAGAATAGGTTCAACTTCTTCAACGAAGCTTCTATGCGTTTGGCGGGCTGACGAGAACGCCGAGAGCTTCGCGGATCGGATTTTGGGGCTCGTGGAGTTTGAACCGACCGATGTGCCTTGCCACATGGGCGGGTGGAGGGAAATATTTCCGCTATTATATAGCTTCCCTCCAAAAACTTTCCCCTTGTACGGAATCAAGCAAGCACAAAATCTTAGCGTTAGAAACATGTGCCTTATGCGTCCAGAACCAAAAAAATAAAGAAATGCATAGGGAAAAGCCGCCGCATCTAAGGAAAACGCGTTGGAAGATCATTGTCGGTGGTCAGGAAATCCCTCACGCGTCTCTCTGCACGATGACAGCAAAAAAAAACGAGCGCAATCCATTCTCGGGCAGATGTGGCGGCGACCGGGGGAAATAAACAGTGCGTAACCGTCATAATGTTTACTCGATGCTAGCGAGCTTCTGTAAACCTTCAATCATTGCCAGTCGCTTAGGAAGTATGCATGGACATTACTTCGACCATTTTGTCGAAGGCACGGTTACGGTGGCTGCATGCGTTTGGGGTCCCGATTTGGGTACCAGGAAAAACTAAGCCTATTTAGTGAAATTTTGGTTTTAGGTCATTTAAGCCTAAGCGTCAGAACAGTCTAAGCCTCTACCTACGCCTAAGCAAAAGATCTAAGCTATGGACTATAAGGACGACGCAAATAACGCGTGTGCCGATGCTCACTTTTTCTGGGTCCCTAAAGCTGCGACCCAAAACAGTGGGTCCCAAAGACGGGAACCCAAAACCCGGGTTACCGGTACGATGACACTTTGGAGAGCAATGCGGTGACACATATTTCGATGAAGAAAAGTGCACATCAAAGGAAGACAAACAGAGAAGACGCATGTCGCACTTTAGGGTTCTTGATTTCCGATCCCTGCCACAATGATATCATGCCACTACTGAATGGGGCTGCATGTTCGTCGTAGCAAAGAGCGCTCTTTATTTCTTCATGCTATACACTACAAGTTAGACGAATCGGAAAATTTTGTCGTATTTCTCCTTGATGGTGGTAAGCCGGCAGCTTCTCATCCATCCCTTCGATTTGTTGAAGGAAATGGTGGCGCAAAAGGTGTCAGTACGGAAGCGGACGCATGTAATTCGTTTGCCCTCGACCGTAACATGCTCTCGCTGGGGTTTGTACTTTCCGAGCTTCTGTGACCCGAGACGCATGTGGGACCAGAACGAGAGGTCGTCGATGTTGGCGGCGGAAGCAGTATGCATTTTCTAAAACAAGTAAATGGGCTTTGAGGACATGTTACGGTGTATACCATGCTGCGAATATATTACGTCGTTTAAAGTAGCGCTCGGAATCCGTGCAAAAAGTTCCGTTCCCAACTTTCACGGGCATGGGTACGGCGCGAGGGGGGAGGGGAGTCAAAGTACGGCCTGTGCCCATACCTGTTCTCACGATTCGGGGACAATTCGGTGAATAAAAGTTGGAGTAAATTGAAATGCTAGTAACCATAAATTGAACAATGTTTCTGAAGTTTTCTTCTATTTCGTACTTTTAAGTACCACCTAGCGGCTGGCCAGTGCTCTGCGTGGTCCGCGCCGCTAGCTTGGATAACATGCACCATGCGAATGCTCCATGCAGGACCCCCTCCCCCTTCGCGAGCCACCCTGCTAAAAAGCTCTCCTTCTTGCCCGATGTAGGAAGCATGCGATAGCGAGCTTGCTATAGCATGGTAGCAGGAGACCCTCCCAATGGCCCCATGCAAAACGAACGATATTTTTGGATTCTCCATGCAGGAACAGCCCCTTGTTAACTTTTAGATTATGTTGGGGTTTTGCACCAAGTTTATGGGTGTAAAAATTTTTGGAATTTTCGCCATAGTCGCATCGACGTACCTCGAAGAGATTGAAGAGGAATTTATTGCTCAGGCGGAAGCGATAGATGTGCAGGAACCGATCGCGAATCGGATAAGCCGGGTTGAATAGGTAGTCGAGCACGCCTTCGTCCGTCACGCTAGTGCAGCTGAAGAAGAGGGATGACACTCTCGCGTCCAGCACGTGAGTGAACTTCACGCCCATTCGTCCGGCGCGACGCAGGAAATCGTCGGTGAAATGGCCTCCTGGGCAGTAGTTTCCCTTAGTAGACAACGTGGAGAGCGACTGGAAGGACAAGACGGCATTGGAGAACTGCTTCAACGACAGTTTGTGCATGTGAACGACGCCAAGTTCGAGCGTTTCGACGGAAATCGTCCGCGCGAATGTGGCTATGAGCGCAGCATTTTTCTTGGACATGAAGACTTCTTCACCCAGCGTGACTTCAGCGCAGCCAACCACTGAAAATGTGAGTGTTTTGGGTAACTTAGAAACGGAGCGTGGACGCCAAATGCTCTGATTTATTTACATCATCCAAAAATGAAACGAACTCAAAGTTAATTCAAAAAGTTTAAATACAAAAATTAAAAAAAAAACATAAATCTTAAACTAGCAAACGCCCGGCTTTTAAATTGAACAACTTAATATTGGACGCTTAAAATTGGACGCTTAAATTTGGACAATTTTTTATTGGACATTTTGTATTGGACAGATTAAAAGTGGAAGCTTAAAACGGGACGCTCAGAAGTGGACGCTTAAAATTGGACGCTTTAATTTGGACAGATAAAAATTGTACGCGTATAATTTGACACTACTTGGAATTTGATTCTTACAGGTGTTGCTTCGCAAAAGGACACCAAACTGCGATATCTTTCGAAGGGCTTATGTTTCAAAATCCTGAGGAAATGTTAGAACTTAAGACGAAAGGTGACTCAGCTGCATCGTCTGTCCACAAGGCCGGATAATTGATGCATAACAAACCAATGAACAACCATTGCGAATGAGTAAGCGTTTGTGCCGCTCCCGTAATGCGTAAATCACCCCCGCCTGAAAAGGGCACTTAAGAGGCAGGCCGCTATGGAACTGCGACAAGTTCCGCACACACATACCCGACGCAGTCAATTTTTGGAATCCACCCTTCGGGGTGGGCATGAGATGTTTTCTGGTTGTCCACTTGTGCGCTTTTCAGGCGGGGGTCCCACAAAGGGGAGAATTGCTATGGCAGCCGCCATCCACTTGCGTTATAATGATGCTTGCAGCACGTACAAATTTAGCGTCCACTTTTAAGCGTCCAATTTTAAGCGTACACTTTTAAGCGTCCATCTTTAAGCGTCCGCTTTTAAGCGTCCAATTTTAAGCGTCCAATTTTAAGTTGTCCACTTTAAAGTAGTCCAAATTTAAATTTGTCCAATTTTAAGCGTCCAATTTTAAGTTGTCCAATATAAATGCCACTACCTAGCAAAAGTTAGTTTATCTTTTATATATTTGAAATATTAAAAAATATTTTATTAGCAGTTTTTATTCTATACAATTGATTCGATTTTTCGGGGTCCCTTCGCCAATCGGTCTGTGACGCGTTGCCGTCACGGATAACAAGGCAGAAACGGAAACCTTCACCGCAGGGTTTTGTGATTGAACTGCCTTTTGCTTTGTCGCAAACTTCTCGACAGGGTCGTCGTCTCTGCTTACCTAGAAGCTTCACGTGTGCGTGTCGGAGTGCCCTGAGGAACCACAGGATCTGTTCTTTCCACGTGCCGATGAATTCCATCCGATGACCGTCGCTGGTGCGTACCGCGGCTCCTAAACCCTTAAAGTTCTTGCAGTGAAGCGGGAAAAGCAAGTGCAATGGCAAGATCACAACAATGAAACTTACGCCTTTTAAGCTTCTTCGGCTTCGTGAAGAGCAAGCGCAGCCTTGACATCTGACCGTCCCCGATCGGCCCGTGAACGGTGGCCTTCTCGACAATGCGTCTAGCAAGTAGCTTGTTGTTGGCGAGGACGATGCCGCACATTATGCGATTGACGAGCATGGTCCAGTCGAGGTCGCATCGTCTCAGGTGTTGAAGGATGTTCAGCAGGACCTCTTTCGGCAGCAACATGTCGGGCAGATAGTTGAACGACAAAAGCTAGATTACTTTGGTGAACTTCTTCAAGAAACCTTTATGCGGTGGTATAGGGGAATCATCTGAAAATCGACAACCGGCACAGTACCTACTACGTACAGCACCGACCCACTCCGTACCGTAATCCAACCTACGGAACCCCAGCAGTACCATATTCCCTACTAGAGATCGGGAGCCGTACCGTATTGCGGCCCGTACCCGTATAATACGGGTACGGTATACGGTACGGGGGGGGGGGTCCAGTACGGTACGGCATACGGTACGGGTTGTCATCCCCGATCTCTACTTTCTACTGTATAACTAGGTACGGTACGGCAGTAGGACATAATACGGCACGGTGCGGTACTTGTACGTGCCATATTAGTGCTAAATGTCAAAAAAAAACTAGAGCCGTACCGTGCTCCGTACTGTCCTACTCCACCCGGATAGTCGTACCGATATCACGGCAGAACGGTACATGATAGGCCGTGATGGAACGGCCGTAACACCTGTACGGTTGTTGACCCTTAGTAGCATCTACTATCATAAGGAAGCGTCATTACTAACGTACATACCTAGGTCTAGGCTGTTTCCGTGACCTTAGCACATGAAGACGAAACCCTTTAGGGTAATTTTCGCGAAAGAGGCAAGAACGACATGCGGACCTTAAAGGCCCAAAGGATGGTGGCCCAAAATATCGTTTGGAGTTTATGCCGTGACCCAAGAAAACCCGGGAGCCAAAAGTGTTGTGAATCAGAGTTCCAGAAGTCGAAGACTTATTTGGCAATAAGCATTTTGTGGAGGATGATTTGGTAACAATCGTTGTATCAAAAAATGCTAGCATTAGAAAATGTGCTGCAAACAAGTCAATAAAGAAGACCGCACGCGGAAAAGTTGGCGCGTCCCGGTTTAACACGTTTCGATCGATACGCGTCGGTCAGCAAATCCATCAAGTCTCTCCGCACGATGACGGCAAAACAAACGGTCGTCCGTTTACGTCGGCTGCGAGAAAATAAACTATGCGTAACCGTCATAATTCCACGTGGCGCTAGTGAGCTTCTGTAAACATTTGATCCATGCCAGCAGTCCACGAAAAGTTGAACCCAAAATTACGCCGTCTGTTTCGTGGTTGACGACAAGTAATGTCGATTAGAGATAGGGAGCCGTACCGTATTACGGGCCGGTACGGTACGGGTGGTCAGCCCCTATCTCTAATGTCGATCGGTGCGATGGCTACAATGACATCTGGAGAGTCAAATACGGTGACATGCATTTCGCGCAAGGATCAGAAACCAGTACCCGTACCGTGCCCCGCACCATACTGATACTCCCATTCCGTACTCGTCACCGTACTGACCCCTCCGAACCGTACCAGTACGGTACAGAGTACGGCACGGGCCGTACTAGTGTTAAATTGTGATTAACACCCTTCCTAACTCCGTACTGGGCGGATTCGTTCGTACCGTACCCGTTCGGGACCGACCTCGCCGTGCCGTACTAGGATATGTCTGCCGATCTTTAATTTCAAGGCAACAAAACGCGTTCCGAGGAAGGAAGACGCACAAGGACACATTTCAAAGCATATTCTGAGGCGCATTTCGGAAAAAAGTTTTCGGATGGCTTAAGGCCTATCATGTTTGGAGCAGGCAGATCTGTTTGAGTCTTGCTTCTTCGAAATGCGCCTTGTTGCCTAAGCGTCATCCGTCACGATGTCGCGTCTTAGTAATGCGCATTTCAAACCAGTTGTGAACTTAAATTAATGGAAAAAGTGTTCTAACCTCTGATGATGCCGTGTCTTTGTTGACGCATTGCCAAGCCAGCGGTATTTTATTTTCTGGTTGCGTGACTGCAAGGCCTTGTAGCTGCTAGTAGTCGCCCTTTGTTTTGTATGCTCCTTGCAGATTGTTTTCATCGTCTTCTCGGCTTTGTCCGACGCGCGTGTCATATGTAGTCTAATCTAAGACGCTCGCTACATGGTCGAGTCACTCATTCCGAAACTTGTCGTCGAAGACTCATCGTCGGATGTTTGCTAGCGCATTTCAGCTGCGGAACTTAGTGAAAGCCTTATCTTCCGTATGCGCAGTAAGTAAAAGTCGGCCGGTTTCTTTCTTGAGCGCACGCTCTTTGCCAAATTGCTGCTTGGAACAAACTCTTCGACATCGCCGTTTGGCTAGCTGGCTCGGCTACCTGGCTAGCTGGCGATCCAGAGGGCCAGCAATGCACAGTTCACGATCGAAGTCTTTGCGATACGAGCGCAAGGTCGCGATCCCTTGCATAGGAAATACTTTTCGATGATTCTATTCGTACGCTCATTTTCTGAAAATGCGAAACTGTATGGTGTTTGTGGTGCAACCCTGCACAAAAGGGCCCTAGGCCCGCCGGGCCGGGCCGGGCCCGGGCCTCGATTTCGCAGAACCAGCCGGGCCCCGGGCCGGGCCGGGCCTGGGGTAGGCCCGGCCCGGCCCATTTAGGCCAGGCTCAGGGCTCAAAAATTGCCACATTTTGATCAATTTAAATACATTTTTGGTAAACTAGTCAATAAGTCGCTCTGACGGTGCCTGCGGCAAGCTATTTCAGGTGAAAATACTCGAATGTTGTATTTTAAAATCATTATAAAGGGGCAACACTTTAGCCTATGGAAAGTACCAAAAGGGGGACCAAGGGGATTTTTCGAGTCTAGCCTAAGAAGTCAAGGCCCGCCGGGCCTCGATTGGAAGGCCCGTTGTGCAGGGTTGATGTGGTGTATGCGTATTGGATTCATATTAGATCGCGGTATGGTTGCAACGGTTGAAACTGTTTGTCCGAGGTCTACTAGGTAACCTAGCTTTAAACAAAGCCCGCCGCAGACGACATAACCAAATTTTGGTCAAAATATTGCCATATGTACGAGAATTTTTCGCTGAGTGGCGCCTAGCGCCGCAAACTCTAGTCTCGGGTTTTCAACCGAGATCGAGACCTTCAAGACGGTCCGAGACTCTCGAAAAACCGAGACCGAGTCCCATCCCTGCTTCGCACAGACCAACATAGGCTCTGCCTTCTACATAGGTTTTCGCATGAAACGTCATCCATTCGTACCTCGCTTAGACGTTTAACCTCTGGCACAACATACGAATTGACACACGTTGACACACGTTGACAATTAACATGTTTGCTGAATAGTTATCGCAAGCAATCCGTTCGTTTGTGGGAAAATCGTAGGTTGCAATAGGACTCGCAAAACGGGACATATTCGTCAGGCTATTCAGACAGCGTCTGCGAAATTATTTTCGTTGCGGCGCGCCTGATTGCGAAGCCATTGCGTTTCGATGGCCTCCAGCTGTTCGCGGTAATCCTTTCGGGCCTCTGACAGTTCACGAATGCATTCAGAGTCTTCCTCCTGACGCGTGCGAATGCCGTCGACCGTTTGGTTGACGATCTCTTCTTTCAGTCGCGTAAACTCTTTTGCAGCTCTACGATAGCCATCATAACGCATCCGAGAAGCCTGCAAAAAGCTGGCCAAATGTTTCCTGTTAGACCTAACACTATCGTGAGCACAGTTTCAATAAACCTTCCAGTTCACTGAACCGAAATGAACTAAACTCGACCCCCATTCCAATTCAGTCGTTTCAAACACGGCTCAGTACGTTGAACAACTCTATTGAACCGGCTAATTCATAAACTGAAGTGTAGTGGACTTAACTGAGCGGGTCTAAACTCGACCTCCAATTCAGTTCAGT
This sequence comes from Aphelenchus avenae, assembly GCA_020875895.1. Lineage (NCBI taxonomy): Eukaryota > Metazoa > Nematoda > Chromadorea > Rhabditida > Aphelenchidae > Aphelenchus > Aphelenchus avenae. The sequence goes on along the minus strand of JNEY01000114.1, from coordinate 127,558 downwards.
TCAGTTGGTCCAAGAGCCGTACATAGGAAAAATGTGATCGTGACCCCCCCCCCCCCCCTCCTCCCCCCATACCATAACACGGCTTGATCCACGGCACGTCACCGTGCATCGCTACTAGCCTCCGTTCGGGCAATAATGTTGCGTGTTCGTGCAGTGACTAAGTGTACTTACCTGAATGACGAATCCACGACGGAGTCATTGCCCGTCGTTGTCGAAGTCGACGGAAGAAAGAGAGTCAACACGAGAGCAGTATGAAGCGTCGCCATCCTGCTGAGGTGCTTACTGAACAAACTTTATGCGCTTTTATATTGACCGCTCGTCTGCCGCTCGGGACTCGGATATATACATTAGTTAATCAGAATTGCTCATGATTTGCGACCGAGAATAAACGATCCGGCTTGCTAGTCGGCGGAAAGCTCGTTTAGACTAGCGTCGCATCGACGTACAATTCAAACACGGAGTAAAAAGAATCTGATTCGGAAATCATGTCAATGGAAAATGGAAACAAGCAGACTCCCTATTATCAGTCCCTTCTTGTCCACCTCCCCTTCTGAGACACGTAGCTAATTCGTCACGGGAGCAAACATAACACCGAATCGAAACACGTGCACTACATGCCCACAATATCAAATCATCTGGAAAATAGTGGGCGCGAAACGCTCCTAGATATTACTGCTATGATCACTGCATCTCCCCATGTGGCATGGTACACGCTGCACTGTGCATCTGTATTTTTTGTTTCTACTTCGCAAAGTACGGCCGCGTCCGGCAACGTCGAGTTGTGGTGTCAACAGCTGATGCCTGAATATGGGTTTGAAATTCTGAATTTTGGGTTTGGCGTTGTCTGTCTGGGCGTTTTCGACGTCGACGCTGAATACAACAAAAGCAGAAGGTCCAAGATTTGTTAGTAGAGGGAGCATGGAGTTAAGGTCATACAAAGCACTTGTTGCAGGATGAGAACTAAGCTCACGGTCTTTCAGTTGACCTATTGCAGTTTCAACTGCAGTCTCAAACACTGCCACCCTTTTAACGACAAACGGCGACAAGCAAAAGAGCTATGAAAGTACCAAGGCCGCTGTTTGGGTCTTGATTTCGGATAGGGTAGAGTCTCTAGGGGTCGGCTTCGGTGTTGGTGAAAGGCCGGACTCGGCAGAGGCTGCCGCCAAAAGAATTTTATTAAGGGTAACAAAGAAATTATGAGAAATTTACGCTCACTTTTCAAGGGTTCACTTTCCGAAAGACTCTGGCAAGCACTGTCTAGTAGTGTTCGGTAAGACCCCCCCCCCCCCGTGACGCTCCCCGTTCCGTCGACCCCCCGTGCCCG
>JNEY01000114.1:110079-126221 GCA_020875895.1 Aphelenchus avenae | reverse complement strand
GCCCGTGCCGCTCCCCGTTCCCGTCCCAAAAAAACGGCCCATTACCCGTTCCCGTGAAAAAATTTTTTTTGCCTTAAAATAGGCCAAAATGGAGTGACGGGTGAATAATCTTCGATATAATGTGGTTTAAATGTCATCCCATAGAGCAATAGAGGAATTTATTAGAGCCGCAGGCGACACCAAAAAAATTTTAGTAAAAATTTTACGAATTTGGTGAAAATTAGCTAAAAATTCGAATAGCGGCGGGCCAAAAATGCCAAAAAACGGGCCCAAGAACGGCAGCCGTTCCTGGACTCCCCCTCCCCCCCCCGTGCCGCTCCCCGTTCCCGTGCTGCCCCCCCCCCCGTGCCGTTAACCGTTCCCCGTGAAAAACGGGAACGGGAGCGGGAATGGGCCGTTAAACGGGAACGGGTTCCGAACACTACTGTCTAGAACTGTTGTGTTCTAGAACGGGCGGATAGTTTTTGCCCGACCTTTACTGATGGAACATACTAATACGCTAGCCAAACATATTCAAGTACAATAGTGCGTTGCTTAGTTATCGTGACGGTTCTAGCAGGATGCTCAAGCTGCTGGCTTACAGCTGACCCTAATGGCTGCGATCCGACAAGCTGCTCGCTGGGTGTGAACTTCTCCCACGCGCACTTCTTTAATGTTTGGCTAATGAGTCACATCGCCAACTTCCTTTCACGGGACGCCCCTTATCGTGGGCTACATTCGGTTTCCTGCTTTGTAGCCGCGGGCGCAGTGGAATTCGGATCGATTCGGTCGGAAAGACCACCGTTTCATTTGCTAAGCTACTTTTACCGAGTGGCGGGCATTTGGTTACACCTCCCAAGACATACCTCGATTGTTGCTATTATGTGGACGGCTGACCGGCACTTTATTCGAAAGTCCCCAAATCCTGTGTTGTCCTTTGGTCCCGCACTCTAGTCTCTGTCGCTTCAATTTGAGCCTACCGTTCGAGGGGTCCCATCGACCGCTTTTTTGTGTGGCTGCGCATCTGGCACTGCTTCTACCGGACCAACTGACTTTTGTTATTTCTGGTTTCTTGTTTGTTAAGCTGTACCTTTTATCCCGTTAACATGAACCATGGGCCTTTGTCCGTATGAATTACCTCAGAAGTTAAGCTGGGTCTCTCCTCCCAGGCGCCGGCCCTGACTCTGATACGCGTCTGATCTGCGCAGGGTCTAGTTTGCGGCTTTCACAGACCAGCGACCACCGGCTGCGCGCGCAAGTGGGAAACGTAGAAACGTTAATGAATCTTGCCGTAGATTGTGATGTACGGCGTTGTGTGTACCGCTCAGAAGCGCTGGGTTTTGTACGTCGCATTTGGTAATAAGTAGCGTTGTTGAGTTAGCTTGCGGCTTAAAATGGGAGCCCTGCTATGTCGAATGTGCAAAAAATTGCATTTTTTCAAGAAATAGGCTCCCTTTCCCCATAGGCGTGGGCACTTTGGCGATTTATTGGTACACGCTATCTCGATTCGAGATGACGTGTTATCGTTGTCTTGCCGCTGTCGGCTTCAGCGTCTCAGAGCAAAAAAAATTAACACGAAGCGTATCTTCTTTAATCACGATCTCCGATCATTACCATTTTGATTACTGAGATGTGTGGAACAACTTCGCGAGTAATATCTAACTGAATTTGCGAATTCATTACTAGAGTTCAGAATGAACTGAACTGAACCATACCCAGTTTAGGTTAAGTTTTATATGCACGAAAAATCCTGTTCCAGTGTAAGCACGGTATGCAAATCTGGCCAAAGTCTCGTTGCTTTACCGATGGGCTTACAGAGTATCTAGTCAGATCAAGCCAAAGAGACCTAAAAAATCGCAAAAATTATAAGGACTGTACATAGAGATGGACCTGTTGGCTTGTGTGTGGCGAATATACGGACAAAGAACATGTTGACAAAGTGAAAAGTTTCGCGTATTACAACAAGGAGAAGTCAAATGTGAATCAAAATTAGACGGTTGCATCATGTGGAACCTTACGCTGACGACGGTTGTCAAGCAGTTTCTGCACCTTTGCGGCAGCCTTCTTGCCGAGTGACTTGCCCAGACGCTCTCCAAGGGCTTTTCCGAGAACGCCTACGATCGCGGAGCCCACAGCGCCTCCGAATGGACCACCAACGAGCTCACCGACCGCACCTGAGAGTTCCTCTTAAAAGGTCGACGCAAGCTCGCATAGCTGGCGCATTGCATGCTTCTGCTACGCTATTTTTTATCATGTTTAAAAGTACGTACCTCCAAGCACGGCGCCAAGAGTTTTGCCGATCCATCGGCCTGTCATTTTCCCCAGAGTCACGAACGTATCCTCCACCATCCCATTACGAATGTCTGCGTCGATCGCCTTGAGGAGCTTGAGGACGGCCTCGGTGCAGCGTTCAGCAATTTTTGCGTGGTCCTTCATTAAGCACCGGTTTCGTGAAAGTGTCGATTCATTCGGCTTACTGTTGCCTTACGTAGTGGTTGCGAGTTCCCCTTTTTCGAATTTTGAGATTCTGCCCTGTCCCCATTTGGCAGCTTCGGGTCTTCGCGCTTCCCCATTCGAAGTTGCAGGGACTTCCATGCGTAAGCGGCTATGCGCGCGATGAGCAGTTTGTCGCGGACTTTGCTGTCCGTGCCCTATCGGAAGAGAATTGTCTCTATTATCTTCTGCTTGAATTATTGGTTGTTTGAGTCCCGAAAATTCCAAACCGGGATTCCCCGACCCTTACTTGGGGGACGAAGAGCCGCCAACTGCGTCAAATGAGTGATGTTTTGCTAATTGCTCACACGAACGGCCGCCTTTCCCGAAAAGCCCACGCTATCACCAACTCCGTTTCAGAGAGCCGGTGAGTAACCACTGGTGCGGCCGAATACAGATCGATTGGTACGAAAAGAAACAAAGCGTGTTCCTCCTTTGAGCTAATCTGTCATGTATTGATGCGAAGAATTTGAGCGGTTATTTGTACTCATCTAAGACTTTTGCTTGTTGCCGACACGTCGACGGTTACTTGTCAGAAAGCCGAAATTTTCCTGCAGCGCCACTCCCAGCTGCGGCGTAACTTTCGTCATGTACCCTATGGTAATTGCTGTAACACATCGAGTCTCCGATTCCCAGTGTGCAATTGAGCAGTACTCTCCGTTAGTAACAAATAATATAGCCTTAGATTTGAACCTCAGCGGCTGTTCTAATCGTAATGAAACAATAAACGTACCCGGGATACCTTCAAACAGCCCCTTAATCCGCTGCTTAATGTTTGTAATTTTTGAATTCAGCTGCACTTTATTATGACTCGTTTTAAACGTTACTACTTGCTCCTTATTTGTGGTTATTTACGCATCCTCGTTTGCTCCTCCTGTGCGTCCTCTTCCTTGAGCCCCGACTAATGTTTTTTGTCAACTTGTTGCCGGCCCCACATTCAACGAGCAGCCACGACCCACGTGCTGCGTAACTCACGAAAACCTGAACACAATGCAGACTGAATGCTTCCGCATGTGGTACTGCGTAGTACGCATTAATGCATGCATACATGTTTACACATGATGGGACTACCGCATAGGAATTCGCACGATGGGAGTTACGCATGATGGGGCTAAGCGCCATGCGTAAAACCCTGTGCTTTAAGTTATGGTAATGATACGGGAAAATTAGGAAACCTCCGATGGCAAACTGTGGAGATACGGTCCTGCGTAGAACGAAATAACCGTTGAACTCCACAAGTTTTACTCTGCATGCGACGCCGCTTAGTAGTATCACAGTACGCATGCGTGCTTTCGCGCGCAGGTACCGCTTAGCACGTATAAGTGTATGCATGTATGCTTACAACTTGGCGATGCATACATTTTCCAAAGTGTACCGAGTACATCATTTATTGCATGACAGCAAATTTGGTGTTCATGTATTGCATTTTGGAATTCGTACAATCCAGGTGCAAATTCCAGAAAAATGTGTTTTTTAAGAGTTTCATATTTCCGCGTACGAATCCGCCAAAATACGTGAAATTTCCGGTATTTCAGCCATCTTCATCCTGCCTGCTAGGTAAACACTCTTCCACCGGTTTTTATTCTCTGGCCACGCAGAACGTTTTTTTGCTACTTGGACCTCTACTTTCTTCATCCCCTTAATTTGTTTGAGCATTCTTCGCATTTCATGCAAGAACTTGCGTTTTCGAATTATCCGGTATCGCAGCGCAGTTGCACCCACGCTTACTATTCACGTTCAAAAAGATTGTTTCCTTTTAGCCACCACGGGGTTCATGTCCGATGCCCCAGGATGCAGTGACGCGGCGTCTCGGCACGACGTCACAAAATCGAATGGCAACGACCTCTTTACCAACTTGAAGATCCACTTCATTCCTCAATGCCATCGTGAATGGAACGGCGATACATCGAAGGGAACTTGGAAATGTGTTTACTGCGGCGTCCATCTCACCGTGAAAGAAGCAAAGATCTGGCATAATTCAGGCGCTGAAAAACACTACAACAAGCATTGCAAGGACAAGTTCGTCCCTGAATTGCAGTCGACGATCGATAAGCTAACTGCCGAGAAGGACAACATAATCCCTCAATTAACGCCAACGATCGATAAACTAACCGTCGAGATCCGCGAATATCGCCGTGCCAACTGCCGTCTTCAGCAGGACTTCGAATGCATATCTGGCAGGGACTGGCGCCTGTGCTGGTGTAACGAAGGTGAAGAGCGTCGCGTGAACTGTCGCTTCGGTCACGCGAGGGAAGGAGACAACGTGGGACATCCCCGTGTGACAAGGCACATGACACTCCAAACGGACCCTCAAAACGATGAGGTGCTCGAACACCAAATGGATTCGTGGTAAACAATAGTGTACTAAGCGGATATAACGGGCGGGTTCCATCACTTCTACACTTATACACTCCTGAACTCCTCGGTAGTTAAGCACCCTGACTTTGCAACACTAAAAACTCAGGACGGGTAGCAGTACTGCAGTACGGTCCCATTGTACCGTACGGCCACACTGACAGTTTGGAATACGGCACGGAGCAGACGTCTCAAGTGGAACTTGTCGAAAGGGGTCGCAGAACCTGCCAAGGGGGAGGGAAAGAAGGAGGGAATTTTTTTCGGCTCTTGCCTTCGGCCAGAGCCAAAAAAATGGCTTACTTCCTCTTTGGCCGTTTTCTACTGTCGCAGTGTTTCCCGAAGAGAAAACGATGCATTTTGCCTGCCGTAGACAATACCACAGTGTTTTGTTCAAGCTTCTAGGGGTAGACGCCCCCTAAGCACCCCTCCCATGGCGAAGACGTACTTTTTGAATGACCGCATATGTTTAGCGACTGCCTGTATGCACCACTACGTTTCCTGCTTCCGCCTGCGCAAGGAACTCGAATTACAAACGAGTTGTCGAAGAGTGCGCTCGAAAAGACAATAAAACAACTAAAAAACGAGGTTTGCCTTGCTGAACATAAACCAACTCTTACAAGTAACAGATTCCAGCACACTCTGCTCACAGCTAAGAAGTACCGTCTACTGCACGAGCCGACTGATTCCCGGCTGTCGGTATGGACCGACATTTGGTTTGCAAAACTTACTAATTCTCTTAGGCCAAACTTCTATTTCATCATCTGGAATATGCTCAATCCTACCTTAGTGACATGAAGCGAGGCATCCAAGGATGTGCAGCTGGACAGGGGCTTCAAGTCGACTACAGCTACGCGAAAGCTGCTAGCAACGCTCTTAACTGTGTATGTTCTTTTGCTGTCGCATCGCTTTCCATCATACTTCCTTCTGAAAGTAGGATATTCGCGTCCCCCCCCTTTTTCGGTCTTGAAGGCGTCGGAATCTGGCTAAAGCCAAGATTCAGAGCAGGTAAGACGTCGATTCCCCCTCCTCCAACTAGCATGCTGATCTCCTACCAGCGCCGAATACATGATTTCAGGATAGAGGGGGTGGAGATCGGGGACTGGGTGTGGTCCCCTAAAATGAGTCAAGGAGGGTCAAAATGGCACTCAAATCACGGAAATAACGTTAAAAATGGCATGTTTAGGCTATATTAAGTAATAAAGAGCCCTAAAATTCTACTAACTACAAAACTTTAGGCAGCGATTTAGCTCATAGTGATGTCGTAAAGTCCATGCCCTTATGGATATTACCTCATGGACCTGTTGCTCTCAAGCGCTTTTCTTCAGGATCAGCTACAGAAGAAGTTAATCGAGTGTTTGAACGAGATCAGTCGCTACTCGGAAATCTTTCTTCAAGTACGAGCTTCCATAACTACCGCCATGTCGCTCGCTGGATGGAGTCTCGTAGAAAAACAGAGCGAAGAGCCAGAAGAAACCACCCTCAATAACAGCAACTCGCAAGAACCGATGGACAGCACGACGGTTCCTTGTAAACTCGTTTCAGAAAACTGCATTATCAAACGTAGGAAATTCAGCATCACCTTCCTTGGAGATCGCCTCTTTCTTCGAAAAGGTGGCCAGATACGCTCCACCTGACCCTGCTCTCGCTGCGCCGTATCCGGGCAATGCCATGATAGCGTACAACCGGCCTTCACACGAAATGTACGTATTTTACTGGGTTGGAACGCGATGATTGTCCAGCCAATAGAGTGCGCGATGCGCTTAGTAAATTCCGATAACGATACATGTGGCCCATAGCGCCGATAATAGTCTCTGATTTTCACTAAAAACTGCCGCATCCTAAACGTATACCGATACTCGCCCATAACCGAATATCGTTTAGATTAACCGATCCGAGCAACTGGCAATTCTCTCAGGGCACCACCGGCTGGGACTCAAACTACTACATGTCGATGCGTTGGCAACAAAGGAATTCAGGACCACAGTTAGATGTTCCTGGTCCTAGTCAATCCTATCTACCGCGGACACAGCGTTACCGGATCCAGCTCGACGCAGATTTCTTTCGTGCTCTCGGTGAAGACTTCTGGGTAAAAAAGAGCAGTGCGCAAATCAAGCCACTTGCGATCACGATGGGTGGTGAACATGCGCAAGCGAAGAACGAAAATGCTCCTTGGAAAAATTCAGCCGTTGAAGAAGACACGCGAACAACGGATGAAGGTGTGTGCCACAGTTCTACGGGAGACAGTTCATCACGGTCTCAAAGCAGTTTTACTTACTTTCAAGTAACAGTAAAATTTTTGAAGAACTTTTAGAACGGCCTGGTCGCTCTGAAAATCTTGCAGTGTGAGAAGCAAACCTCCTAGAACTAGAATCTAAAATTTTCGGTTTATTAAAGTTGTTTTAGGCAAAGAAGAATTCGAAAATGGAGAGCCGACTCAGGAAGTCGCAGCAGCGAGCGGACTGCGCAAGTTGAGCACTGAGGACACCAAACATGACTTCTACTTAACGTCCACTTTGCATACTTCGCACTCTTCTTCCGATACTCGCCGCACGCCGATCGTCAGCATTCCTAGCAAATCGGCAGATAGCAACGCCGATATCGGGGTCACTGGCGGATTTGAACGGGAAACGCTTTTGTGCGATCATAGCTCACGTCTCGCCGACGCCCTGTCAGGCCTTCCAGAGATCGATGGCTCGTGCTCTATGGCACACCAGCTCTCCCGGGGTTCGGGAAGCGCCGGACCAAGCGTAGCTGCGGTTGGGGTCGGTGGTGCTGCAGATAGAAGGCCTGCCGTAAACCAGTCTCCTGCGGACTTCCGAAGGAAGGTCCAAGAATGGCAAGCTGAAACGACAGCTTCCGACCTTCGCTTAGAAGGTTATTCATTAATAATTTAACGTTGATGCGATAGTGGAATTGGTACCTGATCTCGACAGGAAAAAGACAGAAGCTGAGATTTTACAAGAATGCCCTAGGTATCTATTTTCGCTTGTCCTCGTGTGAAGACATGGTCGATCAAAATTTTTTACAGGTCTCCCTGTAACAAGCACTACCGTTCAGAGTATTCAAGCACATGCCTTTTCCGAAAATGCATCTTTCCCTGAATTAACTTTCGCCGCCATCAGTACAAGCTCACTACTAAGAACACAACCTTACGATTCCAGATACGTCATCAGGCGAGGAACTTGACGACGAGGATAGTCACATTGTGTACGACTTTCGGCATCATGAAAACCGTCGACTTTTGGACGGACGTAAGTTCTAATCAAATTAAACAAGTCGCCTCTTAATGTCTACGACGTAGCGTTTTTTGCTTTGCTCCTCACCTATGCGTACTATAATTAGGACGAAACAGTATTAATATTATGGCAAACTGTAGGAATCTCTGCCGTCAAGTGACGCTAATTTTCAAATACCAACGTTTAACAAATTTTCAAAAAATACTGGTACATTTGACGTCTGTTGCTGTTTAGCTCCTTCCTTGGCACCAACTCTGCTCGACTTCGATCCATGTCCAAATGAACTGCCATCCCCAGCCCTACCGCGCGAATCACTATTCGTCCGGCTGTTCGCTTTACTCTTGCAGCTGCCCAGGTTGACGACCGAAATCAACATGCGTACTGTGTTACTCAGTCGAATATCACTGATTATCTACGCCTGCATTGCATTGAACCTCCTCAGGTTCGCCTTCCCAACATTCTTCATCATCGACTACGAGTGTAGGTTGAATGCTTAACAATCGTTAATTTAGACCAAAAATTTCAAAAAGGTTAGTGGCCCTAATTTTTCAATAGGGATCAAAAGGACCCCTAAACAGAGGGGCGCTAGATACGGGCTAATTTTCAGTCGCTCGTCGAAAAAGAGAAAAGGGAAGATTGTTTGGAACTTGGTATAAAAAGCCACAATTTTGTCGGCATTTGACCAAATCCAGTCAATTTTTATGGCTCGCACGCTTCTTTTATTCTAACACTTTCTTGGGCCGTTGTAAAAGCCGGAATTTCGAAGAGTCCTCATTGTCGTGTCCATTTTCATGCGCATACTGGGTACGAATTCTGCGCTTCTTCGGCAACTCGCCTAATGACAAGATCCACCGACAAACTTTTCCTTCCGCGACGTCCTATTTCTTATTATACGAGTAGAGCTAGCATGATGGACCTGTAGAGTCGTCTTTGACATCAACTGCTGGTCGAAAGTTTTCGCACATTCAGGGATGAAGGAATGCGCACTTATCGCACTGGTGCCAATAATAGCATATCTGCTGCGGTCCCGTCTATTCAATCTGCAGAAAGTGGAAATTACAATTTCGAATCACTTCGGGCCGGACCGCGAGATTGTCTGGTTGCGTTTCGAGCCTGGCATTGATGACCCATACGGACGTGAATGGGTCCCGCTTGAGGTAAGTCGCTCAGATTAGCCGGGGACATGGGTAAAGGCTGCTCGATTTCTGAACATCGTGATAATTTTTGAAATTTTCTGCAACTTCTGAAAATCCTGAGACCCCAAATTGAATCTCAATGGTATTGTAAAGAATGTTGTCCGAAAAAAACCGCAGTGGTTCTGCTTTTTTGGCGATATCGGAGGTTTACCACCAGAATTGCCGAAATTGGCCCGGTGGAAGAGCGTACTTAGTTTGTTTGCGTTGAATGTTGCAAGCTACAAGTATGCGAAAGCTGCTTGCAAAACGGTTCGCATATTACTTTAACTGCTGCGTTTAGGACATTTGTGACAAGCAGGCATATGTCTATTCACCCCGCCTCAGGTGATTTATTTGTACTTCACCAACACGGACATGAGGCTTCTTGACAAGGCATTTGCGCGACGTTTATGTTCAATAGCGAAAAGGGCAATGCCACAACTCGGCTTCTGCTTCAGCGTGACTTTGCTCAGCAACTTTAAACTCATGCTAAACTCTTTTTTTCCCGACGTCAACGATCTATAAAAACTTGCGTGACCGCCGCTTTCCACAGCACTATTTATCCCTAGCACCCTTCCGTAGGGCTCTTAGCCTGACTGGGAACGAACGTTTGGGCACCGATTCGGAAAGTCGGTGCATTCTTGGCTTCGGTAATTTTGATCCAGGCAAAAAAAACGAAAATGATCTGCTACTATGCACTTGGCGACGGAATATTACCCATTACCTAACCCTATAACCACATAAAGTACCATTTAACAACTTGTTTTCATTCTATTTGACAATGCCCATGGTCAAGATTGCACTCTGGCTTCGCCGATAACACCTGCGGCGTGCTATGCTTTCGATTCCAATGGCCTTGATCATCTTTTTTGCATAGACGTTTGTTCCGTTTGTCCAGAATGGGAAGCATATGCCCAGCATATTGGCCGGAAGCCTTGAACGAGAAAAACTTTAGATACGGATACGGAATTTCGCATATTCGGTACCTTTTTCCGATTCGGATTCCGCTTCGCTTCGGCTTTATTTTTTATCTTCGGATTCGGATTAAGTTTGAATTTTGGGAATTCTTCCCAGTGTCATCTGGCTAAGATACGATCGAAGTTTCACTTTAACCGCGAAATTTTTTTTTGCTCGTTAGAAGGGCACTTAAAGCAGATGCGAAAATATGGGTCTACAATGCACAAAAAAGAACACACGTTAGCAGAAAAGGACGAATTAGTGTTTCAACCAAGGCGGAATACGGCAAGAGGTGTCCAGAAATTCTGTAATCATTATAGGGCCCTTTTCTGACCCCCCGCCCTGTGATGACTTTTTGCACTGGCTTATAAATTAGGCCGTAATCAGGGCTACGTAATCAGGGGCACGACTGATCCAGCCCATTCCCTGTAACGGTTACACATTTTCTGGACGTTCACTGTTCAGCGGCCAGCGGTGTATATGGGAAATAGACGGATCTGCTCTATATCCGAATCCCGCCTTCTGCAGCTGGCGACGACATGCGCATTTAACATGGAGGTAATAATTTTCCGGTACGCGTAAACGACCAAAATTACGAGTACCTGTGAAGACCAAGTACAAACCCGCAAAGCGAAAGGGTGCTAGTCGTTCAGCCGAAGTGCGATGACCGAGTACGTTGTTGTCTCAACTGCTTTTGCTCACAGCGCAAGATTTGGCACAAGCGTGCTAAGCCCCTGGCCAATCCCTCCGACTACAAGGAGCTCATCGCCGAGCTTGAAGCGGAACGGGTTCCACTTATGCCTGGAGAGTTCGACGTACATTCGTGCGTCCCACCCGCCAAAGTACTGACTACGCTAGCTAGGTACGGCTTCCGAGTCGAGCACGCTACGGCCGCTTCCGACCGAATGGTGTGGACTCTTCGAAAGTCGCGTTTTTTGTAAGGCCTACGAATGAGCTGTTTTGGCGCTCGCTGCACTGAAGAGAATAAACGTTCTGTTGATGTAAAACAGCATTGTTTAGATCTCACATCGGCTTTATTTTTTGTAGTCGGATCCGAAATGGACGCAGCTCTTAGGAGCGGTCAGTACTTGTTGGTACGGCCGGACATTCAAAGTCATTTACGAGTCTTTTATTTGAACATCACTAAGCTGACGGCCATTCTCGGAGGTAAGAAACTTAAAAGTGAGCTAGTCTTAGCCGTGAATACAGAGTCCATCAATCACGCTGCATGTGTCGCCAGGTTACGCGTGCAGTCGGCGTTGGTCTTGCAAGGAGATCCTTCCGGGTAGATCTGTCTCGTATTCATGTACCCAAATCCGGCCGGGGGAAGGTTGGGGTAAGGGGGACCAAGGTAGTTTTTAAAATTTCAGATAATCAGACAAAAAGGTAGTTTTTTAACGCAATCCTATCATTTGCTCTATCTAAAAGCGTTGGCTTCGCCTGCGGCGGGTTTTTACAGGATAAAACACCTTATAACCACTTTACAAACCCATGGACGCGTCAAAATTTCAGCTGAATTTTGCCACAGAAGTCTTAAAAACCGCTCTAGCGGAGCCTGCGGCGGCTGAGTGATGATTATGCACCGAAAAATGCCGTTGAGACCCGTCCGAAGGCAAAATTTTGAATGAATTTTTGCGCAGAAAGCCCAAAGTTGGCTCTGGCGGCGCCTGCGGCGGGCCATTATGGTTGAAATTAGTCTGTAAGACAGCTTTAACCCATATAAAGGGCATTCTTGGACAACTCTCGGAATGACCATAGGAGAGACCAAGGCATTTTTTCGGCGCCGTTCGAATGACCTATAAGGCACGGCCGTGTGGAGACTTAAGGAGTTGCAAAAGGCCATGAATGTTTCACATATTGTAAGCGTCAGAGGTCACCGTGTTGTGTTAATGACAGGCCAACCTTGGGCAACCGGGCCATATGCCCGCCGGGCCGGGTCAGGCTCGGCGGGCCTCGGGCCTCGATATTTCTAGCCTAGCCGGACCCCTGGCCGGGCCGGGTACAAGGTAAGCCCGGCCCGGAGGCCCGGTTGAGGCCCGACTCTGCACAAAAAGTACGAGTTTTCGGCAAAATTTCAAGCACATTTTGCTTAAGACGCCTATAATTCGCTTCAGCGCGCACCTAATTATAATTTTATTCTTACTCGCCTACAACAATGTGACGATGCGGCACTTCGGCGTAGTTAAAAATCGAGGCATGCTAAGAGGACACGTCACCTTTTTCGAGTGTCTGCCTGCTGAGCCGGGCCTCCGGGCCGGGTCGGGCCTACCCTAGGCCCGCAGTGAAAAAAGGCCCGGCGGGCCAACGGGCCGGGCCGGGCCTCCACTTGAAGGCCCGTTGCCCAGGTTGTGACAGGCTCACATACCTACGTACCTACGGGTAATGAACGGCCTGTGTGAAAAGCCTGCAAACAAAAGGAACGCACATGCTGCAGCGAAGCACCACAGCATTCCAAGTAGCAACCACAGTGCCAAACTACTGGATTTCTTTTGTCAGGTTGCTGTAGCATATATTGTTATATCGAACTGATGGAAGTCCGACAACGGTCGAATGACGAACTTCCAAGCAACGCTGACCAGCGAAGCGCCGCAACGGCCGCTGCCCGCTAAGATTTGTCGCCTAGTTTTCTCAGCCTTTTGTAAGGCCTGAAGTCGGGAGTCGTATTGCAGGCTGCAAACTGCAAGCTGCCTGTTCTTCGCACACACGCAGATGCTTCCGTCGTCACCGTGTCTGCAGCAAACACTTTAAAGGCAAAGCCGTCGACTTCCACTTCAAAACTGGCCCTCTGGGTCGATTTCAGAAGATCGACAACAACGATGTCGAAAACGCCAACTTCGGTGTCGCTTTCGTCGTCAATGTGCCTGCAGCATCCACTTTAACGTACTGTTCGACAAGAATCGACACATCTGCCACTTTACTTACTCACCAGGTTAGATGGAATACCTATGCAAGGATGTAGGGGACGGGGATGGTGTCGTAGCATATGTCCATTATACTAACTTCTTGGCAATGTTTTACATTCAACGAGCTAACGAGCGTATTCCAGCTTTGCCACGAAAAGTGCCATTTATTTGCATCTTACACAAGAGATGTGTCAAGTCAAGTATCACGGAAAGAAGATTATTTGTCCGCACTTGTCAGAGTACATATTGCCAGTGTCCGTGAAAAGCGTATGCTTACCCGTAGCGTAGCCAGCAGGGAAATAGCGATAGCCGAGTTCGTACCACACGAACTCGTAGCCGCAACGCAGCGCAGCCAAGGCTCTGAAGCCGCCCTCCTTAAGGAACGGGCCGAATCGCTCTTCCACCTCCTTCACTCGGCTTGTAAGGTTAGTTGCTGGGGTCGAGCTGAACAACTGTGTCATGCTTGCACACTCCAAACACACTTACAAAGTGGCTTCGAGGATACCGCTGGCGTTTTTCTCGATTGTAGTCCATTGGGTGGCGAAATTGGCGTGTGCTTCGTTCTCGCGACGGCTCACAACGTATTTTACCAACATGTGCTCGTTTCTAACCACGTCAGCATTGTTTGGAAGCTTGATGAAACCGTGTCGTTGGTCGTCCGCGTAAGGCAGGTATGCGAGCGCTTCACAGGAATAGCTAGCAAGACAAGCGTTGGATGCGAAGCCCTTTCTTCTCCCTACTTTTTGATGTTCGTAGAGCAGTTGAGGCGCTCAGGGATGCCATTTGCAACAGCTACGTGCAGGCCTTGCCGATCAGCCCACGATCTTGGTTTGAGACGGTCGATTTCATCCTCAATCAATTGCTGAGCGTAAGAAATGACCTTCTCAGGCCAATTCGGTTCAAGATCGCGGGTAGTCCTTTCCTCGGCAGGTACTTCAGGCGTAGTGTTGTCCTTGTCAGGTACTTCGCGTGTAGTACTATTCTCGGTGGATGGCTCCGTGGTTTCTGCCGGGTAATAGGGATTCGTCGTCGTAGTCCGAAAACACGACTCGACGTTTCCTGCATGGCTCGAGAGATTCCTGATGAGTCTCATGCCCTCCCCCAGGGACCGCACCAACTCAGTGGTCTTGTTCCTCTCGCTTTGTTGTTCGTCGCCGGGAGAGTAGGAGGCGCAAAAGGACTTCAGGAACACCTATAACATGGCCGCATGTCTCTCGACAAGACTCCCCCAATCGTTTTCCGGGGGGGGGGGAGGGGGAGGGCGAAGTCCCCTTTTTAGGGCATTCGCCTCTACCCGAAAATCGAAAGAACGCTTTGCCCTGCACGTTAGAGATCGACATTTACCATCCTTACCGTATGCCGTACCGTACTGGACCCCCCGTATCGCCTGCCATACTTACTGGACCGTCCCCCGTACCGTACGCCGTACCGTACTAAAAATACGGCCCGTATGCCGTACCGTGCTGCAGTCAAAAATTCGCCCCAGTTACGCTATCATTCAACAAAAAGAATAAAAACGGCATTCTTGTGGGCAACAGGTAGCACACGACTCGTATGCGTAATCGAAAATGGGCCTTTTTGCTTCAAAGAAAAATTTGCTATTTCTGCCTTTTTTCCTTAAAAAAATCAAATTTTCTTCAGATTTTCGTCACCAACTAATACGGCCAGTAATACGCCCCCCCCCGTACCGATGCCGTACCCATATTATACGGGTGCGGGTACGGCCCGTAATACGGTACGGGTGTCGATCTCTACTGCACGGTACCTTGTCAGAGTGTGTCAAGTGGACTATTTTACCGGCCTGACGGAGGTGTGTAGTGCGTGCATGACGCTAAAAATCTTACTGAAAGGTAGACGTATTTGTCCAAGGAATGTTGCAGTCTTTCGACAGCATCACGCGAGTAGTTTGTGTAGCGGGCGATGAAGAATTGCAGACATCTGAGGCACACTAAGAAGGATCAGTCTTTTTCTAAGCTCACTTATTATCCTCGCATCCAGCGAAGCCGTGCGTCCTTGCGTACCCGAGCAGTTGCCCACGCCATCTAAACATATAGAGAACAAATAAAGAGTGTTTGGGCACAGCAACCGCTTATCATCGTAATAGTCTCCGACCGAACCATTCTGGCATCCCGGCGCAACAAATCCGCTGACTCCCTGAGCAAGCTTTTTTACAGAGCGTGTTTTCGCTGTGACGTACTCTTAACATCCCATCAGTGTCAAACGCGCTCAGCTCCTGGCAAACATCTAAGGTACCATGATCGTTCGCGTTCAAACGATCTCGCGACTGCTTTAGTTGGTCCTTCACTTTCCCGAGCAGTTCATAAACTGGAAAGACGGGGAACTAAAACTGTTTCTTGAAACATGAAACTTCACACACGACTTTCCATGGCAATGTGACAGAGGATACCGCAGTTCGCATCTTCTGGCAACAGACCGTCGTCTTTGCCCCCGAAAGGAATTGATAGTCCCCAGCTGAGCTTCGCTAAGCCGCTCATAAGTTCGGTCATTTGATCGAGAAGTGCTCCCAACGTTCTCTTGAAAACCTCCACTTTTCTTGGCTGGAAACCAGAAAATTTGGTCATTTCCAACAGGAATGGTTGTACCGTCGTAGCGCCCTCGAAAGACCGAAAGACTTCCGCGTGCAAGGCTGTAATTGATTCAGCCATCGCGAACGTCATGTCCTCGAACTCTTCAGCCGTCGTTTCCCCAAGAAAGTACGTATCCGAGGCCGCGGTAGACGTTACGCGTTCAATGGACGCGTTCATATTTGCGACAGTAACTTGTGGGCTGTCATCGCAGTTCCACGGAGTCGTGACGTTCAACTACATTTTTGTTTAGGGAGCGTACAGAAAAGTCTGTCACGTTAAAGACACGCCTAGGGTCCCCCTTTGCTACTTTTCTGGACTGTCCGATCTTAGCCCTAAAATTAAAGCCCCATTAAAGGATTTAAGAACAATGCAAAATAAAAATGGCCAGCAGCAGGCGACACCAACGAAATCTTAGGTCAAAATTTGACAAATGTAGTGCAGTTTTCGTCGGGCGGC
>JNEY01000114.1:55927-78184 GCA_020875895.1 Aphelenchus avenae | reverse complement strand
CCGTCGGCATGTTCGGCGATCCCGATAAGAGGGGACGCAAAGGGCCGTCGAGCCTGGGTGCTTTTTTGGCGCAGTACATAAGGTGATTTGCGCGCGTATATTTTACGTAAGCGTGAGAGGAATGTCGGCTTTTGGCGCAGTAATTTGGGTACTTATTCAGACAGTCCGCCTAAAAGCGTTGGATATTTTTTGTGCTGCTCAGTCTCTCTCGAGGTTTTTTTAGCGCAAATGGATCGGATTTATCCCCTTACCTTGAAAAAAATGGTCGGACCAACCAGCACTAAACCCGTTGTGTGAAAACCCAAAAACGACCGATCAAAATTGGAAAATGGACGTACTGAACGGCACATAAAAATCCTGTAGTCAGAGGGACTAATCAGAACCAAACACCTAAGAACCGTAAAAATTCTTATGGTCAGGGGAGACAAGTGCCGTCATTAGTCACGTCCAGGCTCTTCTGAACGCACATACCTTGCGACACTTTATTCAATCTCTCGGTGGGAAAAACCAATGGACGGAAGAGTGAGACGCATAGTCGTTTTGCCATGACTAGGTAACGTTTTGCAGGAATTTGTTGACCGTGTAGGATGTTGAAGCGGATCCCTTGGTATCTGATAGCCATGAACCGATAATCATGACGAATTTCCTAGCGCCTTATCTAACTCGGATAATTGGAAACTAAATTCTAGTTTTCTAAATGCCACTGAAAGGCAGGTACCTGCGACTTGAAGGGCGCTTCTGGCCGAGCGTCGCAGCACGCTGGGAGCTCGGGGACTGCTCGTTGCCCCCATTACTTCCAGCGCTTGAGATGTGTGATGGATGAAGAACACTCGGTATACCCGCCTTGGCGTTGCAGTTGATGGCATTGATCACCTTCTGGATCGTGCGCAGGTACTCGTCCTTGCTCACGCACTTTTGGAACACGTATTCTTCCATCTGTCGGGCGGTGGCACCGGGTGCCGGCTGCGGATTTCTTGCTAGCTCGGATTCACTAAAATATTCGGTCTTCAGTGTGCGGAAAACCAGCAAAACGTTACTTACAATTTGTGGACGACGAAGTCGCGGTAGCTCTGCGACGGCCAGTCGTCTTCGGTCATTTTCGATGTCGACCAGCACTGCTTCCCTTTGTCAACTTTAACCTTTAGGCTGAAAAGAACAGTTGTAACGTACTTGTAAAACCCGACTCTGAGTAGGCTACCTCACGGTCGACATTAAGTAAGTTATCTCATGGGTGTCAAGATTCACGGGCAGATCACAAAATCACTGAGAGGGCACAAAAGGCTCACCAACGCCCGCCTTATGGAGTTTCAGCTCAAAAGGTCGTCTACGAAAAAAAGGTAGCTACTGCCAAAATTTTGCATAGGGCATAGGCGTCACGCTTTTCAGTTTCCGGCTTGCCCGCGGGTGTTCTGCCGAGGTAGCTTTCGCATACGCTGAACCCGAATCTGTTGTCCGACTTAGGATTTCGTCGCACGCGGGTCGGCACCGCGGCAAATGAATGGCATTTTTTTGCTGCCATTTCCATTTCATTTCCATTTCCCACAGGCCCTTTTTCTGGCCATTTCCATTTCCTACTAGCGATATTTGCCGCCATTTCCATTTCCATTTCCGGAAATTGGAAATGCTTAAACCCTGAGACAGACGCGCAGAGACGTAACCACTATGCACCAGCGCGGATGCTCGCAAGCATTAAGAAGTTGGCATGCCAGGTACGCGACACAAAAGACTCTCATCCAGGGGTCTCAACTCAAAAAACAAGATCCAGGGCCCTGCAGGTAAAATCCAGGGGGTAAACCAGGGGGTCAGGTAAAATCCAGGGGGTAAACTAGGGTCTATTTTTCGGACTGTTTCCACATATTTTAAGCTTTATTAACGGTTCATGAATGCCGGTTAACAATTAGGCGCTGTATTTCGCGATGGTACGTGCACTTTTCAACGGATTTCAACGGACGCAGGATACCCGACATTATGAAGAAAGCGCTTAATATCCCTCTCAACACTTTAAGAAATGACAAATTATTTCTCGTTTATTACAACATTCCAAGAAAGCAATGATGAAAGCTGGACACTACGCCTTGAGTTTCGGAGTGATTCCGAGCTCTATGGCGCAGCCGATGTCCACTGCTGCTTCGAACAGTCTTTGCAATAAGTATGCAGTCATTATCACTTCTTTCTGACGTCGTCGAGTCGTGTCTATGGCATGCTCACGTCATTATCCGCACTGTGTGTTAATAAAAAAAAAAAGTATACCATACTCGTAGGTGTCACTGGAAAGTGGAACTGGGCTGAAGGCAGGGGCGTAGCGGACCAAAAATTTTTTAGGGGGGGCAAGGGGCTTCGGGGGCGGGGGGGGGCACACTAGTGGTAGACGGGCTCTCGGCTATTCCGTTTGCACTGTCAAAAGTGAAAATTTCGCCATTCCGGGGGAGGGGGCACGCCCCCGCCCCGCGCTACGCCCCTGGCTGAAGGAGGCAGGTATGAAAAACATGTGGGCTGCGGACCGATGGAACCTGTATGCAGAGTACTGCATTCCAAGGGGGATAATTTGTGTCCCGATACAGAATCCCGTTTTTCTCTAAAGTTTGTTGGTTACTACAACCGTACATTTGCTTATTATTACCGGGACTCAAATTACCGATTGATATTTTAGCTAGGACCCAACTTACCGGCACTCAATTCTGAGGTCATTTCACCCCCCCCCCCTCCCACCCTTTAAAATAAATTCCAGTTATGAATAGGGTTGAGAAAAAGGTCCCCTCGTGAAAAATTTGGACACCTTCGATACTTAAAACTCGCTGGGCCGCAATGAGGCGGCGTTTCCCGTCACTTGTCACTGCAAGCAAAGGGGTACCCCTAGAGAAGATCCGGACACTAAGTTACGTTGAATGGAGGTCAGCCATTGGCTAGCCTCTATTAACATAGGCAAGGGGGTGATGAAAGAAGAGGTGAAAAGATTAATTGATGCGTCTTAGGGCGACGCAAACACTCCTTCCGGTCGCTGTCTATCCGATGAGTTATTTACGCCCACCGCCACCAACAAGGCACATGTGAGCAGAGCTTGAGATAGCACTGCATCCTCTCGAACCGGCTGTCGGGAGTCTGCGAAGTGATCGCACTGCCAGATCGCCTCCTAAGCGAAGGGACCCGTTGATCCTCCGCTGTCTGCCGCTGGCCGAACCCCACCGCCAAGCCACGGCCCAGGGGCGGGCGCGGTATAAAAGCGGCTGCCCTTTCTGAGTCCAGCGGGTCCACGTCGGCTTTAGCCGGCGGCTAACGTCGGCTTGAGCCGGCGGCCGTAGACCCGGCACCCTCGCTCCGGCCTCATGTCGGGATGCACTGGACGGTGTTGGCACAGAGCCATACACAATCGCGACGCCGCATCCGCGTCTCGTCCGTAGGCATGTTAGACGATCCCGTTAAGAAGGGACGCAAAAGGCCGTAGAGCTTGGGTGCTTTTTTCCAATAAGGATGGCGATTTGCGCTAAGAACTGTCAGCGAGAATTAGTCGCATCCAGGCTCGTCTGAGCGCACATACTCAGGCACCTTTCATTCAGTCACAATTGGAGAAACAACCATTAGAATGAAGAACGAAATGCATGCATAGAAACGCCTCCCAATGGGCCAAAAGTAACATCTGCTTCCGCCAAAGCCCACGCCGACGCAATGGACTCTGAGTACCCTAAGTACGAGTATTTTGGTGCTTCCTCCGACTACACGGCGCCCATGATATGCAAAGATCCGATCGACGGACACATGAGCGCTCGGAGCGTGACTTTCCAAACTGTATGCAAATTCAAATGTACTGATTTTCCAACGCCTGGCCGCCCGCTTTGAATCCCAGTTCCGTGTGGTGGGCGGGAGTGAGCGCAATAGTTCATCACAGAGCGCATACCCACTCATGGCCATAGAGGCTGCGATATGCTCGATGTTCCGATGTTTTGAGCTTCTACTTACGCTAAAATAAGGACTAATTTTACTAGTTTCAGTTGCCCTAAATTCCTACATCTCGTAAGCTTACGTCAAGGCTTATGGGGCATTCACAATTATCACTTTTCGCGTCACTTTCACCTTCACTTTCATTTCACTTTTGTGATCATTTTTGCTAAAGATGAATAGTTGTGAACACCCCTCCATTTTTCGCGATCATTTCATAAAATGATCATCACCGCGAAGTGCTCACTTTTGCAAATATGAAAATGAAAATGACGCAGGTGTTCACAATTGTCATTTTTTAACCTCATTTCTGGACAACGCCTCACACGCGAATACCCCAATAGTTGGGCCATTAATAAGCCTGCATAAGCCCAGCTAGTTAGAAAGAACAAGGTACCCCACAGACACCCAATAGTTCGGATTGTCGGCAAGTCGGTTAAATCAGCCCGTTGAGTTATGCCAATGACATATTCGTAACCAGCGCGAAAGACTACATAAGATGGTGTCCTTACTTCAGATGCGAAAATTTGGTCTTGCCTTGGTCCCCCCTTTGGTGGTTAGCGAAAAATGACGGATTTTGATCGGCGGCTCCATTCCGTCATTTTTGCCTTCATTTCACTTTTCGGCGGCAAAAATGACGCAAAAATGACGATTGTGAACACCCGTCATTTTCACGTTCATTTTTCAAAAATGATGCATAAATGACGGACCCCAAAAATGATGCGAAAAATGACCCGGGGTGTTCACAATTATCACTTTTGTGAAAGTGAAAATGAAAATGAAAGTGAAAGTGACAATTGTGAACGCCCCATTACGCTATGACAGACCCCCCTGCGGGTCACGGCGAGAACTGTTGAGGATGTGACAAAATTAGTAAGTGTCATATGATTTGTCAGAGAGCTTTGTTTGCCACTCTAGACTGAGTCCATGTGCTCGTGTGCGGGAATTTTTATAATCTTTACAAAACTCATTCCTTCCCGTGAGGGATACGCACGATACAGGTGAACTAATGCGTGCAAAACTACGCCGACGTTCTTCCAGTCAGTTGCTGTTTAGCCGATGATTTATTTACGCTCGCCGCCACCAACAAGGCACATATGAGCAGGGCGTGAGATAGCATTGCATCCTCTCGAACCGGCTGTCGGGAGTTGGCAAAGTGATCGCACAGCCAGATCGCCTCCTAAGCGAAGGAACCGTTGATCTTCCGCTGTCTGCCGCTGGCCGAACCCCACCGCAAAGCCACGGCCCAGGAGCGGGCGCGGTATAAAAGCGGCTGACTAGCCTCAGTTCAGCGGGTCGACGTCGGCTTTATCCGGCGGCTAACGCCGGCTTGAGCCGGCGGCCAAAGACCCGGCACCCTCGCTCCGGCCTCATGTCGGGATGCACAGGACGGTGTTGGCACAGAGCCAAACACAATCACGACGCCGCATCCGCGTCTCGTCCGTCGACATGTTCGGCGAGCCCGATAAGAGGGGATCGGAAAAGGCCGT
This sequence comes from Aphelenchus avenae, assembly GCA_020875895.1. NCBI lineage: Eukaryota > Metazoa > Nematoda > Chromadorea > Rhabditida > Aphelenchidae > Aphelenchus > Aphelenchus avenae. The sequence continues at coordinate 72,761 of JNEY01000114.1, read as the reverse complement.
AGAGCTTGAGTGCTTTTTTGCCAATAAAAATGATGGTTTGCGCGATTATGTCTGCATCTTGGAATTGCCGACAACGAGTCGCATTCTGGCTCTCTTGAGCCTTACGAACCTTACGTACCTTACGAATTTTTATTCGCCTACTTGGCGGTAAAGGTATGGGAAAGATCTTGACACATATTCACGTTGCCACATTTTTGCGGGAATTTGTTCGCAAATATGACTGTTTTCTGGCGGACCCGATGGTATCTGACGGCGAAGAGCTGAACATCACGAAGATTTTTCGAGCGCGTTGTCTAATTTAGCGAAATCAAAGCTAAAATGCAGTTGTTTTACCGCCAAACGAGGGCACGTACGGCTTTGGTGACGGCTCATGATCGACCGTCGCAGCAGGCTGGGAGGTCGGAGACTGCTCATTGCCTCCATTACTTCCATCGCTTGAGAAGTGTGACGGATGAAGAACCCTCGGTATAGCCGCCTTGGCGTTGCAGTTAATGGCATTGATCACCTTCTTGATCGTGCGCAGGTACTCGTCCTTGCTAACGCACTTCTGGAACACGTACTCTTCCACCTGTCGGGCATCACCGGGTACGGGCAGGTTTGGTGTATGCTGCCGGTTTCTTGCCAACTCAGGTTCACTGAAAGCCTTTCACTGTTTGGTTCGCGGCACTATCACGAGAGACGTTACTTACAGTCTATGGATAACTTGGTCGCGGAAGCTCTGCGACGGCCAGTCTTCTTCATCCATTTTCGGTCTCGATCAGCACGCCTCCGGTCTAGACGAACCTTTCCTCTTAGGCATAAATGGACAGTCGTAAATGCACATGTACTGCTCGGAATTCGGTAGGTTACATCACGTTCGGCATAAGTAGGTTACCTCACGTGTGAAAAGGTTAACGGGGGATATTTGGAAGACGCTGTAACCATCGACGTTGCTTAAGGTTCGAAAGAAACACTGCCGTACTAAAACGTCTCTACCGGAAAGATAAATTATTTTGGCTTGCTTTGGAATGGTACCAAAATAAGAATTGGTACTTATTCTCTATTCACCGGTTGAGGGATAAGATCAGATAATACTGGACGAATAAAGGCATAACGGGAGACAGGTGCCACTGATACGACTATGCCGAGCCCCATCGCGTAGCATTGCCAATTCTTTTGGTGGCACAAAATAATAATTGTGAGGTAACCAAGTAGGGCGACGCGAAAAGAAACACAAGGGAGGTAGAAAGGTTCCGATGCGTCAATCTGGCGAATAGACCCAAGTGCTCTCCGGCCACAGATGATAAGGGCCACGGAGGGGTGCAGCACACGATGGGAGCAAGCGTTGCACATGACAAATTCCTAACCTCGACTGTGTTGCCATCGATTTCGCTCCAAACGATGTCATCCCCAGTGCGTGTATGCGCACATGAGATGTCGTTGAGGCAATGCAATACCACGAGTAAGCACATATCGTGCCTTTAGTTTTAAGCAGCTGCTTTCGTCGTAGTGGGCTAACATGGATAGTGCCCAGAGATGCTAGTACGTATGCACTGACACGACGTCGAATAGCCCGGCAACCCATCAATTCAGGCGAATGCCAATTTGGCGAATTTTTCACAATGTATGCTATAGAATTTTGTTCGACCCTGCTATAGAGCTTAGTCTCCTGTTGCCAGAGGTTAGTCACCCCTGCTTCTCTAGCTTAGTCCACCTGGTTTTAGCGCTTAGTCCCGCTGATTCGAGTGGTTGGTATCCTCGGTCTAGAGATTAGTCCCTGGGTTCGAGAGCTCAGGCTTAGGCTCTGGCTATTCAGACTTGGTTCAATATTAGGGCTAGAAATACCGAAACCTGAATCGGAGACTTAGCCCATTTCTTACTGCTTTTGGCCGAATTGGCATTCGCCGAATTGACCTGTAGCCAATAGCCCCTAGAATTCCCGTCGGAAGTTTGTTCAAAAACCGCTGCATTCGCAAAATGCGGTTGGTTCGAACACGCCGATCTATATTAGTTCATAAATCATTGCTGTCCTAGCTCATCTCATTAATCCTGTCATTCACAAGAACTCCCTAGAGCGTTGCCAAATACAGCTAAAGTGACTTGAAATGCGGTTGCTGGTCGAGTATCGCTGCCGGCGCGGAAGTCGGGGACTGCACACTGCCTCCATTTCTCTCAGCACTTGAGAAGTGTGACGGATGAAGAACACTCGGGGCAGAAGCCTTCGGGTCGCAGTTGATCCCGCTGATCACGTTCTCGATGGTGCTCATGTACACTTCCATGTTGACGCAGTTTTGGAACACAAATTCCTCCAGTTTTCGGGCGTCAACGAGGACCGGCAAGCCGGCTACATTCTGCCGGTTTCTTGCTAACTCTTGTTCGCTAAACCGTTACCTATGCGAGAGACACTCCAGCGAGACGCTACTCACAGTCTACGGACCATTTGTACGCGGAAACTTTCCAACGGCCGGCCCTCTACTCCATTGCCCCTAGCGTTTGAGAAGTGTGACGGATGCAAAGCACTGGCTGCCGCTGTCCTCGCGTCGCAGTTGATGGCATTGATCATCTTCGCCATGCTGCGCATGTACTCGTCCTTGCTGACACACCTCTGGAACACGTATTCTTCCATTTGACGGGCGTTACCGGCCACCGGCAGGCCCGGTGCATTCTGTTGATGGCCCGGTGCTAACTCAAGTTGTCTAAAATAGTCGCTCACGCTTGTGGAAATGCGTCAAACTCACGGACGTGTCCTTCTATATAATGGTTATGCAAATATCATAAACACATTAGTACGATTTTAAGGAACGAGATAAAGACGTTACCAACCCCAAATCCGCGACTAGCTGCGCATGAAATGAGTCAGTAACCGAATTTACAAGACCATCTCTACGTTACAATCTAGTTTCCACTGTTAACAAAACTGCCTCCGATAGTTGATTTAAAAACCGCGATTTCTGAGCATCTTCACAGTTTTCAGGAAAGGGGGTAATCCGTGTAATTTTGGTTCAAAAAATGATCAGAGTCGCGGTGAATCGAGTCGTGATTTTTTGCAAAATCCTGATTTTTGACTAAAAGACGAGTAACGTCATCGAGGTCTCGAACGCTTTTGCAGGCATGAGTAACGGTCCGAGGAAAACGTTACTCACAGTCTGTGGATTATGTGCTCTCGGAAGGTTTGCGACGGCCAGTCCCATCCGGTCATGTCGGTTTTGATCATCACGCCCTTCATTTCATGCCAAGGCTAAAACAGGCGATTTTCACACAGTGGTATGACTCTTGGCAGCATCAGTTTACGCCAGAGGTGTCAAAATGTCGTACGGAAAATGCGGTAGCTCCGCCTTTTGTCCAGCCATTGTTTGCTGTCAAGTGAAAATACCTGTGACACGAAGGACGGCGGCTGCTTGGACATCACGCCAGTTTGGATGGTCGGGAACTGCACATTGTTGCCTCCGCCGTTTTCAGCGCTGGTGAAGTGTGTCGGATGCAGAACACTGGGAGCTGCAGACCAGGACGAAGCTCCATTCACTGCATTGCAGTGGATGGCATTGACGACCTTCTGGATAGTGCGCAGGTACTCGTCCTTGCTGACGCACCTTTGGAACACGTACTCTTCCACCTGTCGCGCGTCACCGGGCACTGGTAGGTTTTGTGCAAGCTGCCGGTTTCGCGTTAGCGCAGGTTGTCTAAGCCAGTTGCTTTCTTGATGACGAAGAAAACGAGCTGATGGGGAGCAGTATACTGACCGGGATGAGAACAAAAGTAGAATTAAAACTTTAAAGATTTAGGAAATCCATCAGTTTAAAGTGGAGAGAACACCAGAGTACCAGATGATGAACTCACAGTCTGCGGATCGTGTGTTCGCGGAAGCTATGCGACGGCCAGCCCTCTTCGGCCATTTTCGGGTTAGACCAGCACGCGCCTCGTTCTGCGCCTTGGCTAAAACGATCAGTTGTTTATGTGTTTGTTTACTCGACACTAATTAGAGCGTCCAAATTCATAGCAACAGTGCATAGCCCGCAACCAATTACCTTTCTTTAGTAACTATTGTTTTAGTAACTATTCATTTTAGTAACCGTTCATTTTAGTAACTATTCATTTTAGTAACTATTCATTTTAGTAACCGTTCATTTCAGTAACTGCTCATTTTAGTAACCGTTCGTTTCAGTAACTGCTCATTTTAGTAACTGTTAATTTTAGTTACTGTTTCTGATTGAAGAGTGCACCACTCGACTATGGCCGAAATAGCGATTTTCTTGGTGTTAGAGCAACGAATGCCCACCACGAAGGATGGAGTCCAAAAATTGAGTTTTTTGCGGCGGGTATGGGTGTGCGGAACATGCCGCAATTCCATATCGGTCTGCCTCTTCAGGAGCAGGATGACCAACATCGTGGAACAGTCCGTACACGAGAAGTTCAAAGTTTAAGCAAAGAAAGAGTTTTTAAAACGCACGGTTGCTAAAATAAACAGTTACTAAAATGAACGGTTGCTAAAAAGCAGTTACTAAAATGGACGGTTACTAAATAACAGTTACTAAAATGAACGGTTACTAAAAACAGTTACTAAAATGAACGGTTACTAAGAAAAAAGTTACTAAAAAATCCCGTCCGCCCGCAACTAGTGCCTAAAGTCTCTGGAGGAATTCAAACGAATTCCTGTGTTCAACAAAGAACATAATGGATCTTCTCCCATAGCACGAATTTACATGAACAGCTGCTGATGCAACATGATTCGTGTACCGCGAATAAGGAACTGAGGCTCGGGCAAGATTAGAAGAATAACTACGTGCAAATCCAAGCCGCAGTTTGCAAATATGCCGTGTTGGAAAGCACACAATTCCCTTTTTTGGAGACTGGATTCTCTTATCAAGCACCGGCATATGCACAATGGGTGCAGAGGGAATGACGCACGTACGCCCCGCTACAAACATCGTAGATTACTAAAAACCAAAAAACTGCATGTGCTACTTACTTATCTACATCGTTCATCTTATTGTGCATAGTGCAGTGAACGCTAATCCCCTACGTTCCGGTTGTACCTTCCGACAAGGGCTCGCAAATGCAGGGACAGAGGCGACTATGTATGTTAGCATCACGCGGGAGAAGGGGGATGTCAAGGCGAGAGAGATGCAGTCCCCGGTTGCAGCTGTCAATCCTCACGGCTGTTGCCAAGGTTTTAGTATTCGTCATATTGTTTTAGTTTGAACGTTTCAGAATTTAGGTAACTGGGAAAATGTTGCGACGGCCGTATCAGGACCGAAGCACACAAAACCACGTGACCACATGAACAAGAATCTAAACCTGCCCAGCCCTGGTCGGCGTGTTCTTCATGGAGTGTACGTATTGGAAGAGCTATGCTCTCTGTGCGATGTTAGGCCGCTTCACTGGCAGCAGAGGCAGATAGATGCAGCGGTGGACTCAGCTGTTCTTCGCCCTAGCCAAAAAAAACCGCCGGCACTTGTCGGCAAAGCGGCCGCCGCAGCCGTTTTCCCCCTAATCAATCGTCGCTTTTCTGGTGTGAGTGTTGTCCTCGTTCGCTTCCCATTCGACAGCGCTTGTTGCGAATTGCGACGTTTCACGTGGACATTCGGATAATGCATTTTATCGGTGCTATTTTCTTGTGGCTTAGTTTTGGTCCTCTTCGCATTCTCTCTGCGCGAGCAACGCCAACGTACTGCCGAGTGGATGTGGTCTCCGATGCGTGGTTTTTCTACGGCCTCCTTGGAGCAAAGCAAATACCCGACGGTGACCGCGCGAGGTATGTCTGAACTTCTCGAAGATGTTGCTAGACCAGGCTAGTTACCCCTCTGCAGAATTTGGATAAATGATGATGATGAACATTTAATGTAGTGCTTATGGACTGGGTCCGACGTCATTCTTTTTATTTTTGCATAATAAAAACAAAGGAAAACAATTTTTCTAAAACAAACACGTATATAACGTATCATTCTAATTTTTTTGAAAGACTGGTAGTTGTTTGTATTCACTATTGTTATAATCATCGACGAATCACGACGTGTGGGTGCGTTTTCCCACGTTTACCCTTGCTTAGTTTTTGGTCGCCCCACACCAAGATTTCGGCTATCAGTTAGCGGAATTTTCAGCGAACCACGTCGGCTACGGGCCTACGTGAAAGAGCTCTTTCGAACCGTCAACGACATCTACCGACGCAACGAAGTGCCGGTGCAGTTCACAGTAGGCGACTTAATGGTAGGTCCGTGCATGGCGCTATCGTACTGGCGGAGATCTCTAGCTAGTCCCGTACAAAGAATGCCCCAAGGAACAAACGCCTTCGATCTGCATGATGCACGCGAACAGCAGCCATCCGATCCGCCTGCTAAGGGACTTTTCGAAGATCTATGAGCCGAAGAAGAACGGCTGCCTCATGCTGTACCTGACATTCAGGCCGCTTCACCAGGTTCAAGAGGACGGGAGGAGGCAAATGTCGATGGGAATGAGTCCCGTCCCTCACCGGCGAAATAAATGTAGGTTAACTAAAAGCTTTGAGGGCAACCCCTTGTTTGCTCTTCCCCATCACTCCATGAGCCGGAGGCCTAAAGTCGATTCCCGGCCAAAATAGGTCAGAGCATTTTAGCATTGGCGCGGGTCGTTCGCCAAAAATGTATGTAGAAACCCGTTTAGTCATGGGATCTTTGGCCGCCAGGTTACCTAGCTGCTTCAACTTCGTCGGGCGGCAAGTTCCATGATTTTTGCTGGCTTCAACCTAGAGCGCAGTTGCGTTGACGTAGCTGAAGTGAAAAGCTGCATTATTTGAAAACAGATGTTGAAGTTGTCATTGTACTTTACTGTGTGAAAGGGATTGGTTTGAAGTTGGAAAACTCAAAAAGGACTTCAGTTTTAGCTTGTGTACCTGTTTAGTCTTTAGCTTTAAGGTTTTGCATGAAGCTAAAGCTTGTTTGGGACCGAGGTTGAGGTTGAATTTTTTAGAATAAAAAACCACGTGTCATACCCGCAATTCGCTGAACGAGCTCTCGGTAAAGTTGCCTTCATTTAGGGGACTGTGGCATCTGCACGACGGGCCTCTTCGACAACGAGGAGTACAAGAATATCTACAAGAACTACGTGCTTGTCAGCGCTACGGATGCGGAGAGAATCCCGGTTATCGAAACACTTTCAGCCTACGACATTGCACACGGCATAGCACACGAATTGGGGCATTCGTTAAGCGCTTTGGTGAGCTATAGTTTGGGAAAAAAGACTTTACAAAGTGAGTTTATTCACTTCACAAAGTGAGGTCCCGCTGTACAAACGTCCCATGAACGAGCCACGCGTGGGTCTCAGAAAGCTTCAAGTGCGCTAAAACGTTAAACTTTGAACTAGCTCAACTAGACAAACGTTTTTCGAATGCGTGAGGTAGCGATGTGACTCATGCGGTAGCGCTATATGCATGCGATAACGCGACGAACACATGCGGTAGCGTTATGTTGCATGCCGAAAGGCCATGATGCATGCCGTATTGCTACGAAGGCCTAGAGCCATGACGCACGGGTTGCATATGTAGGCATGCTAGGGTTCGTTTACGCCTCGTTAGATGCCTCGTTAGCGATAACTATTATGCATGCAGCAACGCTACGATGTTTGATCAGCGCTATGTTGCATGCGGTAACGCTACATGCCTACGTCAGCGCTTTGACGGATGATGAAGCAGCTGTGGAATGCATGCAGGTGCTTTGAGGCGTTCTAGCCGCTATTTTGAAAAACGCTGAGCCGGAAAGTACCGTTTTAGCATGACGAGGACTACCACCGTCCCGAATGCGTGGACGGTTTTCTGATGACGGCGAGTGGCTACAAAAAGTCGGAGCGGCGGTCGGCCAATGGCGACATGTTCTCGCCGTGCGCTAAGCAGGCTGTGCTCAGCCATCTTCGACGAGTGGAACAAAGTGGAAAGAGCTGTTTAAGTGGGTCAGACCGGCCGACGCCTCTGCCGTTTACTCCGAATTTCAGCTGCCAAGAGCCACCAAGATCAGTGGGACGAAGATTGGGATGAAGCCGATGCTGAGCGTCAGGAAAACATGCAAAGGAAGGTTGAGTTGTAAGCCAGCACTAAGCGACGACTTTTCTGAGCGCTCTTAATTGAAGGACTCGTGAAAATTTGAATGTTCTTTCTCGTGTTCCTCAACTACTTGTTCTGTTACGCTGGCTCTGTTCTGCAACAAGCTTCAGTCACTTGTTACACAAGACGTACTCTTCGGCTGATCCTTCCTCTTTTTTGAGTGGAAGTGTGAAAGACGGCCGGCAACAATTGAAACAAAAATGCGACTTCATTTCAAAAGTACAAAAAATGCTAAATTTTGTCTGTACCGTAGTAACGAAAACTCTACATAAAGTTTTATGCAGCCTGCCTTACAAAGCCGCTACTTTAATGGTCGCCGCAAGTTTCCGCGCCGACCACCAAAGTGCCGGATAAGCAGCAAAGTTCGCGAATCCGATAAAACTCCAGGAAATCGTTCCGAACGTGTTGAACTGAATGACAAGGTAAAAGTGACCTACAAAGCCTTTTCGCCCACCTGACGAGGAGTATGAACACAGTGCCGGATAAGCAGTAGAGTTCCATCACTGGATGATAGCTCAGACGGATTAGCGCAGCGGGCCATGCTGTGAAGTCTTTAAAGGCGGTCGTCAGGAAGAACAACGCTCGCATCAGTGGAACGCACGTGATGTAGAACGAGTAGCAAAATGCGGCTTCATGTGAACGGAATAGGGGCGACTTGGCGTTTTCTCTTCAGCAAGGAAACATTTCAGAGCGTTATTAGCGCTTCATGTTTCATATTGACGGTAATTCCGTGCCAAAACTCCCGGCTTTCCAAATTTGTTTTTTGGAGCTCAGAAGAAACTGATTTTCTGCTTCTCTCCATTTCTCCTTTCTTCAAGCTTAACCTTAATCCCTAGAAGTTGGACGCAAGGTACAAGAATATAGGGCTTAGGCTCGGCGTTTTAGAATTAGTGTTTTTGACGGCTGCGACCGAATTTTAGCAAGCGGATGAAATGGATAAATGTTTGCATTTGTAACGTCGCGACATATGACGGTGCCTTCGACTTACGCAGCAATTTCTTTTGCATTTGGCGATGCGCCGGCAGTTGTTCAGCCTTCCTAAAGCTTTTAATCCGTATCACAGCACTGATGCTTAGACAACAGTCTTACTAATCGTAGGCGATTTGGTCGATCGGCGTTTGTATCTTATCTCTTCAATGCGAGAGGGAGGGCAAGTCTTAATGGTCCTGTACTGCAACTTCCCAGGAAGAGTGGGATTCTGAAACCGACCTAGACCCAGTTCGTCCTTAGCATGTCACAGTGAACAAGCGTGTCTTGGTATGAGTTACTCATCAAACAACTGATAATGCCTACACAAGAGGTTTAAGAGACCACGAACACTAATTCGGGGATTAGCGACATTTGAAAGCGGAACAACGTCTTTGTAAACGTTCTTTTTGTATCAGCGAGAATCGAATGACGGCGAACGCTTGCTTGACCTGTAATGGAACTGGCGACGTCTGCGCATTGTCTGACGCCTTCCTTACTTACGAGGCCGTGGTAATCGGTCATTCTGTTTCGGCGAGGTCATCATTTCTTTTAAGGTGGAATACACATTGTTAATCGCGTCGTTACTGGCAAATCTACTGAGCATCGCCGTCATCAAGTGTACACTTGAAGTGCACAGGCGCACCGCGGACACTATGCATGTTTTCGTCATGAGCGCCACTTTATCGGATTTTGTGCTAATAGGTGAAGTCCCTGCTTCTTTCGCTTCGAGAGTCTTTGGGACTGTCCAGAAAACGCGTAACGTTTTTGGCCTTTTGAACCTCCCCTTCCGCCTTCCCCTTGTAATACTGCGTGAGGCTCGGTCTACCCCTCCCCCCTCCCCCCTCTCCCTCCCGCCGTAATGTTTAAGCTTATAATTCGCTATTTTTATTTCGTGTAATTTACTCAAGGCATAAGCTTTTTTACGCTTTTAACTCCTCCACAAATCCAGAGGTCGCAAAAAGGACCGCCGCGTGCGATACCAACCAAATATTAGTCAACTATTTGATACGTACAGCGAAAATCTCTTCGGTCGGCGCCTAGCGCCGCGAGACATTTTATCTAGTGCGGTTCCGTAACGCTCACCGTAGATCCTCCTCCCTCTGTAACACCGTGTAACCCGGGTGCGAGACTCACCCCCCCCCCCACCCTTCCCTGTAACCGTTACGCATTTTCTGCACGCTTTTTGACGTTCTACGGAAGGGGTTTAGCTTTCGGATATCCGTACCTCTTCTTGATGAGCAGGGGCGTCGTTACGATCTCTCGCGTTTTATGCTTTGGAAACATAGCCGTGCAGTGGATAGGCCGCACCGTATCAGGCTTGTCGATAGTCTTCCTCAATATCGACAAGTTCATATACTTTCACTGGCCGTTAAAGTACCTCCTTCTGACCACCGGACGCGCCGTATGGATCTGTGTCCTGTCGGGAGGACTGTCGCTAACGTCGGAGCCTGCTACCTGATGCTTCAACGGTCTCTCTTTAGGTTCATTACCGGCTTCTTGATTTTCCATGTAATCAATGTATTCGACGATACGAACCGTAATGAGTGTGTATTATGGGTGAGTTTCCAAACAAGTATTCGTAACACCAGCGCTGTTTAGACCACCAAAACAATGAGCTATGTCTACAACGTCGCCCTGGTTCTCTTCACCCTTCTTCCGGTGACGTCGTCGTTGTTCCTTAGCTGCTACCTCTTCGGATTAACTCGTCAACGACGAAAGGTTATGAACTCATCTCGGAGAAGCCCGCTTTTGCGGGCGGCCAGAGATAAAGTAAGCGCACTAGCTCGAGTAGACTCAAGTTTCAAAGGTGGATGGAAACTAGGCCCGAGGTACACGACTCATAGACCCGCACCTAAACAGACCTACCCCGTTCTAATAGATCACCAAGTCCTCTTTACGGACCATCTCTGAGATGCAGGCCATGGTTCGACATGAACGATCTCTCTTGTGGAGCCCCCCCCCCTTCAAATTGGCACCCCTCACCCAAATTGTGCGTCCCCGCCAAATTCCGTGTTAGTAATCAGGAGGAGGGGAGTAAGTCAACCTCAAATCTGAGGATATAATTGGATAGATAACTGTGCTATAAGCATTTTAAAATAATACGATAAACAAAAAAGTTTTGAGCATTTGAAACCTTCGGAAGCTTCTAGAGGATTAAAGTAGACGGTGTTCCTGAAAATCCAATTTGTTTTATGAGCAACTCGAGGGACATCAGCTTCCACACATCTAAAGCTGTGTATTTTGTTACTTAGCTTCAATCGATGCTCTTCGTCTTCGCTGCGACGGTGTGGACGGCGTCGAGCCTCTTGCCTTACCCGGTATTTCTGCTCGTCGACACATTCCTTGTTACTTGGGCAGCTGTTCCGCCGTACAAGTACTTCAGCCGATCGCGCGAAACCTGAGATTTCTGCTCCGTCTCAATCCGGTACAGGGAGAACTTCGGAATGGCTGATGTACTGTCATCCGTTGCAGACTGTTAATGCTCTGATCACGCTCTTCGTCCACGTACCTTGCCGCGGAGCTCTTCATCGGCAAGCATCGTCCGCTAGCCGCCGCTTCAGGCCTTTGTTGCTACCTAAAGCTCAAAATGAAGCTTAAGTTATGACTACCGAAGGATAATCTATCGTCATGAGCACCTGCGCCACGTCGCGAGTGACCTTCTTGTGGTTCACCTGAACTGATTAGCAGTGTTAGTCCAGGCAGGTTTCACATCAGGCTTACCTTGTGCTGCTCGAGCTTCTTCCCGATTGCCTTGGAGAAGGGGCAAACCGGGCCGCATTTTGTTTCGGAATAGCACGAAACGGAAGACGTCGAAGAACTAATGGCCTTCTGTACCCTTTTAGCGAAGAACGGCCCGGAACGGAGGTCGGCACAGGAAGGGTCAGCACGAAACGTAAGACGGCACCGGTATATATCCGCCAAGTATGGGTCTAGGATGATGTCCAATGCTCTACGAATATAGCCCGTATTCTAGTGCACATGCGGTTGAATTGCTCTGAAACTTACGTGGGGAATGTCCAGGCCTCGTGCGGCCACATTCATGCAGATGAGGATCCGGATCTTTGCCGAGTGGAAGCGCGTCAAAGATGCCAACCACTGTCGCTGCAAAATGTCCGAGTGTAGCGAGCCGACCTAAATGTGTAAAGTTGCAAATCACGCATTTCCGTTGCAAATAACTTGCCTCGAATCCAAGCGCCTTGAACATGATGGCGAGCGCGTAGGTGGTCTGCGCAAAAAAAAAAGTGAACCGACGAGGTATCCCGGAGCAAATAGAAATTCTTCATGACGTGACGAGGTAGGCGTCCTTGACGCTGCGCGGGCAGAGGAAGGTAGTACGGTCGTACCGTCCCATGCTGTCATACTATCGGCATGGAGTACGATACTCTGAGTGAGGACAGTACGGAGTTCAGTACGGCTCCAATTTTTGTCGATATCTGGCGGGAAGGAAGGCGGCGCCAAGTGACGCCCGGGTTGGGTGTCCGCGTCTTTGTTATTTTCGACTGATGACGAGCAGTTTTCCATCAGTTTTCCATCGAATGTGCGTTCACTGAGCTCGTATGCTCGTCGCAAACGTATTAGTAGGTATTTGCCAGTGGTGGAAAGAGACCGAAGTTTATTTTTGTTGCTGAGTCTTGCTCTGTTTGTTTGGATTGGATTCTGAAAAAAGAGGCGTCTGATACGGACCTATTTGGTCAGCCTGTTCGCTACCGGTTAAGATAAAATGCATGTGTTACTGCAAACGGTTTTTATTCGCATTTTGCGCGTGTTCAGCGCTGTATGCGCTCTATACTTTGTCTGCCAATACGAAGCAAAATGTAGACTAGCCAACATCAACGAAAATAATCTTCGTAATTGGGTTTCTCATCATCGCAGCCGTCGCTCCAGGCGTCAACCTCGAGTAGCACAAACATCCGCGATTCCATGGAAAATATGCAGTGTTTTGCCTGTTACGAATGCTTTCAATGAAATTAATAAGCGCATGAAGTCGGGACCAAAACACCGTTGTCAGGACCATGTCGGCAAGACGCCTACCCTAGTGTTGGCAGGCGGTGCTCTGAGATCTGAGAGAGAACGCAACTTTAAACTGGAAAGCATCAAAACAGATAAATCGAAGTTCAAGAAGGAATAACTAGTCACATGCATGTACAAGCGTTTGAGCTATGCGATGGCGGTTGGACGGAAGCAACGAAGCTCTTCTTGCCAGCACGGACTTGCTTGACGAACTTGTCACCTTCACGGCGGAATCCCTTCAGCTGCTTCAAGGCCACTCGCGGCGTGTCAACGACTTTGAAGCTGACCGTCTCGATGCGGTCATCCGTGTGCAAGAAGCGCTCCAGGTTCTCGCACATGCTGTTTATACCGTAGACGTAAAGCACTTGTCGATTAGCGTCATTGTCGTCGTCGCTTAGGGGAACCTATAATACTGCCGAATTTAGGGTTTAGGCAAGGTTTTGCACGTAGTGCCGTATTTCCTGTATTATAACCCCCCAATATTATACCCCCTCCCAATATTATAACCCCAAGGTCACAGACCCCAATGACTAATATAACCCCCCCCCCCCTCCCAAAAATATAACCCCACGGGATTATATTTTTTTACGCAAAACCAAATGCTCCAATTGGTTACTAGGGCTACTTTTTAACTCTATTCTATGTCTGTAAGGGGTTTTCGTTATCCTAGACGCATATAAACGCATATTTAAACAAAAAATTTTGTTACCACTAGGGTACCACTAAGTGCGAAAAAATTTTGACTTCCCAGGGAAGCATGTTTTCTCGACGTTTTCGAGCATGGGGATCATTCTGGGATACTTTAATGACACAAAAAATTTTTTAACCCAAAGGGGGACCCTTAGGTATCCGAACGGAAAGTACCTCCCACATATGGTGTGCCGATGGAACACATCTATTATGCGTTTTACAGCACGTAGAACACACTAGGATACTTGCCATTCTTCACCCTTCGCGGGCCTTCGGCCCGCGAATGGGTTGTTTTATATAACCCCACCCCCGATATTATAATACCAGGGTCCCGGACCCCAATGATAAATATAACCCCAAAGGGTTATAATACAGGAATAACGGTACTTACGCTACGCCATATGGACTCCACTTTGACGTTGAGGATTTTCATGTTAGGAAAGAGGCTGCGAAGCTGATCCATGTCGTCCGGGATCGATACATCGAAGTCGACCGACTCGTTGATCTCCTCCACGTTCGGGTTTGGACGGAGATTCAAGCCACTAAACCCACAGATTCACTTCCAGTTAAAACTCTACCCAGCTTTGGCAAGTAACCGAGTTTTGAAAAGAAAAACTCACTAAAGCCACGGATTCCGGGCGTTGCGTGGGCCGCCGGATGCCTTGGACGACGTGAGGAGAACCTGGCTGCTCATTTTAAGGTGTCGGCAACGATTTAACAACGACCGTACGCAGAATTATATGTGTATAAAACACTTGTGGATTCGAGTTTGAACCCAATTTTATACCATCGATAAACGAGGACGACAACCGCCGGATCGCCGTTCAGTGGTTCAGCGTTCACTAAGCTACCAAGGCACGAAGCACTTGTTGTTTTCTTTTGTCAAGAGTAGTGGCCATACATCGTCAAACGTCATTTCACCCATCGCCGTTAGCTTTTTTAGAAGTTTCAAAATTCCATCCAAGCGAAAAATGTCTCGCTCCATCCATCCATCTCCATCCAGACTCCCCGGTTCCGTACCGCGTACGTAAACGGGCAAGGGTTTTCGGCCCGTTCTCGTTCAAGAACGGACCCCGTTTGCGTTATGCAACAATAACCCAACGAAACAAAGTGGGCCTATTATGGCGACTAGCGTACTAAAGGGACGTGGAGTGGCGACCATTCTGAGCACTCATAGCTGAAGGACTTGCGAATATATGAATGGACGGCGTCGAGCCTCTTACCCTACCCGGTATTTCTGCACGTCAACACGTTCCTTCTTAACTCGGCCAGCTGTGCCGCCGTACAAGTACTTCACCCGATCGCACAAAACCTGCGATTTATGCTCCGTCTCAATCCGGTATGGGTGGAGTTGTCGGAATGGCTGATGTACTCTCATCCGTTGCAGACTGTTAATGCCCTGATCACACTCTTCGTCCACGCACCTTACCGAGGAGCTCTTCGTCGGCAAGCATCAACCGCTAGCCGCCGCTTCAAGGCTTTAATGCTACCTAAAGCTCAAAGTGAAGCTTAAATTATAGCCTTGTTTGCCGATGATTTAAGATTGAATCAGGCCAATCAAATAGATTTATAGAGCCTTCTAAGGACGAAGAGTTCTCGAAGAAGAAACTACCTTGAGAGCGGGAGATTCAGAGTTCCATATCGAATGGGCAGCATGTTCAACCGAATATCGGATAGGTGTTATGCACGTCATACTAAACAACGTTTCAAATATTCAATGCGTGGGGTAGCGATGGGACTCAAGAGGTAGCGCTAGATGCATCCGGTACTGCTACGAATGCATGCGGTACTGCTACGAATGCATGGCGTACAGCCATGGCGCCAGGGTTGCGATATGCAGGCATGCGGTAGCGCTAGGGGTGGGGCGTTTACGCTAGTTATCGCTACATATGATGCATGCGGCAACGCGATGATGCATGCGGTAGCGATATGATGCATGCAGCCGAGCCACGATGTCTGGTCTGCGCTATGATACGTGCCGTAGCACTACCAGTGATGCAATGCATGCAGTAACGCAACAACGCATGCAGTAATGGTACGCGCGAACGTCCGAGTTTTGACGGATTAAGGAGATCTGGAAGGCATTTAGGTATTCCAGTCGCAAGTCAGAAAAGAACATATTGACGGAAACTGTCGTTTTAGCATGACGAGGAGTCCACCGCCCCGACTGTGTGGACGGCTTTTTGATGACGGCGAGCGGCTACAAAAAGTCCGAACGGCGGTCGGCCAATGGCGACAAGTTCTCGCCGTGCGCTAAGCAGGCCTTCCTCAGGCACCTTCGGCGAGTGGAACAGAGATCGAAAGAGCTGTTTAAGTGAGTCAGAGCGACCGACACCTCCAGCATTTTCCCCGGATTTCAGCTACCAAGAGCCATCAATTCAAGTGGGACGAAGACTGAGATGAAGACGATGCCGAGCGTGAGGAGATTCTGCAGCGGAATGCTGAGCTGTAAGCCTGCAAGAAGCGGCGACCTTTCTGACCAATTGTAGTTGGAGGACTCATGAAATAAGGATGTGACAGTATTGCTTCGCAACTACTAGTTTTGATACTTTTTTTTGTCCTGCCAAAGACTAGGCGCATTCTTCGGATGGTTCTTTCTCTCTCTTTTGTATGCGAAAGAGGGAAATTCAGTAGACTGCCGTGTCCCAAGCCCGGAGCCGATCCCGATCTCCACTTCCGATACCGATTCCCGCCCAGCCCTAATTCGCAGTTACATCAAAAACACCGATGTGTAAGCATGAGAAAGGAAGAACTGTCAGTTCCACACGATGTGCCGGTATCCATTTCATAGTTCAGGCCGTGGTACTGAGAGTATACTGGGAAACGGTAGCCGACCTAAGCCATTTGGCATTCGGGTTTGTGAATGAACATTCTGGGATTCGAAAGTTCTTTCATGTGGAAACTGCAGCCAGTTTCGAATATGGCTCAAAATCAAAACGTGGGTCCACCGAAGTTGACGTCGCCATGCCAACGCTGTCTGTGGCGTAGTAACTATGCTCAAGGCAAAGGTTTTTGGGACCTGTCGTCAAACGCCGAAACTCTATTGGCGGGAGCGGCTCTTCGTCCTCGAATCCGATAAAACTCAAGGAACTCATTTCGAACATGCGAGCTGAATGA
>JNEY01000114.1:33494-45492 GCA_020875895.1 Aphelenchus avenae | reverse complement strand
AGACGCAATGAACAAAAAGATGAATGCCGCTGCGTGCACAGCCGCATGCAGGTGACTGCAAAAGATATGCTCACGCAACTCATCCCTATTCGGGTCTTTCCGTTGGTCATTCTATTTATTCATTGCAAGATTCACGTTCTCTGGCACGTTGCCATCGAGCAGCGAGGCAGAAAACGCGTACTCTGGCGCCAAATGAGTCGTGTATTGCTCGCGTATCTTCGAAAGACTCGATCATAGAATGTGACAGTAGAAAACGATGCATTTATATCTAAATGGTCTTCTCCGAGCGGTGGATAACGGTACATCGACTAGATTTAGCGGGTACAGCGCCCTTGCCGGACCCCGTCCCCTCCCGTGCTCCGTTCCGTCCTGGACTACCCTTGCCGACCTCTGATCCGTGGACAACTGCGAGTAAAACGGAAGCCGAACAAACGACCGTTTTCCGTGCCGTTCTCCAAGAACATACGGCACGGAACGACGACGCTTTTCGAGGCGTGCCATTCTGTTGTCGCGCGGAACGGACAACTGCCCATTCTGACCCCCCCCCCTTGTTATGCGGGGTTCATGCTCAGTACGGCACGGATCATGGAACGACCCGTCCCGTTTCACTGCCGCTAAGTATGACGATGACCTGCTACGAACATAATTGCCGTAAAAATCCCATTGTCCTTATCCGTAACGCTGTTCTTCTGTGTACCATTTCGCAAAGAAACGTTTCGGCGTGTATTCGAGACGACAGCTTTGTAGTTCGGACGCAAAGCGCCAATGACTTTAGCATGTTCCGCTAACGAATCAAAAGTTCTCCACCACGCTAATTTCCTCAAGGACGGCCTGGAACAACGCTATGTAGTAATCTTGACCATGATCATACGCGTTGCAGAATGCTGCCGACCACTATAGCAGAGATCACCGCAACGTGTCGTGTTTTTCCCGTACGACTCCGTACCCGAGTTCATTCGACGCGACTGATGAACTGGCCCGCGTGCGGCGCGTGTTAGGCTTCGACGGCTCGAGCAAAGTTTTTGTACGTCTTCATCATTCGCGATGCGTCGGTGATCTCTGCGGCGTAGCCAGCGTCACGTTTTGCGAAGTTTCTCTATGGCGCTCTGCGTGATGTAGGCACTTATCTCTGGAACCTGTTCTGCCGTCGACGGAATTCGGGATCGACACGCTTACACAATAAATCCAGAAAATGCATTTATTATCGCAGGGGGAGTCATCACACATCGCGGGAGAAGGGGTCTCATCCTGGACGAAGTCCATTTAATCATCTATCCAAGGCTAAATGTCGACAGCAAAATTCATACTATTTGTTAATTTCGAAAAAGAGCATTGCCTTTGCCTGTATTTTGTGCTATTACCCCAAGTTGCGCAGTGTAAATACATCCGCGTCCACTAGAGGCGAATTCAGAACTACCTTCAAATTTATTGGTGTCGCCTGCCGGTGTTTTAGGTATTTCGGGATCTATTTATCAAGCCGTTGTCACTGCCTAGCAGACAGAGGCAACTTACGATATGGACAATCAGACAATTTTGGTTTGACGATTTACGGGGCGAGAGTTGGGGGGGGGGGGAACTGTCCAATGAACGTCATAGAATTTCGTTGGTCCTCCCCTTCGCCGCGTTCCCTAAACAACTCTGCTATACCACCATAGCAGAACGCGTCACGCGTGTTACTGTGATTTCCGCTCACGTTCGCGCTCAATGCAGAAAAACCGCACGCTTGACTATCCATTCGTTCAACAGATTCGCGTAGGCGCGCTGGTCGCTGGAGGTGCGTCATCTGGTCCCCACAGCGTAGCCAGTGCCATGTGCGGCAAAGTTGCGCGATAACTTGCATTCTTGTTTTGCACACCAGCACCACCAGTGAGTGAGCAAGCCGGTCCACTTCGCTTCAAGTTCAGTCGTGGAAGAGAGCTAGTGGAGGTAAGGTTGAACGAATAGTGTTGTCCGAAATGTAGGCTGATACCGTGTGTTGTCAAGCCTCTTTTGACACCGTTTTTCTATCTGACGACAGAGGCCTTTCTCCGGCCACCTGTCGCTCGTTCCTCGCGCAAAATGACGCCCTATAATGAGAGAGAGAGCCTCGAGCTGACCCTAGTCCTGGTGAGGGGGCTATTGGAAAACTTCATGCCGTTATCCTAAATTCCGGAAAACTTCCTGATGCTGTGTTTTTCGATAAATACTTAGTAGACTCCCTATTTTCTGGGCAGGCGCTGCAGACTTAGCGCAGAGTCAACATCGTTGTCCTCATGATTTCAGGGGCTTAATTCGTCTAAATCTGCAATATTACCAGGCGTGGCAGTTTAAACGTACTACCATTTTTAAGTGCTGCTGACCAACTGGCTCAAATATTGCTCTCATCAACGTAGGAAACGAGCACACATCCCTCCGCCCTCCCTCAAAGTCTTTCAGCCGGCGTCAAGGAACAAAACCACGCTCATCCGACAGATATTCTAGTAGAGATGGCGACCCGTGCCCTGGCTGGCACGGCTCCGAATTTTTCCGTATTTAGGGGCCGTGTCTTGGCCGTGAATAGCCGTGGTAGTCACGGAACGGCAAGACTGTTCTGCCACGGCCACGGCACGTAGGGGGATATCAGCCACAACAATATTCTAGGGAAGTAGCGGAGTTTTGCTCCAGCTTAAACGCCCAACTACACTCTTGGGAAGATGCGTAGTGCTGCTGCAGCGTTCTGAAAGAGCGAAAGCTCACCGCATGTCAATTTGGTCGCATCGATGTGCCTGCGTCCTGTGCGTCGAGATCATCCACTTCTTGAGTACTCTGTGCAGATGGCAAACAACCTCTGTTAAGACTATTATTCCCCGTTTTTTTTTTACGGCCAGTACCTGTAAACCGTAGCCTTGATCACGGCCGACATTAGCGGGTACTGAAGAGTAAGTAGACACCATTACTTCATTCGTGCACAAATCTATCAGAGCTACAATTTGTTTCGACGTTTACAGTTCCCGCAAAAGCGATAAAATCCGTAACCAGCTAAAATTCTTCGAGTTCGATACTGTCGGCCCCGGCTTCACTCGGCGCTTACAAACCCGCGAGCATGTAGTTTGGACTGGCCATGTCCGCGAAAGGTACGACCCGGCGACGCCCAGCTTTTTCGGGCACCGAAAAGGTGATGCTGTTTCCGGATAGTCCCAGCGCTGCGGAAGCACTCTCCTCTGTGTTTAGCTCCTGAGTATCAAGGAAAAATGGTGCTTTGAGGACTTGAGCGAATTTTTTCCCTCGTGATTTAATTTTATTCGTTTGCTTTAGGGAGTACTGTTCGCCAGTTTGTTTTTTTTTGCTTTATATTCCAAGCTTAGAAACTTCTTGTAAAGTGATTGTAATCGCAACGCAAAAAAAGTTAAAATTACGCGATTTCTCATCATAATCGAAGTAATGATACGCCCTTGGTATCGCAGCTACGCCCGGCGCCTACAACCTCTCGTGCCCGCAGTTTTGCTCTCGACCCGTAGGCCCGTCGAGAGCGTAGGCCATCAAGTGTTTTGTCGTCCCGCGGAGAAAAATGCGCTGCGACCAGAGAATGGGCCGTAGTCGCAGATATGCTCTCGAATGCGGGCCATAAATAACGCAATAGCGCACACGAGTGGGTTCAGGCGGCGCCGGCTTAGAACATCTCTGTGGGCCCATGTGCGTGATACACTGTTTGATCAGCCGGCTATAGGTGTAGGCTTGGACGCGATGACCCCTTTTGTGGTGTTGGTCTGGTGTGTGGTGTGTGTGGGTGTGGTGTGGTGTGGTGTGGTGTGGTGTGGTGTCTGCAATCGGTAATATAGAAAACGTTTTGGATAGTTTCAGCCATTTTCGCTTTGTTTCTGAGCATTACATTTGACTGCGAATGCCTTTGAGTTTAAGCGAACATAAAGGTTGTGCCACAATTCGGGATTTGTTACCCGTATGTTCCTGCAAACTCGAGCCCGTCAAATTCCGTCCCTGGCACCATACCATCCTCAGCTTAGTAATGTTACTCATCCACCGTCCACGCTGGGCGTAGGCCTAGGAGGTGTGCTTACCGCATTGGCTTAGGTGTGTACGTGATACATTTTTCGAATTTTCGAATTCTCAAATTTTCCCTAAACCACTTTTGAACGCTCGGCGACGACCGTTGAGTTTATTTTAAGTAGATTTGACCTTTCTGTAATTAAAGCTTTTGGCATTGCTGGCTGGCGGCCTAGTTCCAAGCATTCATTACACTGTAAAACGCGTTTATAATCCCGCTTCGGCCTTCTCTACCGATTTAAGGTGCATTCGCCGTCCACCGTTCACATGACTTTACATCCCTAGCACTTTTGGGCTTAGCTGTTCTCTAGTCGCGCATGTTTTCTGCAAAACTTTCGCGGCAAATAGGTCCCGGTCAAGACAAGGCTTTACGCGGCCAGTGCCTCCAGTGGAGGCCCTAATTCATCGGTCAGAGATCGTGTTCCATGCACGCTGAATGACGAAGAAGCGTACTATGCACGCATCAAGGCGGCGGCCATCGTAGTACGCGTTGCACTCGCCGTGTTTCTTGGTCGGTTATGCCCTTGTCTCCTGCGTTCTCAATGTGTTGTGGAGCTAAATTGGCACTAAAGTACGGCGTTTGCTGTGTCTGCTGCCATTTTGCTTCTTTGCTCCACCAAAGCAGCTTGAGAAGCCCAAGGCTTCTCGGTTTGGGAAGGCGAAGTCACAAGCTAGCCGCTGGAAGCCGTAGCCTCGAGTAGTCTTTCATGAAAGAACGCCCAGTTGCGCGCGTACCCCTACAACGCTGTGCTTATATTCCAGAATATAGCTTACGTGAATCGCTGGTGGCTATAAAACACTCTTCGTCCGCCTTCGAATCTTTCGCGATTATTCCCTTAGTTCCAGGTTCGTACAAGATTTCGGGCACGCCATTACCTCTATGATTTACGCTGCGGTTTGAATAACCTCATAAAAGCGCACTTCAGTAATGTGCCTAAAGTGTCGCGGACCTGTGTTGCGTTTAGCGTAGTCACTCGTACTCGCTGCCGCGTGCGCCGTGCTTCGCAAACAGCGTTATTCAGCCGGGTAATCGCGTTCTTTTCTCAGCCGGTCGCTTGCACTTTCCCTCCGATTCTCGCTCTCTGCTTCGAATGTAGTCTGATTCACCCAACGTGCCCATTATTCAACTGCAATAAAACCATTTTTAAGTCGACGTTTTTAATGGCATCATCCAGCCCTATCGCCGGCAACTAGGGAGCCGTGTTGTAAAAACAACAACAAAAAGGCCCCAGATTCATAACTGATGTAACGCGCTCGCATTTTCTGCTACCGGCTTCGCCATCTGTTCGAATATTGTTTGATGAGCTATTTGTCAGCACGTGCCCTATCACTTGTCCGTTTAAGGTTTTTGCCGCGACTAAGCGAAACGAATATTCGGCGGCGGCGCGTGTTTTTCGACCCAATTACCCACGCAGGGGCGGTGGAAGATGCGTCGCGTGTGCAAAGCGGTAGCGACCGCCACATCTTCCGCGTTCCTCTTCTCGAATGAAATGCTCGTTTGTGGAAGGATAATGTCCTTGAAAGCCAGCGCGCTACGTGCTAGCATGCGCTTCCTTTTTCGAGGCCGTTTTTCCCCGCTTTCAGTGGATTTCCCTAGTTTTGCGGCTCGCGCCTAATTTCTCGTGACTGGAGAACGAAGGGGTTAGACGCAGCGTCCATATATGGACTAGAAACTGGCTGTCGTAGAAAACTCGTTCTCACCGCACGATCGGAACTGGAATTGGCTCTGGGCCGGCAAGCTCTGAAATGGACTCGTCATCGCACTAGAAGATTCGGCCCTTGGACCGGCCCCGGCGTCCCATGCATTTTGAATTTAACCTTAGAAAATTAATTATGGGGCACTACATAAAAAGGGGTTTTAGCGAAAGTCAACCATTTTAGTCAAATTCTTAGCTCACACAGGGTCTTCGCAGCCTCTGCCCTCCCCCACAGTATTGCACGACCTTAAGTCTCCTTTCAGCTCTATTCCTTTAGTTGAATAGAACTAGAGCATAAGCTTGATGTGCTGTGTTGAACTAACACAGCTCCAAAGATCACGCATTAACTCGTCCTTGCGCTAAGCCAAATTGCACCCGTGCACGCGGTTTGCTCGGCTGTTTGTGCACGATGTTTTCGCCGGTTTCCCCTTCGCGTTCTTTGATGCTTAACGCGTTGTTTTCTCTCGCAAACGGAAGCCCGCTTTCTTGCTGGAAATCGGCGCGTAAACATGGGTTTCTCCGCGTTCAGCCTCGTTACTGGATTCGGGGACCCCCTCCCTGCCGAGATACGTCCCATGTTAATCTCCCCCTCCCGTGCCGACTTCCTGTCCATGGAGAACGGCATGGAAAGCAGAACGGCAAAAAACGGCAAGGCCCATCTTGCCATGTGGCTTATCTCGTTTTCCTGCTTCTTCTTCGACAGCGTTGACGATAATTGACGAAATGTGTGTTCGCTAGTTTTTTTGCCTCTCGTCTGTGATGCCTTAGGCGCTATTCTCTGTCGCAAACGTCACATCCGAAAAGGTATGCTTTTCTGCCGAAAATCTTGACGTAAACAAACATTCCTCTCATTTGCAACTTCTTTTCGGCAGCCTTTCAACAGTTTGCTCAAAATGTTTTCGCCACTTTTTCCGCGTTCTTTGATGCCTAACGCGCTGTTCTCTGTCGCAAGCGTCTCATTCAGGCCCGCTTTCTTACGGAAAATTGGGGCGTAAACAAGTCTTCCTCCAGCGTCTAGCCGGGTGCTTGTTTTCGCGTTTCGCGCACACAGCTCAATGCGCCGGGCCGCCGCAAGGCATCACGCGTTTTCTGATCGTTGCTCACCGTCTCGTCAGCGAATGTACTTTTGCGGCTTCGCGGCCGCACCAGATTTCGAGTGCGTTTTCGGAATGGAGCGGCGTGCAAAATACATTCATTCATCTCGACGCCGGGCGCCGCATGGGTGCGACGATTCGTAGCGCTGTCGGCATCAGTGGCTTTTATGGGCTGCTTAAAGTGCACCCGTCCCTGTCGTCTTCAGACAGAGGAAGCAAGCCGTAGACGTGCTCGTCGAATGTCGGCCTGCCCATTTCATCCAAGTGAAGCGCCGTCTTTCTGGCATAGGCACAGCTCAAGCCTGCGCTCGGGAGTTAGTATGTCTGGATCTCCTGTATGTCTGCCTGAACCAAGCTTAGCTTTGAAGGTTTTCACGGGGCACAGTTTTGACCGTGGTTGAGCCCCTAACTCCTCGAGTGCCAAAGCAGCTAAGCTTTAGAGCGGCGATCATTCCTCTCCGCTTTGCAGCGACCGCTTGAACGTTGCTGTCCGCACCCAGCAACCCACTCACGAAGAGCTCAATACCTTCTTGAGCGTTTGCTGGTCCGCGCCTCTTGGAGTTTTGCCTGAGCAGGGTCGTAGCCAGGGGTTAGCCAGCGGGCCATAGCCCCCCCCCCCGTTGGGAAAATTTGCCCATTTCGGGGCGTTTACCCTTGCTTGCCCCACCCAAGCCACTCCCCCCAAAATTTTAGTCTGGCTACGACCTGTGCCTAAGCCAGGCCTAGCTTTGCATGTTTGTAGTGCTCGGATCGCTAAATACAGGTACCTTGAACTAGCTTCTCTCGCTTTATCGGGAGGGACGGAATATCCTGAGACCCACGCTTTATACTCCTCTGTGTTGCTCCTAATATCCTCAAGTGTCATCTAGCAGAAGTCTAATGCGGCGACCTTCCCTCTCCGCTTTGCAGCGAGGGCCCGCTGACACAGCACCATCTTGAGCGTTCGTTGGTTTGCATCTCGTCGAGTTCTGCCAGGACAGGCTTAGCTTCGCACGATTTGCGGCCTCGGATCTGCTACAAACATGCAATCTTGGAATATCTTCGAGCACTCTTAGTCCAGTATTCCATTATTACATTCCTTCAACTAATCTCGTGCAAGTGCCACCCAGCAAAGCTCTAGGCGGCAAACTTTCTTCTTGATTTTGTTGTGAGAAGGCCACCGCAATCCGCTCGAACGTTGCACACTGTACGCAGCGACCCACTCGCGGATGAAACATTGGCTTAAAACGTTGTGCTAAGCTTAAATGGGATACCCGGCGCAACTCTCTAGCAGGTTTAGGCCACGCGGGGTAGCACACCTAACCAGCTCGAGTTAGGTATAGCGAATGACCTGCATTCCGTTACGTCTTCCTTCGCCTTTGTTTTGCTCCTCATTTGTCCTCAAATGCGTGCCATTCGGCATGGCTGGGGCGATCTTTCTTCTTCGTTTTGCAGCGAGGGGGCCGCCGACATCCGCTCTCCAACATTGCAGCCCGCACTCAGCGACCCACTCAGCGCCGCATGAGAGAGGGCACGTGCTGCGGTTCTCTGCACGCGGACTCGCGACGTACGTGCCCACTTGATCTTTGGTGTCGCGGGCTATCGATTCCCCTTCCACTCCGCTCGGATGCGGCAGTTGCTGCTCGGGTTGGTGTGCGGAATTTTTCCGCTACTGCGTCATGTGCGCCCGTTTCTTTAACTTTGGTGTGCGATTTGTCGGACGCGTCGTATTTGAGAGCGGAATTTTTTAACGCATTGTTCGGCGCAAATCTCGCGTGATTGCAGGTCCAAAAGAGAAATATTTGCGGTTTCGTTTCACTCATAGTTTTTGTCACCAAATAATGCGATAACTTCGTAGAGTTTTCAAGGTAATTCCAGTTTCCCTTGCTTGTCATTGTTCAGTTTATGGTGTGCGATGGGCTTTTGCGGTCGAAGTTTCCCACATGTTAGTTTCGACTCAAATAGTGCATGATCTATTGTTTAAAATATAGTCAGTGCTGTGCCGCTTTTAGCGCTGTTAGAAGTAGGATAATTAGCAGAAGATAGCGGGATTATACGGCCAAGACAATCCTTGAAACCATTTTATAATTCGGTCGTTAAATTCTGTTTTTTGGCAAGAATTAACCCGTCCGGTGCCCATCTTTTTGTGGTCATTGTGCGCATATTTACGCCCAGGATATTCAGCTTATGCTTGATGGTTAGGTCTCGCGCGATTTTCGGTGCATGCTAGCGGAAAACTATTTGCATTTTGAGTCACAGTTGCCGTCGGAATATCTCCCGAAGTCGGTCAATAGGAGTCCGCACTAAGATGAATACATTCTAGTCGTGCAACTTGTGCGAATACACTCTGTTTTGATGTGGACGCGCCGATACGTAGGCTTGGTCTCGGGTGAACGTTTTTTAACAGACTGTGACCACTCCTCTGGACGGCTCACTCGTCACTGAATGTGAGAACTTTTCACGCTACACTCTGGTTGTTGCTTTGCTCATGACGACGTGCTCCAAGGTCGGCATCCGGGTTCATGGAGCAAGACCTAGCCCAGTCACTGATGCTAGTTTTGTCATGATAAATGCGTTATCTTGCAGTTCGGCATCAGTGCTGGGCACGTCCTGACCATGTGGACCTTGCGACTAGCCCTTCAAAAAAGGCCCTGGTTGTCGAAAAATGACGCACATCTCGGCTTTTAAGCCCTCGAGGCGGCGGTCCATGGAAAGTACTTCGCTTTTTGCTTAAAATGGATCTAGGTCCTGGACCTAGTGCCCCGTAAAAGTTGCCAATTCCCACGTACCGTTCCGTTTAACTTGCTCGTAGTTTGTCCGAAAAAACAGTCCGGTCGGAGTATGAATGAATCACGACGATTTTTGAAGCGCAGTGTGTCATTCATGGACCCGGTGGACCCACCAAAGTCCAAAACTTCTCCTGTGCACGAAGACGATCACAATTTGCTTCGCCGATCTTGATTGACTCTGATGGCGAGCGATCTTGCGGTCGGGTCATTCATCGTACTGAACGAACCAACATCCTTTATGCTTAAGTTTTCCGCCATAACGCAAACGTACTTTGTATGCCTTGCGTCTATGATCCTGCAAGGTGCCAGCTTTGCATGCCTTTTACGCGCTCGGACAAGATTCTCTTCCTCATTCATGCTGCCTTGTCTCTGTCATCCGAACAAAAAATTTGTATGATTTCGTGTCAAGCCATTTAATCCTGAAATGACGAGCGCGGAAATACGTAAAAATTCCGAAAACGTGCGCCAGTAACCCTTTTGAGGCGTTGTATTTTGCAGAAAAACACATTACTACCTGGCTACAGGCTCTCGAATTCGCTAGCATAGTGCTAGCGTTCTCTTCGTCAAAGCGAGTTATATCTGCTTTCCAACACTAAATTTCCGACCACTTTTGGGGTCGTTGAAACAAGGACATTCCCGGGTGCAAGAGTACAAAATCCCGCTCACGTGGATCTATTTGTCGTCGACACGTTTTTGGCTCTCATCAAACCTCGCTCTCAAACTACGCTCCCGACGGCCGTCGGCGCGAGCAGGGCTACACTCCGCCGAACAATTTACTCACACTTTTGCTGGCGCGTTCTCTGCTCGGGTTCATTGCTGCGTGTCCGCGGGGCTTATCGTCGCGTCGTCGTTTCCGCGGGCCGCCACCGCGATCGGTTTCTCATGATGACTACGCTACGTTTAGATCACAACACTCGTGCGGACGCGAGGAATTTCGGCGCACAAGAACGATGGGCATCGCTACAGCGCCGCCAGCGCTACCGCATAAAGGTAAGCTGTAGGCCGATGATGAGGGAGGCTAGCCTAAGCAAGTTAGCTGAAGTAGGTGAATTTAGGATGTAAATGAATCATATGCGTAGTATTTTCCAGAGTTGGCCGAGGGACTTTCCATTTTTTCCGCACAGTAACGCTATTTATATCTTTGATATTTGTACTCCACATTGTATTTAGATTTTTTTAAATATTATTTTAAAAATAAATTAAATTAAATTTCTAATTTTTATAAAATGAGAAATCGTGCCCATAAATAACGTTTACAAATCCAAAGAAATTAATAGTCGAAACAAAAGTTCTTAATGCTTTTCGATGTTTACCGAAGTAATGTGCAGGTCTCAAGACTTCATTTTATTATTTTGCGTTGACTACTTTCCGGCGATAGTGTCACTGGGGCTTCGGTAAATTTGATTTAAATTCTCTTACTCTACATTTTCAGACGTCATGGGCCCCTGCCTGATCTGCGGCGAGGACTCGTTCGGCAAGCACTACGGAACACTGAGCTGCCTGGGCTGCAAGACCTTCTTCCGGCGCGCGGTCGTCCACAAGCAGGACGTCATCTGCAAGAAGCCGGGCGTCTGCGAGAACGAGACTTCCGCGAGGCGGTTGTGCCGGTCGTGCCGCTACCGCAAGTGCCTCGAGATGGGCATGTCGCCGGACGGTAAGTCCGATGGGCACAAAAATGCAAAATTCTGGCTTGAGGAGTGGTCCTCACAAGATGGAGAAATAGTCCTAACTAGCTGAAAGAGATCTCCTTAATAGGTGGAGGAGTGCTCCAGACTAGCTCGAGTAGTGCTAATCACAGGCTGTACGAGTACTCCTAATGGTTTGGAGGGTGCTCCTCACTACTAGGAGGAGTGGTTCGCACTAGCTGGTGAAGTGCTCCTCAGTCGGAAGAGAAGTGCCCCTGGCTAGCTGGAGTAGTGCTAATCACTGGCTGTACGAATGCTCCTCATGGTTTGGAGGAGTGCTCCTCATTATTAGGAGGAGTGCTCGGCAACAGCTGGAAGAGTGATGCTCACTAGCTGTAGGGGCTTATGGTCGTTTGGGTCCCCCCGTTTGGGTCCCGGCCGTTTGGGTCCCGCCGTTTGGGTCCCGGACGTTTGGGTCCCGGCTTAAATTTCGAAAGGGCCGTTTGGGTCCCGGATGTTTGGGTCCCGCCGTTTGGGTGCCGGATGTTTGGGTCCCGGCTATTTGGGTCCCGGACGTTTGGGTCCCAGAAAAATAACAATTTTATCAGCTAAAAATTATTTCATAAACACTTTTTATCAGTTCCAAAAAGACGCCTCCAGCGTCCTTTAGCATGCCCGACACAATCTCGTACAAAACAGCGCCAGAATTCTGTCAGATAACCCTTGGTCATTTACAATTTTTCTGGGACCCAAACGTCCGGGACCCAAACAGCGGGACCCAAACGTCCGGGACC
>JNEY01000113.1:258384-298859 GCA_020875895.1 Aphelenchus avenae | reverse complement strand
GGAAGTCGAACCCTAGGACATGCGAGTACTCGGGCAGCACCGCTCCTTCCAAATGCAGTCATTTGATCTGCGTTCCGTAAGTGAATTTTTAGGCGAACTTCCTGCTTCCAAGTCGTCGGCTTAAGGTCTTATTGCGCTCATTTCACAAGCTTATAGATGAGTCGACATTTAAGTGCCCATAATTCGACTGTAGCCGTATTGCACTTTCTTCCTTCACATGCTACTCCTTGGGGTCAAAACGTCATGTTCACTATAAGCCCACCATAGCGAGAGCTTCCTGTTAGCTCTCTATCCCTCGTAAGAGCTTCCATCCTTTAAGCCACCCTGAAAATGCAAACAAACTAATTGGTCAAGTGCGCATTCCACTTCCGGCCTTATGATCTCAAGCTAAGACTCGAAGAACAAGTTCCACACCATTGACATGCGCCGCTCGGGGTACACGCTGCTTTCTCTATAATACAGTTGATCCGTGTCGGGCTACTACACCTTACCAGTGATCATGAGCAACGGCCGGATCGGCCCCTTTTTACGGTGATCGTCCCTTCTCCATAAGGGGTCTGGCACCCCTTTTTCGATTTTTGGTATTGGGAGCCGTTGCGCTCTTCATAGCAAGCATGTAGCACAACACCATCTTCGTCGAAACAGATTCCGAAGTGCTTCTTTCAGATCTTCTTTGAGCACTTGTCCAGCTTGCATTTAACACTGTACTTTCGTTGACTTCTTTCTTCGTCCAGGTCAGATGGTTCTGGGAGAGAATATTTGTGGCAAAAATGCTCTCGTCGGAGACGTACGTACGCCGTCGTCATTAGACGCAGGTCGGATCCGAACTGAATCTTACACAAGTTCTTTCATTGTCCCAAGGACATCCTTTTCTACCATGGACTACAGTTTTCGCGATGCCTTTGCATTCTTTTCTCCGCGGTGTACGTTACCAGAGTCCGAACAGGTGGACCGGCGGTGAGTTATCAGTAGGGCCCGTCTGCGTCTTCCTTTGTAAAATGCGGTTTATCTCCGCAGAGCAGACAGATGCTGTCCCTTTTGCATGACGCCCGGAGGGTTCACGTGAACGCCATACTGCGTTCTTTGTGGCCCACTACGCAAATTCGCCAAGGGCCCAGCCAGAGCAACTGGATAAACTTTTAAGTTTATGTAATGAAATAATAGGCATGTCCGCCTCAGGTTCAAGGGCGGCGCCGCCTGGCGACAATGCTCACTAAATGTCATATCGCTATGATGCATCAGCGAAAGAGCGTGATGCAATTGGCGCGGTATCAACTTTGTATGCACACTAGTCATGGTTCACTGCACATGAACCTGCGGAATTAGCCAACCGCAAAAGTGAGATGCTGTTCACTGGTGAACTTCCTGCGCAGTCAGGAACTCTGTCACGGACGAACTCAATCCTGCCCTGTCGCCAGCGTTTCGCATGCTTATTTAGCCCCACTGTCAATACGAGCATGTAAATCCGGCGAATCCTTGAGAGTGTCGTCATAGGAACGAACCTTGGAGAGCTTAAATCATGCCCGACAAGGATAGTTTCTGGTCGTGACCGTCAGTTTATGGTGGAAGCCTTAGGATTTCATGCTTATGCATTATCCATAAGATTCCTTAGGCAGCAGTGATGCGGCAACGTTCCGGAATGTGGTCACTGATCATCGTAATGCACCAAAATACGATCCCTTAATCTCGAAACTTTTCTCAAGCTCTAAGCACCTCCACGCGAAGAAAGCGTCAAGCTTTCCGAACTTTTGAAATCAGAATGTTCCGTATTCGTACGCTTCGATATGGCCCTCGGATGCGCAAATGCTTCCTGATGTGCTCGGCGCCTATATGCGCACTTCGTAGTATTTCGTTAACAAACAGCTAGTGCTTTATCCCGTCAATCGCAGCGTGTACGATGAAACCACACCCCTTCTAACCAGGAAAGCCCTCCTCTCTCTCTTTAGTCCCCGCTACGCTACGTGCGGGGAACGCTTATTACGCGCTAATAGGCAAAAATCGTTCCGCATGCTAGCGCCTCCCACTTCGCTTCCTAGCGATTCAGCAAAGTGCTTTTAGAATGAGTTTCGCATTCCACCTGGTACTTACATGCCTTGCGGTTGCATGACCCTGCGAGTTGCCGTCATCTCCACCAACCCCTCGCTCCGACCCCCGTTTAGCCGTCGAGGTTTGTTGGTCGTGCCCGTCGGAAGCCAAAGTACCTCCGCCAAAAATCATTAGAGTGCATACGTCTTCTGTAAAGTACTGTCGCGCGCTGATTCTACAGAACTGACATAGTCATGTGTAAAAGGGTAAGCTAGCCGATCTGTAGTGTATTCGGCAACCGAAGCTGGAAGCCTCGTGGAGAGATTAGTAAGTCGAGGGTGAGGTTAAAACTGAGTTGCGTCCAAAGTAGGTCAGCACGTTGACCTTCTAACAGTCAACGCATTCGGAATCATTGTTCTCAACGAACGTCGAATACCTCTTGAACATCACTAGAGTTAGCTGTTCCACTGCGCACTTCCATCGAATATGACCTAGTATAGAACTCCGTTTTTTTCAAATACGTGGACCAGCCTCACATCTCGAAGCGCTCCAAAAAGGCCACGAGGGTCACGCACGTTGGGCTTAGCGGATTAGCGCCTACCCTTCTTTTAGCTTCTCTTAAGAACCGGAATTAGACCCCGAGGGTCGTGACATTTGCAGCCGGAACGGGACGCGACCTTTCCATTTGTACTTGTGAGGTTTGGAGGAGTGCCTTTGAAGGATGCCAAAGAAGAAGACCGGAAGGTCTGCGTCTAAGCTGAAACGTGTGCGTAAAGTCTGCGAAGTGTACCAGAATTTATGTCAAAACTAAGCTGCTAGAATACACCTAGCTAGTAAAATTCACCACATTGTGCCGAAGATTACTCGTCGTCAATCTAGTTCTCCGGCACACTTCCGCTAGCATTCCCAAATGTTTTTTTGTGTCAGCTTATTGGAAGACATCCTTGCTGCACTTAGTCGCGTGTTTGTCGCTCTCGTCGTCACGTTAACCTACTGAATTATTCGCAAAAACAACCTCGTCTTCCGCGAAACTCGGCAGCTTCCGTGAAGCCTCTTCTCTCAAATTCACACTTTCCGGCAGCTGTTTACACACGACGCCCTTTTATGTTCCTTGTTTTTGCGGACATGGCGTGCTAGTTCTTTGGAATGTGTTTTCTCCGAGGCGGGTGCCAGGACACTTGTAGGTGGGATGAAAGTGCGAAGTCCTCGCATTCTCATTTGTCAAGCGAGACTGCGGCGTGTCCGGCCGTCCTTCATTGTGCAGTTGCACCCTGCCGCTTCCCTGGAGTGACCCGGACGGGAGCTACCACCTAATGGAAAGTCGCTGGCGATACTTTACACTGTTTGACATACATAATGAGGTGGATTTTTTTGACTTTTTCCGTGGACTTTGTAGGCATGTGATCACTTAATTACGGGACAGCATACCCCGACATCGTACTTCTCGCAGTTATCCCCAGCATCGTCGATCCTAATTGGGACCTCAGCTCGTCCTGTAACATGTGCACCCTAATGTGGCAACCTCGCTTGAATACCTTTGCTGAAACCTAAAAGCTTTGAAGGTCAATGTTTCCTAGAATGCACTCATCTTGGGCACAGCATAAGCCCTCGACATCCGTCCTTGAGAAAGGGCACAGTGCCGGGACCACCGTTCTCACGTGGCCTTTCTCACCTCTTGACCTACGGTTATTCTGGGATGTCTAGAGGTACCGTCGGCCGCCAAGGATTAGGTCCACTGTCTGGTGCCAATAGTGCTTCTTTCGTTGGCAAATGTGTCGCAACAACGCTATACATAAACGGGCGTCGCGGGAGGTGCGTAAGCCGCCTGCCTAATCCCCATCACTCATCGTGCCAGCCGGTGCGGTGCGCTGGCACGGCACACTTCAACGTAGCAACTGGGAGGTGCTACAGGTGTTGTTTTGACGCTATTGCAGCAGACTTTCCGGTGCGGTTTGCAAGTGGGCGGTCTGGTCGTCGCCCGTTCCATATAACTTCGCCAAATGTGTCACAGTCAAACATCGGTCTTAAGCCATACGGTTGGCTCCTTCCCGCTTTCCAGACTAGCATAAGCACAAAGCTCACGATAGAAGGTGTCATAAGTTATCAGAGCAGTTCTGCCATGGCTAGTCATATTAAAACTTTGCTCTTTCCACTGTTGCCCTTTCCACAAGTGCCGCACTCGTTGCCGCTTTCTACCCATTTTTATGCCTTCGAGCACTGCCAAATGGGTCCGCTCCATTGCTGTGCAAAAAGAGCGCTTTTCTTCCTCTCCACTTCCGCACCCGAAACAGCAGCAATTCGGTCAGCTGCCGCCTCTGGCGACGACTGGTTGCAAAGTTCGGTTGCAGCACTTCCCAGTTGCAAGCGGTGCGTTCACGTGAGCTTCACGTTTCGTTTCTGGGAGTTCATCGGCGTGTCGCCGCCCTCACGCAAGACCACACTGAGTCCGCCCTTCCCGCTCCTGGCGCGCTGAACGTGAAGCAGTTAAGGTGTCTGTTATTCTTTGTTTGCGACGTGTGCTCCCTTAACGCGCTCCGCCCATTTAGAGCCTAGGCTCTAGCAAACCGAATTGCACCGTCATGGTGTGCTGTGCGTCCCAAAATTTCGCCGTCGCCGTAGGCCGAAGCCCAAGCAGAAACTGTTAAGTACCTCCAAGTTCGGTGATTAACGTGGGCGAGTCCACCGTCGAAACACTAGCAAAGTGATAGTTGGAAGTTGACGCGCATGTCAAAAGCCGTCAGCGTATGATTTTTTCTGAGACTTTACCGCGATTCCACGCTTCTCATGCTGCCCAGTCCGCCCGCTCGATAACTCGCGCGTCTCTTCCTGGTTTCGCGTCAGTCGCCACGGCGATTGGTCCCTCCCCGCTCCCAGTGCATATGCGATCAGCATTCGGATCGCTCGCCAGCGGAGAGCGTCGCCTNGCACGGCACACTTCAACGTAGCAACTGGGAGGTGCTACAGGTGTTGTTTTGACGCTATTGCAGCAGACTTTCCGGTGCGGTTTGCAAGTGGGCGGTCTGGTCGTCGCCCGTTCCATATAACTTCGCCAAATGTGTCACAGTCAAACATCGGTCTTAAGCCATACGGTTGGCTCCTTCCCGCTTTCCAGACTAGCATAAGCACAAAGCTCACGATAGAAGGTGTCATAAGTTATCAGAGCAGTTCTGCCATGGCTAGTCATATTAAAACTTTGCTCTTTCCACTGTTGCCCTTTCCACAAGTGCCGCACTCGTTGCCGCTTTCTACCCATTTTTATGCCTTCGAGCACTGCCAAATGGGTCCGCTCCATTGCTGTGCAAAAAGAGCGCTTTTCTTCCTCTCCACTTCCGCACCCGAAACAGCAGCAATTCGGTCAGCTGCCGCCTCTGGCGACGACTGGTTGCAAAGTTCGGTTGCAGCACTTCCCAGTTGCAAGCGGTGCGTTCACGTGAGCTTCACGTTTCGTTTCTGGGAGTTCATCGGCGTGTCGCCGCCCTCACGCAAGACCACACTGAGTCCGCCCTTCCCGCTCCTGGCGCGCTGAACGTGAAGCAGTTAAGGTGTCTGTTATTCTTTGTTTGCGACGTGTGCTCCCTTAACGCGCTCCGCCCATTTAGAGCCTAGGCTCTAGCAAACCGAATTGCACCGTCATGGTGTGCTGTGCGTCCCAAAATTTCGCCGTCGCCGTAGGCCGAAGCCCAAGCAGAAACTGTTAAGTACCTCCAAGTTCGGTGATTAACGTGGGCGAGTCCACCGTCGAAACACTAGCAAAGTGATAGTTGGAAGTTGACGCGCATGTCAAAAGCCGTCAGCGTATGATTTTTTCTGAGACTTTACCGCGATTCCACGCTTCTCATGCTGCCCAGTCCGCCCGCTCGATAACTCGCGCGTCTCTTCCTGGTTTCGCGTCAGTCGCCACGGCGATTGGTCCCTCCCCGCTCCCAGTGCATATGCGATCAGCATTCGGATCGCTCGCCAGCGGAGAGCGTCGCCTACGACCATACCGCGCTGAGCGTACGCCATCCCGTCCGATCTGGCAAGTCAAGCAGCGCTGGGCTCCATTAGTACTTGGATCGGAGACGTCCTGGGAATCTGGAGTGTCGTAGGCTTTTTTCTCTCTTTTTCCAGACTAGGCTTTTTCGTAGCGGCTGGTTATGTCGAGCGATCAGCGCGTAGGTTCTTTCTTTGCCGCTTTCATATAGGACGGATGGGTTACTACAACTCCGACGATGCTTCGTCGCAAGAGATATGCAACAGTGGTGCAACCTCGAGCCAAGCCGAGGTGCTGAGCGGAGCCGTGATGCCGTGGTCACGGCTCGAATCCACGGCTCGCGAGGGGTCAGCACGGCTCGGACTAGCCATGGCTCCGAGCCGTGTTTACAGCAATTTAGGCCTTTTTTCGGTGATTCTACCGGACGTTCTGACAATTTTTTTGGCGTTTTTAAGAGGTACTGCATGAATAGCAATATGTTTGATGGATTTTGAATTTTTGAATTCATAGCCGACAGTTGGCGACTCTTTCCAAAAATTTGACCAAAAATGGCAAAAATTCCAAAATTTTGCCACCACGGCACGCATGTCTTTCGGTTGCCTCTGTTATGCAAGCCGTGACTGTCCGTCATGTGTTGGAATACGACGTAATTTGGAAGATCCATGGCCTACTACGGTCCGACATCTCATATCATTCTTTCTGTGGTGCTACGAAGGTCCGCCTTTGAACCATCTGCTTTCCTTGCCTGGTCCACATTGTCCAAACCCATCCGGCATGTGCCTCAATCGTCATCCTGTGACTACTTGGCCTGAGAGCAAACTAGGTACAGCCAAAATTGTTTGTACGATGCAACACGAACGTTACGCTAACACGTAGAAAATTGCTCTGATGAGCGTCGTTCCACCCCCATAACGCTTCGTTGAATGCAGTTGTCATGCCTGCAGTTAGTG
Organism: Aphelenchus avenae; assembly: GCA_020875895.1. Lineage (NCBI taxonomy): Eukaryota > Metazoa > Nematoda > Chromadorea > Rhabditida > Aphelenchidae > Aphelenchus > Aphelenchus avenae. The sequence goes on along the minus strand of JNEY01000113.1, from coordinate 291,911 downwards.
TCGACAACAAAACGGGCGATGGACGGTGAACGCATATTGTTTTGAGGGCCTCGAATGGTTAAGCTTTCCTCGCTAAATGTTTTGTGCAACCGCTTAGCTGCCGGTTGACCACACTAAAATCTCAGTATGTACCGCCCTACAGTTAGGCTTAGTTCGAATCCCTGGTAGTTTCGTAACGTACGGTATAATTCGTATCCGCGAACTCATTCGCTAAAACCGCCAGAGTGAGCTTTTTCTGGGTTTGTTTTTATGCGAACTACAATCGGACTATAAGTTTGCTATTTTGTCGTCAAATCACATTCATGTCACGCGCATTTCATGTTCGTTAACAGTCGCGATGATTCCGTTTATAGCGTGATTTGTTCGCGTTTTAGCCGTCGTGCAACCCGCAGAAAACGCCGCATTCCTTCAGATCACTCGCAAAAGAACGAGACCGAGACTCGCACTCCGTTTCCTGCCACTTCACACTAGCTTCGTCAACTACCGTACGCCTCCAGAGCCGCCAAGAAGACGTCAACGATGACGCCAACCTCGTCGACGCCTTCCGCAACGCAAATTCCGCTCTCCGTGTCGGCATCGCGCACATCGAGCACCGGCGGACGACCGCATGCCGTCACGTACCGAAAGCGCAAGCATCGCGCGGACAAGGACGCCCTCGGCAGCGACAACGATTGCAACGACTTCAGCGATGTAGGTTTGCAATGATGTAGTCAGTTCTTGGCCAGCAAGTCAGAGACGTGTATTTGTCTTTACATGCCATCGCCTCCATTCAGTGCCCACATCGATCAAAGTTTGAAATGTTTTGATTAAGGTCTAGGAAGCACCGAGATATGTTTCACTGGTCATCTCATAAATATTCTTGAAAACAAGTACCTAATCGGGCAAAGTTTCCCAAATCCTTCCCTGAGTCGCTTCCTGCCGTCCATGATGCGCCCCTTAGTCATTCAGTTTTCTGTTTTTCGTTGTTTACTTGCCTGGGTTTTATCCGGATGCTGCCTTTGCGTATGAAACACACTAAGTAGTGATTAGGTCCACGTGTTGCGTTTGTTTAGTCGTCGCTTCGAAAGTCCAGACGCTGGGATGAGAGATGGATGTGACTTCAAACAACATGCACCCATATTAAGGAAGCGTAAAGCGCTCGAATACTGAATGGAGCTCTTTCGTAGCGGACTCGAAGACTTCCGAGAATCCGCATTTTTCCCTTCAACAACATTTCCAGTTCTTTTCTACGCTCCGCATAATTTGTCCAAAGTTTGCTATCGTGGTAGCCCAGCAGTATACCAGGATCCAGGAAGTTTTTCCGAAACTGGATCCTGCATGAAAGGCGCCTTCTTCTCGACGCATTTTCCGCCACGTTGGCAGCGCAATTTACCCTTTTGTCACTGCATCTGGCCTTTCTGCGATAAGTGTGACAGACTAAAGAGTGCTTGCTTCCTGCAGCCGGATGCGACTAGCGTGTGTGTTCGTACTTTGAGCCGACGTCCGCATGTTCCGCCGAAAACGGCGCGGACAGGGCAATATTTCGGGGAACCGCTCATCATGGTGTGGAGCAGATGCAGATAGGCAGACGTTTTTGAGCAAATTGAGTTATACGACCGCTGCAGGCAGACGCCAAAACGAATTTGGATGCAAGGAAAATGCGGGTAAGCTGTGTGCTTGCCTGGATTGAAAGTTCGAATGAGCTTCGTTGTCTAACTACGCTAACAACAATGGACAGGGAACGGGTCTGGCTGCTAAGAAGGCTGTATCATTCTACAGAGCAGGCGCATGTCGAAAGAGCACACGGCATCCGAATATTGTTTTCTGTTCGTAACAGATCGCAAGCTGGTGCACGATGCGGTCTGACGGATTCAACCGCCGAAAAGTGTACTTCGCACAAGGTACACACGCGTGCAATCCGCAGCTTGGGTTGCGTCATTTCTGGCCCTGGGGGTATCCGCGCGTCCGAAAGTTTTAAGGTTTCAGACCAACTTGGAGTGTCAGCGATGGGGTTTGAATGGCTTGACTTACAAGGCACAAGCTCAGACGAGATGTGTGCTAGAACGGTTTGGACGAAAATCACAGTGGGGTCAAAGTTCGCCTTGTTCGCCTTCGTACAAAGTCCAATTTTGATCCTATGTTCACTCGTTTTGGAGCATGTTATGTCCTTGATAAAATTCATGCAAGCGCCGAAGCACTACGTAACTTCCCATAAGCCTGCGACCCCACTGTCTGTCGCAGCGTCTTATCAGTAGTTTCGCTAACCTTCGCAGTTCCGTTCTCGGGAGTGCGTTTTCTCATGAGCTCGTTCTCTGCTCACAGGGACTTTTACCTCCACGAGGAAGCGGTAAATATTTGCAATTATCTGTTTTCGCTTTCAGGATGAATCGAGTCGGAAGAGCGGCTCGCCGTCGCTCGACGACGACCGTCGTGCCCACCACAACGAGCTGGAACGCCGTCGTCGGGACCACATCAAGGACCACTTTCAGGCACTGAAGAACAGCGTGCCGCTCCTCGAGGGCGAGAAGGTACGCATTAATGAATTTCCCCTGTTAGGAGGATTGATGTAGGAGGGGTCCTCCAAAGACGGATGTAAGCTGTGTTTTGTAGGATATCAGCGTGGCAGCTGACTTTGGCCTTGGGTGTGACCTTTATATTTCGCTCTTTTTATCTCCCTTTATGAGAGTGTGCACTCCAGTCAGGAAATCAACCGCTATGGGTGCAAAGAACTCACTGCAGAGGGAGCAGGGTACGCCATTCGCATGCACCGATACGGATGTAAAAAGTATGACGCGCCATCGTATAACCTAATTGTAATGCAGGTTGGAAGCCTGCACTTAGGACTCTCTCCCTTAGTCGTTCCCGAGCCCGGTGTCGCCTTGCGACCGTCGGCTATCACGCGTGGTCCCAAACTGAGCTTCTTTCCGTTCCGACGGATTGCATTCCCGCAAGCTCTGCGAACGCCGCCTGCATTCCAAAGCTAGCACATCCCACTCCGATCGCTTGACCTTTCACGCCGATTCACGTGAACGTCACGAAGACGATCACTCACAAAGCATACCACCTTACATAATGCATGATCGATGATCGTGCGACCCACACGGAATAGCAAGAGGAGGTCATTTGTAACTCGCGTAAAAACGCTGGAGTATAGGGCTTGTAACATTGTGAGTAGTGATCACGGACAGAAACAAGGGACATTTGGGAACCTTAAGCTGGAAGCGATGGTGCAAGTCGCGAGCCAGCTATGCTTGCTATTCCGTGTCGTTTTACGGAACGAAAAACGGCACGGAACGGATGCTGAATAATCGTAAGGGTACTAATGTCCTCAACGGAACAGAAAACAGCACGGGATTCAGTGGCGAAGCCTGGCTTAGTAGCGCGTCCATTGTGAGCGAAGACACGATACGAACATTAACTCGCCCACATCCGCGTTTGTTTTAGTCCTCTCGGGCAATGGTTCTAAAGCGAGCCGCTGACTACATCACCCTTCTGCAAGCTCAAATCAAGGAGTACAAGCTCGAAATGGAGGAGGTTCGCCGCCATAACGACGTACTCGCGCAACACGCACAGATCGGCATGCGCTCTCTTAGTGCCCAAATGCATCCGCCGTTGTCGATGCACGACGCAGCGCTGCATCACATGAACCTGAGCTACTCGACGTCGCAGCACGTGGCTGCGCAGACGATGCCCACGTCTGCTGTGATGTTCGCAGCTCTTCAAAGGCAGCAGCAGCACCAACAGTGGCTGCCTCCGTCGCCACCGACTTTCGACGCCAAGCCAATGGGTGGCGTTACTCATCAGTTTCCGCGTCCTCTGAAGGAGCAACATCCAGAAACGATAAGCTTTGCCGAGCTCTCACAGTTTCTACTCCAGAACCCGCTTCTCGCTGCACAGCTTCAGCAGTCTCAGAGACTGTCCATCTGAAGATCTCTTTTCATAAGTAAGATCCCTCGGTTCAAGATATTTGAGGTTTTCGAACCAGTACCAGTTAAATCAATCTTACGGTTCTTCCGATTTAGACACGGATTTTAAGTCGGATCAGCCGAAAGTGCAACCTTTCGTGCGCGTAACTCAATTCGTCGAGGTCGGCAAGCTACAAACCTAAAAGAATAACCGAGGACACGACATGTCTTTCACTTATTATCGCTTTGACTTTGTGACATTGTAACTAATAATCCCAGATATCAAAGATGCTTCGCGTTCGTTTACTATTGGGTACGTCAAATGCACCAGGCTACAACGTGAGGTCAGCCTTGGCCAAACTGCTGGGAAACCACTCTCCGGTTCATAACTGTCTCCGGGAAAACTAAGCTTATGGCTTGTAGTGCACAGCTGGAACAGTCAGTATGCTGGAATATACGTTCGGATCATCATAATCGCTGATGCTGACGACCCCCACCAATTTCTTTTACTTCTTGTTTCACCTATGCAGTGCTTTCTAAGAACGTACGACATTTGCTCACTGTGGTTTGTGAAAATTCCCCGGACAGGTCAAAAGACTGACGCTTCAGCATTGTAATTGTTCCTTCGGGCATGCTTTAAGCGCGGACTGTCCTAGGTATCGTTTATTGGACGCTGATTTCACTAGGGCGATTTCGAAAATTCCTCTTAGCTGCTGTAGATTTCATATGCGCATCTTTGCACACCTGCTAAAGAGGTATGATCTCATCAACAAGTCACGCTCCTACTCCGGCAGCCAAACGCAAGAAGCATTAAAAACAAATTATGTAAGCCAAGCTTCACTGCAAACATATTTTGAAAGATAGGCGTTGTTGTCCGGGTACTCTTACGTTGTTCCGAGTCGAATAAAGACATTCGCCTAGTACGGAATGAGTCAAGATGACAAATGGGACGCACGCATTTATAGTGACGTGCAGGCTGCTGGAACGTCGTTATAATCAAACTCACTTTTGCTGATTATCGCCGGTGCTTTCAATAAAATTTTCTCGCCGCGTGATTTTACTTTATAGCCCATTAAATTCATGGTAACAACTGTAGCATTGTCTTTAGGGATAATGGCCCACGCCAGTGTCCGGAAAGAATTTCATTTTGCCCAAACGGATGCTCGATTAGGTATGCATGGATTAGCTGACTTAAGTCAAGTCAGTTATTTAGTGCATAATCTCGGCAAAGGAAGGCTGAGGAAGAGTATCAAAAGTGCCTTCAACTATCTCAACAGCGCGACGAGTTACACGTACTGCGAAAGCATCGAAGTTGCAGGAGTTTCTTGGCATCTCAGCGTCAGGACGTCCGTGAAAGACGGTCAAACGTACCTGCAGCCCTTTCTGTGCGGTGCAGGCAATGGCGTTTGGCATCGCTGGGTCGACGCAGAGTTTGTTCTTCATGACCAACAAGGCCGAGAGATAAAGCGCAGTGGTTTTGCAAAGAAGCTGGCGGGCTCGACGCCGCTTTTCGGCAGGTGGGGATACACTGAGTGGGCAACCCGCGAGGTAGGTATCCGCGAGTCATCTCCGTCTCACCTCAAGATAATTCTTCATAGGTCGTTCTGGGAACAGACAGTGTGCGAAGCCTCTACGACATCGTCAAGAACACTTCGGTGACGATCACTGTCGACTTCAGCGAGGGAATGGACGTTTTCAGCGAGGAATGCCCCCACTCTGACGTCACGTTCATCGTTCAGGGTCGAGCTCTTTTTGCCAACAAAGGCGTAGGTTTCAATACTTTCAAACTGCCCGCCATGGGAAGGTTTAAGTATCTCGCGGTGATGTCGCCCGTCTTCGCCAAGATGTTCTACAGCGCGTTCAAGGAGGCGAACGATGAAAAGGTGACGCTCGAGGACACGAAGTTCGAGGACTTCCTCAGCTTTCTCAGCTTGATCTACCCACTGCGGGAGAAGCTCAGCGGTGAGTTGTTATGCACGGTGTGGAGATCAACAAGACCCTCTAGATGCTAACGTTTTGGCTGCTTGCCGGCTCTTCCACTTCTACCAAGCGGACTTCATGCTCGACGAGGCTGAAACCTTTCTCCAGCTCACCACCTGCTGCGTTCCTTTAATCGAGAAGCTTCTGCTAGCGCAAGAGCTCGACCGCGGAATATTATTCGTATGTTTATGACGTATAGAATTTGGGCGCGTACTAGGGGCTACTGGGCGGGCCATGAAACCCCAAAGCTCGTGGGTCCGTATAAAAGACGGTAGCCCAACTTTAAGATCCAATGCCCCCTCCCTTCCCCAAAATGCGAGTTTGTCTCGCGCCCGCGGCTTATTCTTTGTTCAATTCTAACCGCCTTTTATATTCTGAACCAATCTAGGACCGTCTCGTGGCGAGCATGTCCGTACAGGACGTGAAGACAATCGTCAAACACGATAAGAAGATCCAGCTTAGCACCGCATCAATGACTAAGATTCTGGAGAAGTACATCGAGCTGAAGCCCTAAACTCCTCCATCACTGTTCACTGCTAATGTTTTTGTGACCCGCTTACGCGTTCCTTTAAAGCGGATGGTGCACTCTTCCTTGTCAATAAACTGGAGTCGAATCCTAGTTGTCGCATAATGGCTGAATAGCCACCGAGAGGACAATGCATAGACTATACCGCTACGCGCATACGATACCGCTGCCTAGCGAGTGCAGTGTCGTTGCATGCTTGTAAGAAAATCGGATATCGTTAGCATGCGGTAGCGCTACGAGGAATGCAGCTTGCTTTGACGCGCTCATGTGCTCTAGTTTGGTTGCATGCGAACGCTACGTACTTATGGTGGCGCTGTGTGGCTACAAGAGACAACCAAGAAGAAATGTATGTGGTTCGGAAAACTAACAGCATTTTCCGAGAGCTCGACCCAGCCTCCCTAAGTTGATACCTATGTATGGTCACGCCTCCCTATGTCGTAGCGCCATGCATTACATGCCCAGCTATACTAGTTCCTATGCCTTATGCAAATCGCAGCTGTCAGCACCAGCAGCGATTAATGAGCCGCGCGCGAATTACACCACCGCAGCTCTGGCTATGTGGGAAACCTCTTCGATGTGCGCGTAATTAAAAGGGCCAAATGAGCCAGGCAGCCAGCCGGTGCCTTGGTCAGCGATTCCGTTGCGCAGCTCACCTGAGCGGCGGTCAGTCGCGCTCTCGCCAGCTGCTGGCACTAGGCCAACAGCGGTGTGGCGCCGCAACCGCCGCCACCGCGGTGGCGCGAGATTGGTTTTATGCGTTCGCCGGAAGGCCGCCCGCTAAACCGTCCATTTCGTCCTGGAAAGGCGGCCCTTAGAGGGGCGCGTGCCCTGGCGCAGGTTACCTGGCGACGGACGATGACCGCAAGTCAGCGGCTAAGCGGGCCGCTTGCGGTCACTTAGACGAGAGTCCATTTCCCTCGAAAACCCGCCGGTGAAGAGGAGGAACGGCTTCCAGCAGCGAGCGACGAATTTGCGTGTGTTCGTAGGGAATCGCTAAGTAGTCCGCTGTCTGGCACGTCCACCGGTCAATATCACCCAACAAGTACTGCTCGACGCTGTTTCGTCAAAACGGTTTCTTTGTCAATGCTGACGTAGGCGGATCTTATTGCCAACTGCCGACACTGCCTGGCTGAATCGGTACTATTGGTCGTCGACGCATTCAGTTCGCTGCTTCTGCAATCTGTGCTGATGCCGATAGCTCGTCCAGTGCAACCGCCACGGAAGGGCCTAGTCGTCAAAGGTTGGGTGCTTGCTTTGCTTTGGGATATTTTGGTATTGGTTTGGTCTAAAGTTTTGCTAGTCCTTGCTTGTCATTACAAGGCAATTTTGCGCAAGATACCGGTCCATTTGATTTACACAGCGGGGCTGAAAATCTTGTTATACGGGTACGTTCAGTTTTTGGTCAATGACATTCATGAAGTGCTATCCAACTGTGATCTTTGTGCCAGGGTGAATGCCCGCTTGCCTTCGTAACTTCCGCCTGAAATTTGCACGACCTTGACATGCGTCTACCTGCGAGAAACCTAGATATTCTTTTGCGCAGCAAGAACGCGTTTAGGTTGTCCCCGTTTTAACCGCTGCGATTCATTGGCTAATTAGCGCTTGTTATTCAGGTACGGGTTATGCGTCGCCACTGCAAGGCCGATCCACGACCGTCTCGGCCACCTCAAGCGCAGCCTCGGTCCGGCCTGCACCCACGCCGAGTCGACCGCGAATGCAGGTAATGCCGAGTGCGCCAATTCGCCGGAGCGGAAGTGTCGGCAACGTGTCCTCAGCGACGCGACGCATTCCACTGGTGCCACAACAGTCAACGACGAGTCGGTTCAGCAGCGCTTCGACGACGAATGGCAACATTGAAGCGTGAGTTGTTCTTGCGAGTACGCGTTCTTTAACAGGGCTTTCTCCATCCATCTCCACACTTTTTTGCCTTGAACTTACCGGTCCATTCGTTCGGAAGTCATTGGTAAACAACTTTGTTGGAACTGTAGGAAAATGTTAATGTTCGACACGTTTAGTCCGGTGATATGCAACTGCCAGCACCCCGCGGACCTGGCCTTCCTTGAGAACGTCTACGTGCAGAACCTGCAGACGCAGATCGAGGTGCTCGAGCTGGAGAACGCGTATTTGTAAGTAATTTTATTGTGTTACTAGCCGCTTGGCGCGCTTCGCGCGCCGCGCGTCTAGGAAGTGTTCATTTACGGCCGGAGAAGATTACATGCAGCGTATATCGGTCCCAATTACGGCATGTTTGAAGATTCAAAACGAAGAAGGCTTCCTAATCAGCACACCAAGAGCTATCATTTTGAGCGTGACGTTATGTTCCAGCATTCACTTGTAAAACCACCGTTTTGGGGGGGGGGTGACCACCTTTTGTGGGGTAGGGTCAAAGGGATTTGGGCCCCAAATTAAAATTGGGTCGTAATCAGCTCATCAGGGTTTTCATTTGAGGTATGACTCGATGTTCTAGCAAAACCTCGAAAAATCACCATTTTTGGTGGTTGACCGCCTTTTTGGGGGTCAAATGGGGTCTGGGAACCAAAATGAAGAATGATTTGTAATCAGCTCATCAAGGGCTTTGTTTTGAGGTATGACTCGATGTTCTAGCAAAACCTCGAAAAATCACCATTTTTGGGGGTTGACCCCCTTTTATGGGGGTCAAAGGGGGTCTGGGAACCAAAACGAAGAATGATTTGTCATCAGCTCATCAAGGGCTTTCATTTGAGGTATGACTCGATGTTCTAGCAAAACCTCGAAAAATCACCATTTTTGGGGGTCGACCCCCTTTTATGGGGGTCAAAGGGGGGCTCCAGCCAACAAAATTACAATCTTCCCTCTTAGTTTTTCAAGGGCTATCGAATGATACCAAACTCGATGGGATAGCGAACTTGTATGGATTCCGTTGGGTGACGAGTGGGCTAAACTAGCGTTGGGTGAACTGGGTGTTTGTCAAAGGTTTATCCCAGCTTTCCTCTCAATATTGACATTCAAAAACATAGTGCTGATTGATTTGTCAGTCTACTAGGTAGAAATATGCGAACCGAACAAACTTAAACAAATCTTCAAGCAACTCGATTTCCTTCAGATCGTCCGGTTCTAGGCGAGGAATGCCTTCCACCGCGTCCGCAGCCGCTAGAAGAGCGTCTCATGGTGACGCCACATCTTCTTCCAGTGTCACTGCAGAGCGTCGCGGTTCCCAGCTTGGGACCCAGGAATGGGAGTCTGCGGCAGTGCCCTCGACCAGTGCTCAGTCAACACGAAAACGGGTCGAATTCGCCGACTCCGTCGAACAGTCGCGGAGAAGGAGCAGCCTTCAGCAGCAGCTGAGTCGTTCGCAGCGGGAGGAGCACGTGGAGGAACGGAGGGACGACGAGCTCTTCCTGAAGCTCGAGGAGGCGATGGAGGTATAGCCTCTCTACCCCGTGTATGCCACATCCGCTTTTAGCGAGAACACAGACTGGAAGAGCAGCTGAGGTCACAGAAATCGGAAAACCGCAGGCTAAGCACGGAGAGGGATAATCTGGAGAGACGATTGAGCGTCATAGAAGGTATGCCTGCCACGAGAAACTCAATATTGGCAAATAGTGCGATAGACCAATCGCCGTCATAATCTGGCTTACGTGCAGGTTCACAATGGTAACCCACATGAAAATATCCCGAGCTCGCTTTCTCCTGTATTTTTGACGGCACAGTGCGCATAGATTCAACACCATGGCAGTCGGCTCTATAACGACCTTAGGCTCCATAACGAAGGAAACCCGGCAGCTGACAGAAGACAATATCGAACTGCAACGACGCCTCGACGAGCTCACTCCCTTACTAGCGCAGAAGGAAGCTCAAATAGCACGTCTGGAAGGCGAGAAGGAGACGCTCGATACCAGACTACGCACGGCAAACCTGCAAGTCAGCAGCCTTCAGGTGACCTTGACGCTTCGGCTCTCTTCACAGATAAGGTCTAGAGCAGAGTCGAGGAGAAGTCCCGAGAAGGATCCTTCGCGTCGGAACGCGAGACTGATCGACGGCGCGAAGCGGACCGTCTCAGGGATACGATTCGGCAACTAGAAGGCGACATTGCTGAACTGAAGATTAAGGAAGCTGAATTGATCGTATGTCTTAAGATTCTTAAAATTCTCATTTCATACGGGTTTAGGACGAGATGACCGAAGTGCGTCGGCAGCTAAGCGAGGAACAGTTCGCTTCTAAGCGTGCTAAAGAGGCCAACACGAAGCACTCGGAGGAGAATGCTAGTCTTGCAAAGGAGAACTCCCGCCTCTCGGCCGAGCTCAATCGTTTGGAGCACACAATGGAGCAGCAACAAAGGGAGCTATCGTCGGCGCGAAGAGCGCAAACGAGCAGTATGGAGGTCCACGATCTTCGACGGCGCGAGCAAGAGCTGAGGCAGGAGCTGGAGAGAGCGGAGGAACGAGTTCGGGTGGAGCAAGAGACGGTCCGAGTCCTCGAAGAGCACGTAAGTTGTGAGCGGTAGTGGCCAAGAAGTAGTTGACAATGCATTCAACGTCCCAAAGGGTCTTCGTGCTGACATTTATATCTTCATTCGCTTAGCAGTAAGTTACACAAAGCCAATATAGCGAGAATCGTCCATGTACCTGTAAACTGAACCAGTTCCATGTTCAAACGGTTTAATGAAATGATGTCTGTTAAACCGTTTGGGCCAAGAGCGGTTTTGATAGCAATCACAGAGGTCTCTAGATCCGAGAAAGCGAATCGCAGGGGTCGCGAGACCGAGATGCGCACTCGCGAACGCAGAAGGAACTCGAGGCACTGCAAGCTCTATCCGCCTCTTTGACGAACGAGAATAAGGGCTTGCGCGAAGAGAAGGCCACGCTCCAGGAGCGAATAGAGCAACTGCAGAAGAGGCTCTCCACGAAGGAGAAGGACATACGAATACTGTCCGAGCACCTGGAAGACTTCAAGCGGCGGTATAAAGAGACCGCGGACGCGCTGGACCTGGAAATCGCCAGGCATTCGGAAGTGTAAGTCGCTTCAACCGGAAAGTTCGGATTTGGTTCCGTTGCAGCAGCAAAGAACTGGAGGAGATCGTTCGAAAAGTCCATCAGTTGGCCGAGTCCGTGCCGCGCCACACGCCCTCTCCCGCTGTGACTACTCGCCGCAGTCAGCCTACGCCGCCCGCCAGGAGACTGTCGCAACCTGCAACGCTAAGTCATGCCAACGGCACCGAGACCCGGTCGTCAGCGGGGTCCTTCGACACCGCGAGCACTTCAAGAGTTCTTGTAAGTTCCTATATAAGTTCCTATAGAGTTCCCCCGTTTAGTAAATCTAGAAATCATTAGCGTGTCATTGACGCAAATTCCCTTAAGGAAACCACGATTCTTGCTTGTGTGTCCCGAGACGCACCCTTGGGGTCTTTGACATTTCTCAGAATCCTAAGGAGCTCGGTGTAGCCTTTAAGTTTAGGACAAAAGTACCGGCTTAGCAGTACCTTCTCTAAGTGACAGTCTAGAGTTCTAAAAATAGTCGAGACTAGAATATAGCCTTTACGTCGACCGATGAAACGAAGAATACAGGGGCCTGTTGACCTTGCGGCGCCAACACAAACCTCGTTCCGCTATCGTCCAGTCTTGAAACTGCGCCGTTTCTTCTAGGCGAGCTTTCATGTCCGTAGAATTCCGCGTTCGTCCGAACGGCAAAGATTTTTTAAAGCCTGTGTGGAGTTCAGGAAGAAGAAGTACGCGCAACGTCGACGGAACAAGCTGTGACAACTCCGCCGCCCACATTGGAAATACAACAAGCTGGCTCCCATAGTGCTCAACAGAGCTCTACGTATAGCGAACAGCGGACGATGCGCCGAAGCACCATCACTCGTTCGATCGTCGAAGCCGAGGTGCATAGCGTAGCGAATGGCGACAATCGCCCCAGCTCCATAGACCGCAGTCCAGAGGCGTTAGCGGCTCGCTATCGAAGGAAGCTCTCATGAATCGTTTTTCAGCTTGATGTTTCTCTTGGTCTTTCATGTCACTTAAATGCTCACTTATCACTACTCAGATACCTAGCCAGTTTTACTCCAAATGTGTGATACCGGATGAATACTTTTTAAATAAAGGCACCGTACAATATGAAGCATCCTCCAAATGAACGAAGCTGAGAACGACAAGAGTATCCTATTGTACACCCTCTTGACAATATTTCAAAAGCGGTCGGTACCTTGAGCAGGCAAGACCCAATCCAGCCAAAAGAGGTCACAAAGTGACATAAGCAGCACAGACAGGCACTTCATGCTGCAGCCAGCACCCACCACTTCTCTCTATTTCCAAATGCGATCCGTCCCCGCTCAACGGGTCTGATATGGGTGCTAACAACAAATAATGGTCTCCCACTTGCTTGTTGTTACGTTTCTCATCTGAAGTGAATTTGCCAGGCTGTCTGACGATCAAACATCTACGGCGCTTTGAAACATTTGCCAACGTCTCCTTAGCCGATCACGAGTTTTAACGCTAACTACAGCATGGAAGTATGACTAATTGGTAAGACCGCGATGGTTCTTTGTACTTTACATCCTTCCGTATACGAGTAAGAGACTTAGGCCTACGGTAGTACTACCTCCAGAAGCATCGGTCACGCAGAGCCAGAACCAAATCTGGCCGACACATGCCAAGACATCAAACATCGACGGATTATTTTCTTGCGCTTTATTAGCTCTTACAGGTTGTTTCTATGTACATTGCTTAGGCAGTTGCAGCAGTCACGAAAGCAATAGAAATCGAGAGTTAAAACGTATGAATTAATTGACTTCTTTTGCATAGAAATTGGGTGTGTTCGCACGCAGGGACATAGTCCTAGCCGCAAACGGTGCATAGAGACGAACAATATTTACGACACTTTTTGAGTACAAAACATACAGAAGCAGACATCATTCATCTACAATTACACTCAAGTAGAGGGGGACACAAGAGGAGTATCATAAGGGGTACCTGGAGGAAAGTAAGTGGTGGCGTCAACTGAAGACGGACTCTTAACGGTACCCCTGGTATAGACTGATTGAGGAACAGAGGAAGTAGCTCATAAAGTACAAAGCCTGGTTGATTCCTGATTGTCTACCAAGACTCGCTGGAGACTTAGAGACGAATGGCGGCGGCCAGCTGTCGCTCGCGAAGCGCCAGCGAACTGAGTAGACGCGCGTCGGTGTCCACCGAGTGGTCGGAGACGGTCGTCGTCTGCGTCGTGGTCGGCAGGGTTCCGTAGAGACTGTTTAGCGACGACGGCGACGTAACGCTGGCACCCTCCGAATGCGAGCTGTGAGGGATGTTGATCGGCTGACTCTGCGTCTGCTGGAGTTGAGCGGCGAGTAGCGGGTTCTGGAGCAAGAGCTGCGACAGACCGGCGAGATCGAGTGGGGCCGAAGGACGCGAGAGTTGTTGTAGCGCGTCGGAGAGGTGCTGCGTGGCGGAGTTCACCGGGTTCGAAGCGAATGTGGGTGGCGACGGAGGCACGAATCCGCTTGGAGGCGACTTGGATTCGTCTGAAAGGAAATGGTGATGAATTGACAAGGAAGAGCATGCAGGAACGAGATAAAATTTCTAATAAAATTGAGAAATTAAAATATCTTTAGCCTAGACTTCGACTTACTTATCGAGCTCGTCGGGTGCACGGAATGTCCCATGGCGGTGCCGCTGCTGAACGAATACGGTGGCAGCTGCGGCGACTGCATCTGCTGCTGTCTCTGCTGCTGCTGTTGCTGCGCCGCCGCGAGCATCGCCGCCGAGGTCGGCATCGTGGGCGAAGTGACATGATGCGACGTCGCATAGGTCGGCTGCGGGTGGTGCAGCGCTGCGTCCTGCTGTAGCGCCGTCGGAGAGTGCCGCGAGTGGTGAAGCTGGAGCTGCGAGATGAGTGGGCGAAGACCGATCTGCGTGTGCTGTGCGAGTGCGTCGTTGTGACGACGGACCTCCTCGATCTCCAGCTTGTACTCCTTGATCTGCGCCTGGAGCAGCGTGATGTAGTCGACGGCTCGCTTCAGGATCAGCGCCCGGGAGGACTGAAATTGAGGAATTAGGAAGAGAACAGAGCGTCACATCATCTAATCGTATGCGAATACAAGGTTGCTGACACTCTGCCTCATCACATCCAGCGCTTACGCAACTCATCCCGCTTATGATGCAACATTTGATCATTCTTCACCGTCCGCAAAGCTGCGAAGCGTATTATCACTGACGCGCTTCATTTGCGTACGCATTATTCATTGCCCTCCCGCCTGGATATCTGGCTGGCAGGAGCTGCTGATACCGCCAGGCGTACTTTGCACCCGTTCTCTGTGCAGAGTCTGACGCTAGGTTGGGAGATACCGTAGCCCCAGGCGCTTCGTACAACCGAATCAACAATTGTGGTCACGGAACAAGTCAACCGTCACGGTAGTTTATGTGTGCAATGACGCGATTGTAGCCAGGACCGTTCGGCGAAGCACACAAATAGTCTCTTTACTTGTGAGTGTATGCCTAGTACTACAGTTGTATCAAGGAATGTGCTACGACTTCGTGTGGACTGTACCACAGCGTTATCGCTCGATGGTACTTTGACCCCATGTCCAGCGCAGGCTGCCAGCAGAAATGTAATTTTTGTTGATTGTTTATTTTTGGCATGCATTTCGCAGCGCATTCCTCTCGCACCACTTTCTGCTCTCTTCGTTCGCATCATTTTCCGGAAAGATGCGTCTGACTAGCCGCCACCTCTCGACGTGAACCTTGGACCCGCTCAGGTCCCGTGGGCGCGTCCCGCTCCGGGGTGTCGTCCGGGAAAAGTGCAGGAACACCGCAGACAGCGGGCGTCCGGTCGAGCAAATAATGCCTGCCGCCTTTCCTCCGTCTTTCTCGAGGCGGCCGCCGCCGGCTGACACAGCGTCCTCTTGGAGAGAAAAAAACGCGCCAGGCTGCTGGGTGCACCCCGCGACGATTCACGTGAACGAGTCGTGCACTCCACTGGCGGCGCGTACTTTGCCCCGCGCCCAGCAGTGCGTACCGCCGCCGCCACATGGCGCACACGACGCAATGTGACGGAAACATGAGCAATCGCGACGCTGTTGTCTCACGGGGCGAGTTCCGCACAATTTACGAGTTTACGCTGCGACTCCCGAAACGGTCTCGGACCGCGTGGAAAGTTCCCAATTGGGTCGACAGTCGACGGGGTCTCCGTCGGGATCGCCGCTATGAGGGGGAAAAGGTAGCGTGCGATGACTTCCAAGGAAGCCGCGTTGAAATGCAAGGAACAGAAACGAATCGTAGGCGAATGCGAAGTGCGGGATCCCCGGAATTCTGCGAAGAGCACGAGTCATGCGCTAACGACCAACGTTTCATGTCTTCAAGGGATACAAGACGCGCGGCGTACGGTACTCAATGAAAGCGACATTTTCAACCATCACATGCAAAGCGATTAAAATTAGGAAAAGTCACGTACGCTGTCATGCAACCCTCTTGAAGAAGTTGATGAAATTCTAAGAAGAACTGGT
This sequence comes from Aphelenchus avenae, assembly GCA_020875895.1. Taxonomy (NCBI): domain Eukaryota; kingdom Metazoa; phylum Nematoda; class Chromadorea; order Rhabditida; family Aphelenchidae; genus Aphelenchus; species Aphelenchus avenae. The sequence continues at coordinate 276,046 of JNEY01000113.1, read as the reverse complement.
GAGTTCAATTTGGAACCTCCTGCGTGCACCACAAGCAACGTCCACCAGGCCAATTTGAGCCCAGGTGTGGGCTCCGCTTTCAGCGGCCTCGCATGTTAACGCCGCTACATGCGCACCGGGCGAACTTTGTACCCGTAGCCGTCGGCTGTTTTGTAAGCAGGCGGCTGGACGGTTCCTGTAGTCTTGACGCTAATTGCGGCGGAAGGGAACGTAGCCGGCGCGCGTCTTATTTCGGTGAGGCAAAGTGCAATCGACGCAAAAGGAAGTGTAGTTTCCATGAGTCAACCTACCGTACCCTCGAAGGGGAGGTGGAGGGCACTCGCAAAACTTTACGTTAACAAGTGAAAGCGTAGCTCGCCTTAGGGGCCTAGCAGGATTAGAGGTAGCCGTGGCAGTAAAGAAGAGAGGCGAAGACGTGTGCAACATAACAACCAAGTTCTATTTGTTTCGTGAGGTGTGGGGAGGTATTGTATTCTTAGAAACGTCAAGTTAAGTGCACCCTTCATGCCTTTCTTTGCCAATAGGAAGACACAGCTCTCGCTGCAAAAGCTTTCGTTTTTCTTCATTTTTTTGTGAAATTCGTGACGGCAGCAAACCGCAGGATGTTTTACAACACCTCGCTTGGTGCACCCGTCTGTCACATGATCCCCGACGCGGATCATGCTCTTTGCGTTGCGCTTTCATCGCGACTCGCTTTCACCCCCAGCTTCGCTGATGTGACAGCTGTAGTCTAGTTCAGCGCGCATTGCGCCCGTGCTAGACGGCCGAATTTATCACTTTCGCGCTGCCGCAGCGTGCTCCGCACGTGTCCACACCGCCGCCAACACGTTGTTGCTTGTGATCGCAGCGATGATTTTGCGCCAGCCGATTGTTGCATCAGAATGACTTAATCGCTGGGAATCGCGGGAGGTAAAAGTGTAGTGTACAAAATCGAAAACCCCGCACGCTGGCATCGCATGGCCAAGTGGAGGTCACAGGCGCTTCGCAATCGGTAAACAAACGTTCCATCATGACGGCCATGTGGTTTACTACGGTGGCGGAACCCTCAGAAGAAGAAAGCCTGCGACAGTACGCAAAAAAGCGCATAAACAATTGGGAGATGTTGCATCGTTTCGACCTTAGGAACAAGGCGAAGGAGGTCCACAAAGCTTAGGCCTACACGACAGAAGCTGGAGCAGCTTAACAACGTGGAGAAGCCGACCATCTGGGTTCACTAGAAAGACCACTCTCGCACGTTCCCTGCACTCCCACTCACAGACTACAGAATGCTTCGCAAAACTCTAACGAACTTTGTCACATTGTTAGCGCTTACCTTCTCGCCCTCGAGGAGTGGGATGCTGTTCTTCAGGGCCTGGAAGTGGTCCTTGATGTGGTCCCGACGACGCCGCTCCAGCTCGTTGTGGTGCGCACGGCGGTCGTCGTCCAGCGACGGCGAGCCGCTCTTCGGGCTCGACTCATCCTGAAAGCAACACGTGTAAGTTGCGAATATTCATCATTGCCTTAGGCCGAGCCAGATGAAAGTCTCATGCGAGCAAAGAACGAGTTCATTACGAACGTACTCTTCGGACCGGAACCAATGCGATCACCGGGAACTTGCTGATAAGATAGTGGGACAGACAGTGCGGTCGGGGGATTATGACAAGTAACGTGACAAGTGCGTTCGGTGCTCGTAGGAATTTATCAAGGACTGACTCAGCTTTAAATGACCCATGACACCGACCCTACTTTGGCCAATCGGAAGCATCTTGGCCTCCTCTTTCAGGGCCGCTTGAGCCCACGGAGATAGACCACTCAGACCAAGAACTTTTCGGATATCTGGATAGCCCCAGGGCTAGAAATGACGCAACATCAACCGGGGATTGCACGCGTGTGTACCTTGTGCGAAGCACGCTTTCGGCAGTCGCATCCGTCTGGCCGCGCCTAGTAAAAGCCGCGCGGACCCGAGTAAAAACCTGTCTACAAGCATTGCTCTCTTTGCGGTGAATTTGCATCATTTAGGGCAAATGTTGCATGACAGGACATTATTGGCTTGAATTTTTTAGCCCCAACATTTGCATCAGACGTCTTCAAAGTCAACGCTGGCCTAAATGTTCGCATCAAAATTCAGCTTATTCGAACTTCGGTCCAGCCCTAATTGCCCGGCAGCTTACTGACATTTTCCTCTATTCAAATTCACTTTCTCGGCTGGCTTGCAGCTGTCCCGTCTAACTGAATTTGCGAAAAAAACGTCTGCCCAGCTACATTTGCCCCACACCATGATGAGCGGTTCCCCGAAACATGGCCCTGTCTGCGTCGTTTTCGGCGTCGCATGCTGGCGCCGGCTCAGAGTACGCACACACACACGCTAGTCCCATCCGCTTGCAGGAAGCAAACGCTCTTTCAGCCATGCATATTGCTGCATTTTGTCCAGACAGAGGGCCAAGGACCAGGGAAAATTGTGCGGCCAACGTGGCGGAAAATGCGTCGCCACGACCGCAGGGCGCGTTCCGTGCCGTTTTCGCTTTTGGAGGAACTTCCTGGTTCCTGCTAGAATTGCCGCATTTATGTAAAGGTTTAGCATAAGCATTCCTCGAAGCCCGTCAGGAGCAATTTATGCGAAACATGGACCTGATCATGCAAAACCTGGCTTTCGAGCACGAGTAAGGAACATTGGGGCACAAGCACGCAACGCACAGAATGGACTGCGCATTGCGCTCAATGTGGGTTCCAAGAAAGCAGTTACACTCCTTATTTTAAGCTCATTGTCGTAGCCATACCTCTGACTAGTTAGAGCAAAGACCATGCAACCGGCGCACGCGATGGACGGTGAGTCAGCATACGCAACCCGCTTGTCTAATTAGCGCTGAGCGTTTTTTATGCCCAAGAAACTGCCCCGACGAATCTGCTATGCAAGTAAACATTGGAAAATGCGGCTTAATCCTCTGACCCACTGACGTATAGGCGATAAGTAGGTACCTTGGTAGGAAGATTTAGGAAGATGCATTGCTGAGCGAGGAGCTTTAGGGCGATTTATGCAGCTTTCACCCAACGAAAAAGCTCAACTATCAGAAAAAACATCGGCCTGTGGGTTGTTAGACACGCTTTGCTAATGAGAAATGATTGACTCATGGCCACGTAAAGGACTGCAGACGGCAAACCTACATCGCTGAAGTCGTTGCAGTCGTTGTCGCTGCCGAGAGCGTCCTTGTCCGAGCGGTGCTTGCGCTTGCGGTACGCGACGGCATGCGGTCGGCCGCCGGAGCTCGAGGTGCGCGATGCCGACAAGGCGAGCGGCGATTGCGTTGCGGAAGGCGTCGACGGCGTCGACGTGGTTGGCGTCATCGTTGACGTCTTCTTGACGGCTCCAGAGGCGTACGGTAGTCGGAGAAGCTGGTGTTGAGTGGCGGCAAGCGGCTTGTGAATCTCGGTCACGTCGCTTGCAAGTGATCTGAATGAATGCGGCGTTTACGGCGGGTTGCACGACGGCTAAAAACGCGAACGAATCACGCCGGCGAAGCACGTCGCGGGGCGGGTCAACGCGGTTAACAGTCAAGGAACGTGAAATGCGCGTGACACGCGAGTGATTTGATGACAGAATGTTGAAAGTTTGGGCCGTACGTCAGCAAGAAGAAGTTGTGACTTAGACACCGGAATGGGCCTTGAAACGGACAGCGTGTTTCACAGTATTCTTCTCTCCTACAGTCCATGCTGCTTTCGGCGACCCATCTACCGCGCCCTACAAATGCGGACAGATGTAACCATTTGTGAGATGCTACAGCATTGTGCCTCAGAAGGACCGCGCACGACCCAGAACATGGTGGATACAGGACTACCGAATGATACGGGATTTATGTCTGGCTCTGATCCGTTCGTCACGAGTTCAGAGGACACAAAATTTGCCTCCACCATGCGTCACGAACACCAAACGACACTCATGCGAACAGATTCGAGCAACATAACATTCGCTTAGTAGCAACAAAACGGTTATGCAAACAAAAGTGGATAGAGTTTGGACCAGGAGCCGAGAGAAGCTGTGCATGAATGCGTGATGATGCCGGGCGGTAATAGGGTGTCGTTAGCCACCTGGCTAAACAATACCATTTTTGGGGGAGAGGGTCGGAGGAGCAACGAATGGACGGCATGCGGCTGAGCTCCGTCATTCTGGTCTAGGTGGCGCAAAAGGGCGTGATGCAGGGTGCGTCAGACGGGTTTACAGTCAGTTGGCTAAACACTAGCAGAGCAAAGACGCATGAGCAAATCATCCGCGACCAACAACCCGGTTAGATGCGCCAGGCCGACCCGGACTGGAAGCAGAACTACGGACTTCCTACCGGCTACGTCTCCAAATGGGGCGGAGCGGATTGAGGAAGCACACGTCGCACAAGAAGCACCGCATACGACGCCTTAACTGCTGCGCTTGCAGCGCGTCAGGAGCGCTGTCTGGCGCAGGAGGGGCGGACCCGGTGTGGTCTGTGTGCCCGGGGCGGGGAGCACGCCGGCGACCCCAAAGATCTCACGCCTGGAGGAGTCACAAGGGCGACGTGCCGCTCACGTGAACGCCCCGCTCACTGCTGGAAAGTGCACTCGATGTGCGGAGACGCACTACTTTGCAACCAGCCGTCCGCCAGCGGCGGCGGCTGACCGACTGCTGCTGTTTCGGGCGCGGAAGTGGAGAGAAAGAAAAGCGCTCTTTTCGCAGAGCACAATGGTTCCAAAGAGAGCAGTCGGTCCCACTTGGCAGCACTCGAAGGCATCAGAAATGGATGCAATGCGGGCAAGAGCGAGTCACACGCGGGGATGGCGAGAAACGGAAAGAATAATGCTCCGAGCCTGTCATACAGCTGCAAGGTGAAATAATGCCGACGCAGGGACACATATAAACACATGTAGCGCCTCCCATTTGCTGCACAAAAGTGTGCCGTACCAGTGCACCGGCTGGCGCGATAAGTGATGGGATTACGAATAGTGCATGCGGCTTACGCACCTCCCGCGAGGCCCGTTTATGTATAGCGTTGTTGCGACCCATTTGCCGCATGGATAGTGAAGCACTTACCAGCTGCCCGACGATGGACCTAATCCCTGTACCGGCGGCATTCCAGACATGCCAAAAATGGCAATAGGTCAAAAAGGAGCAACTCAGTGATGAGTACCGTCTCTTGGTCTGGGGAGCGCAGTGATCTCTTAAGGACTTCTGAGGAAGACGAAAGACGAAGGCTAAGGTCGAGACCAATAAGGACACATTACAGGAATGCCTCGAGGTCAGAGCCAGAAGAAAGCCAAAATTCGAATGGGGAATAAGAGCCTGCTGGAGTGTTTGAGCCGTTGTAGATAGACAACCATGTCTGCTCATATTTCCCCGCCCAGGGCTCCTGCAAGTTTTATAAAGCTTCAAGAATTCATTTAAGAGAGCCCCAAATCTTCACAAGCTTTTGGCGCTCTAGTCACGCGACTGACCCACTCATCACGCAAGAACAGCGAGTCCGCCTGGAGGCACAGTCACATACTACATTTTCTAGGTCACAGGTGAGCCGCGCAATTTTCCAAGGCGTGAAAACAAGTGTGGAACAAAGCGTGTTCGCGTGCGCACGGTGAAACGGTCGTTTCCGGCGGAAATGGGAGCGCATAACTCGGGTAACACGTGCCGGTTCCGCCTCCCACTTAGCCGAGCCTGCAGAAGCAGCCAGGCTGAGCGCACAGTGAGCCTAGCCAGTGAGCCGCCCATGCTAACGAGTGAGTTGGGAGTGAGCAAAGAATGCGCTCAGCCGTCGCTCTTGGCGGCGGGTGGAGGCGACCCCAGGCGGCCGCCGGGTACAAAGTCCATCGGCTGCGCCCTTCACGGGGCGTGCACAATGCGCCCGCAGTGAGCGTGAGGCGGCGTGAGCACGGACACGTGAGCCACGCGGTGGCTGCATTTGCTGCGCGTTCTCCTCGCGGATCAGCAGGAGGCGTGAGGAGGAAGGAGAAATCATCGTTTCCAACGTCAGCCCTCCAGACGCGGGCAATCAGCCAACACCGCTGCGGACGACTGCGATCACGACTCGCCTCCTGGCTTTCTCCAGGCGTCCCGGGAGGGATCCCGCGGGTACCCCGCCGACTCTCACCGCCGGGGTGGATAGGCGCTAATATATACACCGTGGGGCCGCTTGCTAGCCCCACGTCGGATTCACGTGAACGAAACGCGTCGTCGGGGCGGTCGTACCCGGCCGCCGCCTGGTACGAGCCCGACCTACTCGGCTGATACCCGCCATGGGTGGCTCGTGAGGAGCCTACGGTAGGGAGTCCTGCGAGGCTAAACCGGTTCGCATGATGCTACTGCGTAACATGTGACGCGACTAGCGGGGTATACCCCACCGTAACGAAAGGACCTAATTAAAGGAACGCTCTCAGTGCTTCTGTGCTCGAGGAAGTGTAACATAGACGGCACTTTGTACGGACCGCAGTACAGCGCAGAGCAAGTATAAGGCGTTTTGAACAATGACCTAAACCTGAGCACATTTTGTGCATCAGTAGCAGCTGTGACCACGGAAGCTTCGACCGCAGCATATGCATGAGCCTAAGCAACGAGCCACAATGTAAGCTTACGCCTAAGTCTATGCGCGGTCGGAGGCAGAATAACGTTACTAAGCTACTAAGCCTAAGCATGTGACCGAAAAAAACCGTGGCCGAAAACTATTTGTAACCTTTTTATGTTTAAGTGTTGGACTATGTTACAAGCCTCCTCTTGGACCTAGGAATCCCGAGGACACCTGCAACGCCACTTACACAAGCTATTGACACGTGCACGCAATTTATTGGACAACGGGGACGCTAAATACGAAGAATACCCAGCAAACTTACAGCGGTAGGAAATGCGACGAAGAATAAGTAGACTGCAACAAAGTAGAAACACGTAGAGAAGCGTAGCTTGACTCCGAACTCGGACACTAGGAACTCGACACACGACTTGTTTTCGACACCGAAGTAGGACGAACTACCATACGCACCGCATTGGCAGCGCGAATTCAAATCACTTTTAAACACACTCACTTAACCGGCGGACTTTGCCCGTCACGGACCGAAATCCGTGACGGCGCAAGCCGCAACACACACACCTGCCTCGCGAGGCATCCAGGGAATTCACCATCGATTCACCACCTCGGTGGGTGACTCGGACGCTTTGGCGTCGGCCCGCAATCATTCGCGGTAAGTTCCGCGCGGGTCCAAATGGCGCACGCAGCGCACCGGATCAACTGGATTTGATCCGACAAAGGCTGTACTCGATGAAAGGTACGAGCCCTCTGGGATGCAAAAACGGGTAGTTTTTTTGCATGCAGTAAGATGCGAATCTAGTTTCGGCACGGATAGGGTCGTACTAATGTCGTGCTTGCGACGCTCTAACCGGGAAGTATAAGGCGACGACCAGCCGCAATGCGGATAATTAAAGTGCGCATTCTTCGCACTTTCACGCGCTGTCCGTGCCATGGCACGCCCGTCGGCGTTGGCAAAACACACAGTCCGAAGAACGCCGAGTTAGCGACGAAAACACGGAACACATTGTGGAACAGGCGTGGTGCGTAAACAGCTGCGGGAAAAGTGCAAATTGCGGCGCGAAGAAGCCCCCGACGGGGCGCGCCGGATTCACGGAAGGCCCTAGTTGTTTTTGCCAGAGCCTCACCCTGGCACCGATGACGAGCCGGCCGTCGTGAAAAACATGCGTGAAAATACAAAGAACGTGGCACCCGTCGGTGGGGAAGTTTCCCCGAGCTTCCGCTGTCGTCAAAACACCGTCAAAACAAGGATGACTGACTGGCGCTTCTTCGGGGAATCCGACAAAGTGGCAGGCGCAAGTCCAAAAAATTTGCAGCACTTTTGAAGTATGACTTTGTAGTACTTATGGTAACGAACCCCCCGTGTTTGCTGCGAGTGAGACAGAACAGCCTCGAAAGTCGGGGATCGGGCCAAAACAAGTCAATGACGCAATCTTGCGGGGATATGACGTGCAAAAACGCTGACGGAAGGAATCAGGACGACTGATGGCCTACCTACCACGGGGACAAAAGTGGATGTAGTAAGTTCTTAGAAAGGTTATGTCTGTAATATACGCGCAGGAGAGAACGGAGGAGCTTGGTACAAACTGGACGACTGGAAGCGTTCCCGCTCGAGCCTTAGATTGAGGCATGGTTCTGGAACAAAGGCACCTTTTCCGTCTTAGATTTCCAATATTGCAAAGCAGCAGGAATATAACGTGTGGTCCAGAACAGGCCCGCAGTCCAGTCCGAGAGTTCTCTAGGTCCACCCTCAATGCCGAGCTTTAAAAGACTGTCACGACATCCGCTAAGGTCCCAAAGGATTCCCTTTCACTGACCATATTAAGTAACTACAATCGGGCACGGATTACTCACGGATATCCTGGAGGTATATGAGTATAAAATTCTACCCAACCTTAACTGTCCGCAATTCTCGGTAGGAAACACTCTAAATGCCGATTCCGAGACTGAGAGTTTGCGCGTGTGTCGCTCGAAAAAGACGCTCTTCCAGACCTCCCAACTACAAATGGAAAGGTCACGGCCCGTTCCGGCGCAAATGCCAACGGGCCTCCGGGGCTAATCCTGGCTCTTAGCAGCGCGTTGTGCGCCGGAATTAGGAGTGCAGCAGCGAAGATGGGAAAGTTCAGGTAGGCGATAATCGGGTGAAGCTCATCGCGCAACGCCCTTTTCGTATGCGGACCTTCCAGCCGGGATTGGCGGATGCGTAGCGAGGATAAGAGCTCTTTCCTTGTTACGGCATACCGGAACTGCTAATAAGACGACCTTTGAAAGATCCATGGCATTCAGAAAAGCTGCGAAATTCCCGGATTCGACCATAACTTAGGAGGTCAGGATCGCGATTTCGCCCACGTTAACGAGGTCGTGAAAGCGTCCTTATCCAGCCGTCCCCAACGAACGGGATCATGCGCGGTCTTTACGAAATTTTGTAGTGCCAGCGTAGAGGAAAAACTGTTCTTACTGTGAACACCAGGATGAAACCGAATCCGGGTTTTGGGAAGTTTTAGGGTTCAAGTTTCATGTATGGACAGGTTCCAAAAATAGGTTCGGTACAGTCACGATGGATCTGCAATCCTATGTGGCTTGCAGTAGCTTTAACAGATCACTACTGCACGTCTCTAGGACGCAGCGGACGGTAAAAAGCGTACGTAAAGAAGATTAGAATATCTGGCAGTTGGGCGCAGTGATGGCCAACGTAGATGTCGCAATGCAAAGAAAGAAAGAAGCCAAACGATGGTGTTTGTACTACGGTCCACCGCAGGTCTTGCTTGGAATGTGAGAGTGGGCTACCACTTACCTACATACGCGGCTCTTGCACATTAAGTGTTGCATTCGCAAGTAGCGGTCTAAAAATGCAAAACGTCTGCAGCAGGTGATACTACGTGTCCCAAGTTGCCGGCCTGTCTTCGAGCGGGAACGCTACAAAGTAGACAAGGCCCAGAGGCGTGTGGCTCAAGCGTTAGCATGACAGTTGGAGGACATCCACGTCTCCAAAAGCGCGACCGAGCACGGTCACTACTCCGAGGTAAAAGTGCGTCGTTTGGTGGCGGCAGCTTACAGAGAAAAACAAATCTGTTTATTCGCACTAACCCACCCGCCGGGCCGGGGGTACTTTGGCCTCTGGCCGGACAGCTCACTCGCTGGGCGACGGCTAATGTCCACCTGACGGCTGCCGAGGTGGTGGCAACTCGCGGGGAACACGCCGTCGCATATTTGATTACCACGTCGAATGCAAGACTCATTTTAAAGACTTCGCGCTGAGTCGCCGCAGGAAGCGGAGTGGGAGGTGCTAGCCGGGTGGAAAGGTTGATCGCTCATTAGCGCGTAATAAGCCTTCTGCCGTACGTATCGCTTATTTGTGAGGCGTACCCGGAGCGACCTCTAAACAAGCAAGTCTGAGGGGTGGGGCGTCAACATAGAACATCCAACGGACAAAGTCCTAATTGTTTTTTAATGAAGCACTAATAAGTGCACAGGTATTGACATCTTGACAACAGACGGCAAGGTCGTGTGTATCAAACTGTGAAAGCAGAAGACGGTAAAAGCAAGCATTGTGAAGTCAATATAAAGCTACAGTGTTTTGTATGAGTAATTTTGAAGTGTACATGTGAAGATGCTTTTAATTTTCTGTATTTCCTCACCAAGAGGGTCTTAGAAATCAATGAGTGCACTTTGAGGTAGCCGATTTAACCATGAACCGCAGAGAGCGGATGCTTAAATCGAGCCAATCCTTCAAGAAACAATACTCCAACGGAATCCTTACTATATCCCCACAATACAGACGGAGTTTTTCGTATGAGTGTCTTTGTTCTGCCATGCTCTGACAAATTCAGATCAGCGTGCAACCGCCTCTGAAACTTACTATCGTAGGTTAGTGACCCCGCATGAAGTGAACCGTGACTACATTTCATACAAGGAGCACTGGAGACCGCACTAATTGCATCATGTTCTTTCGCGAACGCGTCGTCATCACTGTGATATTTAGTGGGCATTGTCGCCAGCAGGGGCCGACTTTGAACCTGAGCATAGCGGGCCACAAAGAACGCGCTGTGGCGTTCACGTGAACCCTCCGGGTGTCACACAAAAGGACACCGGTTGTCTGTCCTGCGGAAGTTAATTGCGTCTTACAAAGGAAGACGCAGACGGGCCCTACTGATAACTCACCGCGGGTCCACCTGTTCGGACTTTGGTAGCGCACGTCGCGGAGAAAAGAATGCGCACACATCGAGAAAACCGTAATCTACGAAGGAAGAAACTAGAGTCTCTTACAAAGTGATCGCGACGGGAAACTGTCATTGTTGCACCGCAGTGCCGTTCCAGGCAGTGGCATATCGAGGATCCGAGTTTAGGGGGGGGGGGGCAAGAGCTTAGGGTTGGCCAAGATTCTGGCTGCCCAAAAATGTCCCTTGGTCCCCCCTTACCTATAACTTTGAGGTGGCCTTCGACCGCCGCTATCATAAGGGTCCCCCCTTTGCAACTTTTCTGACCCTCCGGATTTTAGAGGGGGCATGCCTCAAGGGTCGCTACGCCACTGGTTCCAGGTACATAAGTGCCGTTGCTGGATTGCGGGTACGGACCTCTGACTGTCCTTCTACGTGGGCTTCTGAAGCAATCATAGTAACCCATAGGCGGACACTAAGTGCCTGGGGTGCCACTGACGTTCAACAGGTGGTTCCCACGAATCGCAAGCTCTTGTTATTGCCGCCCGCTACCGTAGGCGCCAGATTTGACTTGTTACATTGAGTCGAAGCTTTGAATCATCCAAAATCAGACGCGCGCAGAGCACCGCACTTCGTGTTATTTTAAAAGGTGGAAGTGCTTAGCCGTCGACTTACGCCAACATGCCAGGCGCTTCTGCGTATGACGGGCTACATACACGGGTTGTTGGAATTTGATGATTAAGGGCAATAGGGCAAAGTGCAAAAGAAGTCGAGGTCGACTTAGGAGCTCAGAAAGCCGCCGAGTGACTCAGATATAACCGGAGAGTTTCTTAATGAAAGATGCCAGGAAGAACCGAGACACGGTACCCAAGGACACGCTGAGACGGTGTGTCCGAGCACTTGCACTTGCCCTTGAGATGCTCGGATGCACTAAGAGACTAGACCCGGCTAAATACGATTCGAAAGAACAGCTGCTAAGACGGATGAAGCAAGCGTCTGAGGCATGCGTTTGTAGTACGCGAAACGACTGTGGACTCAAAAGGACGACTTCAAATGAGTGAATGCTTGAAGGATTGTGTCTAGCTAACTCGACCCTGCAGGGCATGCTGAAGACCACTGAATAAGTTGCAAAAATCGTACCGAAACGTTCCAGAGGAGGCCTCCTTAGCGGCACTCACTTTTTTCCTTTATTTATTTTCCATCAAATTCAGAACATTCGCGGGCACCTACTACTGTTTAGCTCTTAGCTGACGTGTAAAGGTGATGCCGAGTCTGTCTTCACGTGGCTCCCCTTCCGCATTTTTTGTATGCGTTACGGTATGAAGACAGACTTGATCCAATGAGAGATCGGCTCAAAGAGGAAGTGCAAGCTGACCGTTGTACTTTTAATGAGTTCAGTCTTCGAAGAAACTCCACTTGTAGTTCGGCTAATCGAAGCCCTTCGCAAGAACAAAGTCTTGCAATCGTATGAGGTGAACATGGCAGCTCAATCTTTCAAATACTGAGAGATACACGTAGGTAGGATTCGAGATTCCGGGACATCGGTGAAGAAGCAGAAACCCCATCGAGTCCCCGATTTGCATTCGAACATTTTGCTTAACACGCGTGTGGTTTTTATGGATAACGCTAGGCAAGTACGACTTTTTAACAGGTAATTGCTCAGGATTAGAAGAATTGTGAGGCATAGGTATTACTTCTGCAAACGTGTGGCCTATAATTGCTCGAAAACATCCGGCAAACTGGTTCCGCCGCAATTGCGCCAATTGAATGACTGTGCAAGCGTTTGAAAACAATGACGAGAATGAAATACGAACGCTTTCTGACAATGGCGACGTGCAAGAAACTTGAGGACCTATCGACAGCGGTAACTAAAGTCGGCGCCATCAAACGGGCGGCCTGGCCTCATAAGGAAGGTCTAAGTTGTCATCTAAGAAAATGCATTGATAATAGCGGTTAAAAAGCTTGGTTACTTCTCATCTCGTAGAATGGACATCACGTACCACGGGAGTTGCCACTTGCAAGCAATAGAAGCTTAGTCATGCCGTGCATTCCTATCTGCAGATGAGTGTTATTTGCTCAGAACGCAGGTAGCTTTTGAGGACGACAGACTTGCCCTATTCGATCAACGTCTGTCGTCGGAACGATAAGACACACAACTATTCGCACAGCGATTCTAGCGCACTCTTAGATCAAGCACAAGGCCATCAGGAAGCTAAGACGACTTCACACATCTTGTATGCATATGCATGACTCATATGCCGGCTATGCTAATGCCTAGGCATGCTAGCTAGACGTGCGAGGAAAGGATAATCCGCCGCTTTAGCAGAACCGCAGAGAGAATCGCAGAGTATGAATAGACAACACTGATCTTCGTATTCCATACTAGAGGCTCTTGCAGACCATCTAACAAAGATGCCGCATTAAGCGCTAGTTTCTTGAGTGCGCGTCTTTAACATTTTTTCCGGCTTTTTCGAAACGAATCATGCTTATAGATCGAAGACATGGAAGGAACCGAACTAAGACAATGCATGACTGGCGCCTTAATTCTCGGAACTTTCGGCGTAGAAGTAAATGAAAGACGCTAGGCGACTGGAAACACTTACGAATCCTAAGGTAATGTTTACTGATCGCCGAAAAGGAGGGGCGGATCGGTGACGAGAGCCATACGATCCCATAAATGCTTCGCAGAAGCTAGAATCTTTGTGTGGTCCAACTTAGCAAGAGCAGGTAGCCTTGCCGGGCGTACCTATCTTCCACAAGCCTAATTCTAGTCGCCGCTTATGATACTCGACTTTTTTGGATGTACTCGAGACGCGACAATACGGTAATGATGTCCGAAAAGCTGTCGCGGCCACAGCTTCCGAAAAACTTTTGGGGCTCCCGCGGCGGCTGAGCGCGGGGTTTGAACACTCACCTAGATCCCGACTGCATCAAGGAGAATCTAATTGCTCTGTAACAGCGTCTGCGCATGCATCGCTTCCTAGATGTTACTCAATGCTGAGGTCATCGGACACTTTCAGTTGTATCTGTATCACGCACGTCAAAAACCGTCTTCGATGAACATGGCTCACTCCTCGCCTTGCCGTCCGCGCCTTCGATCAAAAGTCATCGAATTCCTGATTGCTACCCTCGTCGAATTGTTCCACTGCTTGCGTACATGATCCCTAATAACTACAATCCACGGCTTTGTGCCGCATAAGGTGAGGTTGACTCATCCGTCACGGCATCACCAGGCCACTCAGGATATTGGCTATAACCGGAGAGCTCATGCAATTGAAAGTGCATCTTCAAGAAACGAGATTAGAAAAGCAATGACGGAACTCAAAGACGTAGGTTTCGCTCTACGTAGGTAGGGGAAGAGTCAACATGGGTCGCCCCTCGTCGGTTGGAGACAAGTAACTCGGTACGATGCAGCTGCCACATGTTGAGTCAGCTTTGGCCTAGATTCGGAGGACTTATGAAACTCTCTCTGGGCAGCAGCTTGGAGAACTGGGCTGACAGTGGCAAAGCTGATTTCGACACACATGTAAAGCCCGTCGAGATGGTGATGGCGCTATTGCGTTGAATGTCATTGGGCCCCAAACCGGGGCAAAACCAGGTTATTTCCAAGACGTCGCCTACGTTTGTTTTCCTTTATATACATATTTGTCTTTCAGCCGGAAGTGTGCATCGGTACTAGCAAAGATTCTGAGGAACTCGGGACGGAAGCAGGTTGCTTGGCGACCTTCGAATTCGCGGATCTGCCGGCTCGCTCCACAGCCGGGGCTTAGCTCATCAGATCACCATTCGCCTCACAAGTGCAGGCGAACTGGGAAAGGTGGATACGAACGGTAGATGCATTATAGTGCCGGTTTGTCATCCGCTTCGAAAACTCTCCCGTGGTCGAAAGACCTCGACCTTTCAAACTAATTTCCGCATCTGGTCTATGATCGTTGTTGTCCTCGTCTATTTCCCCCATTAGGTCGCTTACGCCCATCGTACCACTGACGCACACAGTTGTTTGTACCGTACCAGGACAGGACACGATCGGCTAATCAGAAACGGTGGAATGTAAACAAAAGTACGCATCCAGACGTCCAATTAATTAACCTTTCCACGTGTCACCAACTTCATCAAATTAGAGGGGATTATCCCGCTAGCGGCCACGTGCTCGGGGCACGTAATGTGACCCAGCCCTCACTCCCCAGCTTCGTGATTTCCTGTGGCCAACGAAGTAGGACAGTGTTTTTCTGTGTTTACATTTCGACTGGGCGATGACGACTGGACTAATTAGGCCGACGTAATTACGGAAACATAAACTCATGTTCATGTCGAATGTGTACTCGGAATGGTTCCTCTAGACAGACCGGCGTCATAGCCTATGGTAGAGTTCGGCGCCCGTACCAAGGTACGGGCCAAACCCGTATCCGTATAATACGGCACGGCAACACGGCACGAACTCGAAAAAAGCCGTATTACACGGGCCAAGCCGTACTACGGGCCGTGTTTTATGCTGTGTTAGTGTATATGGCTTGTCAATTTTTTACCCACCACGGGTACGGGGTACGGCACGAGTGGGGTCACCATGGGTACGGGTTTGACACGGGGTCCCAGCGCCGATCTCTAGCCTATGGCGGGTTCGTACTGACTGTTGCACTAGGGAACGTAGAGCTTCCTAGTGTGGCCAAGAATTTGTTGGCGTTTACAGCATACAGGAAGGTAGAACCACGCCGAATGAGAAGAAGAATGAGAAAGTAAGTACACTCTTCAGCACGGAACCCTCGCCGGGTAAGCGCTCTGACTCGTAGGCCGGCTAAATGTAGAATGATAATATCGGAGCGTAGTGGTTCAACGGAATACGCATCGGGCTACGGTACCGACTTTCATCGAAGACCGTTCCGTTGGGAAGTATCTAAAGGGTAACGGGAATGTGAACATTCGTTGAAAAAGGGCAATGTAATTTCCTCGTAACCCGTTTTGGCAAATGTAGCGCTTTCGTGCCGGAAAACGAGTGCAGTGCGAGCTGTCATTAACGTGAAGCAGTGGCAAAGTAGCCAATCCCGTACGGCTCGTAAAGTGCTCCGAAACTTGCTCCACTCATTAGATCTTTCGCACATTTTAGCGTGCCTGCGAAACCGGACGTACAAACCCAGCAAGCAACTGAATACGGTGCTAATCGTTCGCTTTCTTTTTAGGCGGTCCCCTAACAAACGTATGGGGAGCACAAGCTTCTCGATTAGACAACTACAATGCTGCTACCGCCAAAGCGATTGAGAATTATGCGTCAATTATCGACACTAATTCCATGAACACAGAAAAGCGAGAATGCCAAAATAGCATCATAGTATAACGAGTCGTTACATCGGCTTTGTGCATAGATCCACCATCTGGCAACGAGTCGCAGTGTGCACAAGAATGGGACAGGTGCCTTCTGCTTGGGTCATACTTGATTTTGTATCCCGGGAGGCAGTCGCATGTAGGCATTAGTCATACGATGGGGAATCTGACGCTTTTCCGCGAGATACACGTTCGTGTGCGCATGAACAGAGTTCAGTCAGTGCACGACAAATCTTAATCCTCGCAGCAACTGCTGCAAGGGATGCTCTCGGAAGCCTGCTCACATCGGCACTGGAAGACACAAAGCTGTTTGCATCACTGACATTCGAGAATACTTAGAAGGAAACTATCGGAAACCGGCACAAACGCCCAAATTTTTACAGCATCATCGCCTTGGGGATCACAACTGCGCGAACTCCTAAGGCATGAAAGTTTAGCTTTTGTCGGCGAAACAGACGGATTAGAAGAGATGAATCCCGCACAAGAATGCGGCAAGGTATTTAGGGGTTTACAGGGTGGACTGGTCGGAAGCTCAAGTAACCATCGAGATAACTAAACATTCCAGGAATCCGCTCGTGTGTCATGTGAAACTCTCAAACAGTCAGTTGCTTATCAGTGCAACAGTTTCAAGTGGATCAAAGGTCCCACGGGATCAATGTTCCGCAGGGTGGAAGTGGCGAGATCATTTGACGCAAAAACATTAGTCTCCGTCATTTCCACGTCGAAGACCGAAGTCTTCTACTACTAAAGCTACATAGGAAAGTGCGGGTAGCTTGCGGCTTCTATCAAACAGTCATACGCACTACGTCTTCAGCTAAGGGGTTACGCAGGTGTCCCGGGGTCGAGCCACACCATGGATCCATTGCCATGGAGAGATTAACAGAAAATTCACCCCTATGACACTCCGGTCTTAGAAAACACACAATCTGAGCGTGAACTATGGACACACACACAGGGAAGTACAAGGCCGTCGCCTACCTCATACCGTTCAAAGAAGCTCAAAAGTCCGGAGACTGTGAACAGCCATTAGAAGTCTTAAAGGTCAAGAATAATCCGGACTAAGCCTTTGACCCTACATCGACGTTGGATGCCGGTGGGCTACAGGTCGCGCATGTATGTTACGAAAAGTCCCTTTACTCGGACGACTGTTTGAACGGATTTTTGCGTTACCGACAAGGTATACGGTTCATTAGCGCATTGAGTTTGGCCAGAAGGTGCGAGCGACACTCCAGTGGAACTGTTCGAATAGTGCAAGATCGAATCGGACGACATGCTTAACGCATGCCATGCGAGAATCGCAGAGGATTACCACATAGTACTACTGGTGCCTCAGTAGAGACAAGCAACTGATGTAGTCTTTCTGGGTGACTTGACATGAATGAGTATCCACGATCAAGTCCGAGCTGAACACTTTTTTGCGCGTTAGGCAGAGACTAGACGTAATGTGACGATAGCGTGCACAGTCTTTCTCACACCTTACAAGCGGCAGGTAGGATTCTAGCCGGATTCTCTCTATTCTCTGCGGTCTCATGTCTTTCACGCTCATTCCCATTCCGTGCTGACTCCCGGCCCCGCGCACAATATACCACATTACGGGGTGGGCTACAACAGGGGAATGGAGAAATTCGGCTTCGTGCCGCTTTCCTCCCTGCCAGTGGCGAAGCTACGACCCCCCGGGAGGGG
>JNEY01000113.1:209002-255184 GCA_020875895.1 Aphelenchus avenae | reverse complement strand
GGGGGGGGGGGGGGGGACGCGTACCTATTTTTCGGCGCCGGCCTTCGGCCGGTGCCAAAAAATGCCTTGGTCCCCCTTTGGTAGTTTTCCGAAGTCTCCCATTTTTGGCTCATAGCGGTCTTTAATTTGGCGTCCAAAATAGCCCGCCGCAGGCGCCGCCAACAAGCGTTTTTGGACTTTTTGGAGGAAAATTTATTTGGACTTATGGAGGAATATTTACCGAAAATTTAAGGTCTGAATGGTTTTGAGTCTTAAACAGCACGTGTATAGTCTAAAATGGCCCGCCGCAGGCGCCGCCAAAGAGGTTTTTAAGGCTTCTTGAGCAAAAATTACGTTGAAAATTTGTTCTGCCTTGGACCCCCCCCCCCCTTACCTAGCCGGGCCGAAGGCCGGGCGAGGGGGGGGGGGGCTAGCTACGCCCTTGCTCCCTGCTGACGTCGCATGCCCTTATCAGTTCCGTACTGACGACCCGTCAGTCAGTCAGCCATCAGTACGGGACGTGACGGTGCCGAACCCTAGTATTTACTGTGATGTGTGGCGTTGCACAATCCTACATACTCCCCATCTTGCTTGCCTACGTCTATCATTCAACTGACGCACACAGTTGTTTGTGCATCACATATCACTAGTGCCTCTTAATCAAAACTCAAGGAATGTAAACAGAAGTATGTACCAGACGTCAATTAATTAACCTTTTAGAAATTAGAAGGGATCACATCTCAGGGTACGAACGTAGTGCGATCCGATGGGAAGCATACATTTGTGATTTCCTGCGTTCCCGGGAAGCCACATTTTTCGATGTTTACCCCTTCGGCCATAGCGGTGGTCTTGCCGCCACCGCCGAGATTGGATTAATTACGATGAGGGGTAAACATCGGTGCTTATCAACGCCACCTTCGCGCGCTAATCCCCATGCCCTCTGTACAAGTGGTCGTCCTTTCGGACATCGCTTGTCCTCAGTGCCACCGAACGCGTGATAGACTCATCCGAACGGCGCGGACACTGCATTAGCCAATTAGCTGACGTGCGCAATCAGTGTGGTCACGCGAAGCGAACGCACAACACGCGTGATATCCTGTTTGGCGCAACCGAGAATCGTAGCCGACTGACTGATTAGTGTTTATACTTGATTGCCAGTAAGAACACATGAATGTCTGCGTACGAGGAACTGGGTACGGTACGGCAAGGAATTAGGGAACGCACATTTGGATAATCAGTCACGCTGTGAGGGAGCCAAGTAAATGCGTCACTAGGAAATTTTTCGTACAGGAAATCCGACAAACTTCCTTAATACTGTGTAAAGTGGCAATCCTTATGCTGAACTGATTTCAACGCGAGGGGTGAGCCTACTGCACTATGAAACGCTAGCAGCGCGATTGGTGGCTCCAAGATAGCCACTAAACTGATTTGAAGAGCCTCAGTGTTCAGCCAAGCACACTTTTTGGCATGAAACTCAGGTGGATTGCAGTCGCAGCCTCGTCCATCTCCACCGACGTGCGTCGTGCTATGAGCCAAGTCATGGATCGCCACCTCCCTGAATGACCACCTCATCACCCTGACTGTTGCATGCAAGTAAACTTTCGCCTATCAAGCAGTCTATCCGCCATGCAAAGCGCCACCGCAGCGTAGCATTAACCGACAGCTGTACGTGCCTACCTCCGTTATAAAGGATTTATTCGCAGTTACAAGTGCCAGTGTACGACTATCACTTAGCCATCCGTAGGCGGCGCATAGCGCACACCAGCGCAGCACGAGCATCTTCTGCGATCCCGGAAACGACTTCTCATAGAGACAGAGGGATCAAAGTGCATTCAGACTGTTCCAGGGATGGGCGGAATTTTTTCTACGACCGGAACCAAGACCAAGACCAAGACTGAAACCACCGGGACACCGGGACCAAGACCCGCCCATCCTGGACTGTTCCTCGTTGTTCGGTGGTATACTCCACAATAATGAAAAGAATGGGATGGCGCGGAGATCGCAATGAGCCTAAAAGGTCCGCAAGTTCAGGAATGTGTGTTCAATATTACTGCGTGTTCAGTAGGTACTGAGCGTCCGTTGTTGAGATAGTGTCGAGCAACAAGTGTTGCCAAGAGATTCCTATGAGTGGAAGGGATACGGTAGGCGTAAGCCGACGACCACGTGGGTCTGGCCAAAAGCCGCTTTCCAATGAAAACAACACAAACATCCGTTGAAACTACACGGCCCGTCATACGGCCTCACGAAGCATGCCACTTCTTAAGAAGAATAATAGAGCAATGTGACAAACGCGACGCTTGATCACGCACGCTTACCCCTGATTAGTGGGAGTACGGGCTTGTGCATCGTACGAAGCACTGGGCGACTACGCTAGACACACTGGTGGACCATGACCGGCAAAATACCGTATTTCGTAACCTTTTTGGGTTGCCAGTTCTAGTTTTTTCGAGGATCATTTTTGAAAGCTAAAAAACCCGCGGAAAATAATGGAAACGCTGCACAAAATTGCCCAGCAACAGCCAGCCAAAAATTCGCAAACCAAACCAAGAAGTTGTCACTGTTCTCGCTAGTTTGCTCTCCCACCCTTATACCTTTGCAAGGCCTCCCCGGTTTTCAGTGATTCGTCATTATCACAACACTGGTGCTACTCCTTAGGTACCCGTGTCCGGTGGTAAATTTGCATCGGATGTAGAGAATCTTGACCCCGGATTCTATTTTGGGTAATAATTCAAGAGGTATGGTATTCCCGCTGACTCCCAACGAAACCAAGGACGGCGGACGAAGGGCCGTTTGAATAATTTCAGAGAATGAGACTTTCCCGAAACGACGTGACCCTTTATGGAAACCTACATAGCCGATGAGACAGGCATTTGAGACCCCCTAAAACTCAATTAGCCGTTCTTAAACGACTAAGTCGCTCCAAAGTTGGAAATTTTCAATCGCTTTCGCACTTTTTGCCGAAGATTATACGAGGTGCGTCCCACTGAGGACCCTTGATACGGGAAACTTCGTTAGGCTTTGCGCCTCGCAATCAAGATTTTGGCGCGATTATACGGTTTAACTGTGTCCAAGCCCGGACAAACCGTGATGAGACGCTTAACCTACACAGAAAAGCGTGGCTTACGAGACTGGCGAGCACAGGTTAAGCACGCAGCCGGGGCAGCTGAACAGTGACGAATCGACGTACTGTGGGCAAATCGGTCTGTTCACTTATCCTCCTAAGCGTTAACATTGGGATTATGGGCAAGCTTCCGCTGAGATCGCGGAGGTCATGTCTTGGCTATCATAAAGTTAACTACCGCTTTTATATCCCAGTCTGAACGATTCAAAGCGAAGACGGGCTTTTGGCGCCTATGCTGGCGTGTAGTGATCGACTTCGGTGCACTAGCCCTGAGCAAGGGCCTTCCCATCAAGGCCCGGTCCGGTGCACGGGCCTTCAAATTGAATGAAAATAGCTAACAGCATAAGAGCACGTTGAACCGAAAGATGCCTTTGCCCCCTGTTTGCTACGCCGAATTGTTGCCGTTTGTAACGGATTGTAAATGTGGTTTTCGAGTCGTTTCACCCAAATTGACATGCCGCAGGCACCGCCAGAGCGACTTTCCTGCGTACTTGGTCTGTACGCAGTGGGGCTTGGGACCATTCGGGTTCGGAACCAAAGCCGAAGCGAAGGTAATATTTAAAACCGAAGCCGAAGACGGACGATCGAAGCCCAAAAAACACCGAAGATCGAAGCCGAAGCCGTGCAAAACGTTCATAGAAAGCGCCCAGAAAATGTTTGGTACCCACATGGGTCAACAAGGGCCGCCGCAAGGCGCCGCCAGAGCAAATTTTCACTACAAATGTGACAATATTCATCGTGAGGAGAAACATATCGAAATCTGCTCTGATCGGTTTTTGTCTCCTTGGCTAGCGATTGACAATGTACTGCCACGCTAGGCAAGGGCGTAGCTAGGGGGGGGGACCAAGGCACATTTTTCTAATTCAGCAATTTGTGTAATTTTAACACGTTTCGTTCAAATTTTCGGTTATTTTTGCGATATAAGAGTAAAAATCGCTCTGGCGGCGCCTGCGGCGGGCTATTTTAGGTAAAATACGCTCTCAATTTCGGCCGGTCGATCAAATTTTCAAGGAATTTTTGCCTAAGAACCACAAAAATCTTTTTGTCGGCGCCTGCGGCGGGCTATATCAGTTTTAAAAACACCAAAATCTCCGTTTTAAACAACTAAGGAGGTCAAAATCGGGCACTTCAGAAAGACGCTAGGTGATGCTAGAAACCGATTTTGAGCCAACAGTTCCGCTGGACCACACGTCAGTGCAGCTAGTGATGTAATTTAGTGACTGCAGTTCGTTAAAATAAATGAACAGGTGCGTTTTTAATTGACTATTTTCAAAGCAAGTTCAATATTTTCGCACAGTGCCTGTAACCTCTCAATCGACCACTCGATGCAGGGCGCAGGGCGCAGCTGCATTACTCAAATGACTTATATCCGGCCGCCGTGGACGACGGCTTTTCAGATTTGTTTGAAGGTTCCGTGAACAGCGCCACGCGTTTTTTTGGCATGACACGGCGCATTGGGGTCACAGCGTGTTTGTGTTCCCTGCGCCGTAAGCCTGTCGTTGTGTAGTTCCTTGTAAAGAACAGACGTAAGTTAGCCTTAATACGTCTGGGATTGTTTACGGTGCCTCCGGGGGACTTAATTTTTTCCGTTGATAAAATGATTTTCTCCCGCTAACGCAAGATACACAGTGCTAACGTGACAACATGACTTCGTTTACAGCAAGGCAGACTTGCCCGCGTGGAACGATGGCCGTTGCAGAGCAACGTAAAGAGAGATTCAAGAGGTATCCATGTGCAACGTTGTCGTTTCCACGCTTCCGAGCGGATTAGCTCGGCTCGCTATTACGGGCTGCCCCCATTTACAGAGAGGTTGAACGGATGTGGCTGTGCGATTATCACCGGTCGAGCCGCCTACTCGTGGCATTTCGCGGGACTGCATCGAGGAAATGCCACGCTACGCGAATCCTGGAAACGCGTAGCCTCTTGCAGGAACGCAAAGCGAGAACAGGATTAACCTTCGCAGTGGGCTTTTTCACATTTACCGAGAAGCAGCGCCGGAAACTGGATTATACCACTTAGACTGAATGGAGTGTACCGTAGCGAACGGCTTCGATCGGAAAGAGCAACTGATAAGAGTGCCATGCCCGTTCCCATTTTGCGAAAGTTTGATCGGTTTTACAGTTCAGCCCCGCCCGAACTCCAGATCCAGGGTCCGCATAATACTTGTTTGACTATCTTGAATCCCGAAACTGATCCCTGCATGGGGTATTGCATGAATGTCGAAGCAGAAACTCCATTAGCTTATGCATCTTGTCCTCAGCTTTTTATGACTCGATATACTCGAACAGTTCCCATGCATGGTGCCTAATCATACAAGAAGTGACCCTGTGAAGCTTCCGGATTTTGTTTTCAAACTCGATGTCCCACAGGTGCAGATCAGCGTATCGTCGATACAGAGCCGGAACGTAAATCGCGCTCGTATAACCCAACTCTAGATGCAGAGCCAAAGCTTGGCTACTGAAAACTGCTGCGAAACTGGATTCGCATGCACTTCTGAACATCAGACATCTGAACGCGGAAATCAACCGCCAACAGAGCCAACCGAGAGCATTGCAAAGGGTACAGTTAGTCTCGGGGTCCGACCACGGGCAGATCACAATGGGATGTGGGTCGTGTCCATGACTGATGGCCAAATTTCTAGACAACTACCAGGAGCATGAGGGAATGTTCAGTATAGTGTCGTGAAAGACAAGACATGCTGCGCAATTAATTCTAGGTTGACTGAATTTTGCAACACTGCACAGATCGATGGGCATAACTGAAAGTAAAGGACTATCAATGTCTCTTTCCGGCTGGAGAGATAGAACCAACTCAGCCGTATGCCGTATGTCAAGGATTATCTTTCGCACGACCTCCCGGAATAACTAACGAGCTGTCTGCACCGGGCAGATGAATCACTTCGTCTACGTCCGTAGCGACATAAGCGACCTTACTGGAACGCTTCTTGCCGCGCAGTCGTTAATGGATCAGATAGTGGGAATAGGGCGCCATTGTGTAGTTCAAAATGCAACGAGGTAACGCTCCGCTGACGGTCTGCACGAAGTGATTCCGAGAGCATCCCTAAAAGACGACGCTCCCGAATTTAGCGGATCTCGGATGGGATTACGCGAGATTAGCATGCCAAAGCCGGGTCGGTGGGGCCTACTGCAACGGCGGTAAATGTCAAACTTTCTTAACCGCAGCGCAGCGAACCCTCAAGAGGCATTTGCGTCCAAGAAAACGCGCGATGATGCTTTCATAGGCATATGGTATCAGCGACCTCAAAACTATTCCGGCACGTAAGCAATGTGTAGTTTGGTCCAGACAGTCACGTACACATCCCGCAGTACCGCAGTAAACGCTCGACAGGTGTTCTCCAGCAAAACCGAAGCGAATATTTCTCTGCACAACTTGCAGCGACCGCCCTTTCCTCTGCGATAGCAGCAACCGATTGTTTTTACAATGGATTTGCAATGCTTGTAAACGCTCATGTAGACGCTATCCGAGACGAGCACTATATCGTAATCATAGACGCCGATTTTTTTGTGTATATTACTACCATCATTTTGAAATTGCAATGCTTGGACTACGTCAGCGGCTTGCGAATTCGACATGTAGTTACGCTCTGGCGGAAATTAAACGCTGGCAATTCAAGTGTACGAGTGCTTTGATTTGTCACCTTCTATGCTACGTATTTGCACTAAATAATCGCCCCAGTGGACGCACTGCAGACACCAATCAACCAGTGAATCACGAAGATAATGACGCTCTTCATTAGTGTAATCAATGTTGACATGCGTCGAGAGCCCGTGACGTTTGTAAATCCTAACGCAATAGCGGCAGGTGCGTAATCATGTTTGTCTTCGGACTGGTACTAATCGTGTCCCCAGGATTTCGTTCCGTCTTTTCGAAAAGATGCATGTTCGGGAAACACATTCAGCGGATACACAGCATACAGTAGCGACAAGTCAAAGACAGTTACGTCTGTCTACGTTCCACCGAAAGCTTCGCATCACACACTGCAGAAGAATTATCCAGCCTTCGGTCAAGCAAAGATGGTGTCAAGTATTTGCATAGACGGCTCGACATACGTTATACTTAGTTGCATCAAATGTTTCCCGAATCAGGCTCCGGTAGGCCGAGTGTGAGCGTGCGGGATTAAACCCATTTATTTAAAGTGCATGTGTTCGTCTTACCGCAATGAGTTGTTTGCTATTCAACCGACTAAAGGCAGGCTAATTATCCTAATCCCTGGCAGGAACCACGTGGCACACTTTTTTTCCTGATCCAGCGAAAGGCAGCCTGACCCCTATGCGCGGAATTGCATCTACGAACGCCTTGCAAAGGTCCGTCTGTTCATCGGGCAGCTATCGCTGATTGGGTCCGACACCGCCGACGCATAGCCTTTTCGTGGCTGTAGGGATAAATACCACTTGGATTAGGGCTTGCAAAATGCGTTGTTTTGTAAGGAAAGCGAGGTAAAAACAAGGATTAACCTTGAATATGCTCACCATTAACCTCCATTGTGCCTTTTACCGCGAACCTGCGTGGATAACATGCATTAGCTCAAGTGGAGAGCACCGTACCGTACCCAGTCGTTGCCCAGGAGCCGTCGAGAAACCGCTCTGCTTTAGTACCCACTTCGTGGTGCAGTGAGGTCGAATTCATAGGAATAGCGACAGCCAGAGAGACTTTGCCTCATTTTCGATATACGGCTTCTCGAGAGTATGTGATTCATCCAGGAAAGAACGCGCTATGTGTCTGACGCAGTCTTCTGCTATTCCACTCGGGATTATCTCAGATCGGCGTGCAAGAATAGCTAGCCCTGGAAGTCAATGAATCACCGCACGAAAGACGTCGGTCGCGCCATCAGCAGCGCGTCCTGGAACGAACTTTGTAGCGTGACTGGCGACTGTCGGAGCAGAAGCAACGTAGGAACGACACCGCGTCATGAAGGCAGAAAGTCGCAATGGCGCAGTATACTTCCCGAAAACCACTGAAAGTTCACATGCCGTCCTTTATTTCATTCTTCTGTTTGCACTTATCAATCTCCTGGTTATTCTTCTTCAAGACATTCTTTGGTCGCTGGACAGTCACGTCCACAGGTTTGCAAACAGGTGCTTTGCATTTTTCGTGCGCATGACATCCGCTACGGACTCTGGTTCTGAAAACGTGCTCTGAATGAGGGACATAGCGTCGTCCGATAGGGCATAGCGTCTGAATTAGCATGTGGTCTGTTTCCCTTATGTATTATGCGCACTACGCCACGTTGCTTGGATCAGCTACGCTGATCATGTACTAGGACGCACACGTTGAAGACCTCAGGACGGATTCTCAAGCTTTTATGGTAGCAGGCCAAGTCGCTGCTGCCGCCCAGGGCAGTCAGTCGGCTGAGCCGAATGGCAACTGGCAAGCAACAACGGTTGATTTTAAACTTTAAGAAATTCAGACCTAGAAGTAAGTACTCTATTCAGCGAGCGCTACAAAAGTCAATCAAGGTAAGAATCGTGCCCTGTAAGGCTATGTTTTTTGGCGGATTGAAGCCGTCGTGGCACCCCAGAGTCATCGCAAACCAGTACCTCAAGGACATCACAGACGGTGTCACAAAAGCAAAAAAAATAGTTATGCACCTGCTTCGAACCATGACGTAGCACGTTCTTTTCAGCCGTAATAACATGTTTATTATTCGCCGTTTAACGGGATTAATTATCTTATTTCCTCGAAAGAGCCACGCGACCTCTCTAGCTTCATTAGTGTAGGCATTCTGACCTCCATATTTCATCACGGCCATGCCTCCGCGTGGCAACCAATCGGTGCTTTGCCTTTGGACCAGATACGGTGCTAAGCGAGTGTCATGAAGAAGACCACCGGAAGTCGCCCACCCCTGACATTTTCGAGACGGATCCGTAAATGCCGCGTGCTGAAGTCTCCTGGAAACGCAGGACTTGCAAGCGGCGCGGGGCTAGAAGAGGATTAGCCTCCGCAAAAAGCTTTTTTTTGCTGGCTACTGAGCCGCGGAGCAGGAAACGCAAGACGGAACTCATGGATGTACAAAGGTTCGCGGTGTACAGTACGCTAGCGGCGACGAAAGAGTTGTTTTTGAATAAAGGAAGGCACAGGTTGCTCTTGTGGAAGCTAAATATGCGTTCTCCTACACCGCTGTCCGCAGACCGTAGCCCCAACACTTAGAGGGTAGGGCTCTAAACAGAATGGGCATGGGAAATGTAAAACGACTCAAATGGAGAAGAATACTAGTTGCTAAGCTAGACCGGTTCATGGTATTCAAGGCCGATTGCGATCGCCTACTCAGAAGACGCTCCAGGGGCCGAAGGCGTAAAATTTCACCGCATAAGCGAAGCCGTCGACGATTTAGCCTGAGCCCATCAGCTTCTCTCGTACTACAGGAATGGCCAAGAACACGAACCATTGTGCGGAAATGTCTGCCCGGACGTTAGAGGATTGCCTACTGGAACATCCATCGTGACATACATGATCAAATTCCACCAAACGATGACGGATTAGCTCCTTGATACGCACACTAAGAGTTACGAATCTTAGCGGGGTATTGCGTGGAAGAAGAACGTGCATCTTCTAAGCCTACGTGCTAAATTCAGGACGCGAATATGCACGATTAGCTCCGCAAAGCGAGGTCACCCGACGACAAACAAAATGTCAAGGTGCTCTTTCGATGGCAGGAAAAGCTTAAATTCCGTGCTTTTGACAGAGAAATCATGCTTGTGTGGAAATATGATAACGGGCGGTATCTTGGACGACTACGGTCGAAGGACTTTCGACTCTCAAAGGACGTCATTGGAGGGCGCTTAAGTTTGACCGTTTAATAACTTTATTTTTAAGCACTTTTAGCTTGCACAGCCATCACACGACGTATTTGCAATAGTCTACGGTTCATCGAAAGTACCGTCATTAAACGACGGAAATCGTTAGCCGTTGATAGTTGTACGTTTGCACAGTAGGCCCTCCCGCACTTGACTCGAAATACGCCCGATGACACCCATGAGTCATCGCAATTAGGTCATTCGACAGTTAAACTCATTATAAGTGGTCCGTTATGTCACCCTTTTATCCATTGAAACAATGCCCTTCTGCTGCCCTTCTGCACCCGCCGGGGGTACGAGACGGAGAAGCGCAAGCTGTACGTATTTCGGTCATAATCGCTTGTCCTTCAGCCAATTAACCTGTGCGCAAACACAAGGTCATACGACCTGCGCCGAATTGAATGACGGAAGTGATATCCTGTTTGCCAGAAACGAGTTGTAGCCCGCTGATTAACACGTTTCCTGAATGCGTCTAAACGAGCCGAGCGTGCATGTGACTTGCGGTGTACGGTAGAGCTTGCCTGCTGTGCGACAGAAAAATTACGGTGTTTCTGTCCGTAGTTTTTCTGTCCTAACACCCGCTTTCGGCCTGGAGGGAAGTCTGTCCATCGTCGCGTTCTTGTGAGTTCTCAGAAGCAACGTCCTCTATCAAGTACGACTCACAATGTTTAATTAACTTGAAGACCACTGCATAGAAGCCAGCGTATCATACAAGGAAACTGTGCGTTTTCCACCTGCCGGAAGCACCTGCAAGCGTGCAGTCAATGAGCCGAGGTGCTCGGGTATTGAAAAAAAGTGATAGACCACGTCTGTTCTAGCATTTGCAAATTTTTCTGCTCCCTGCAGCGAGTTCTTACTTGCTTTGTGGCCGGATTAACCTTTGACGGGGTCAGCGACCCCAGCGGTTACCTCCAGCTTTTGAGCGAAGCATGCACACTGGAAGTTGGATATATCAGCGACCTTTGTGCACCCCGATTGTCTATCAATGCAGGTGCGGAGGGATATATTCAGTAGGCGATTCCATGGGGGATGCAATGCCCGGGGAATACGCGCCGAAGGTCGTCGTTCTTCTTGCGGCAAAAGTTGAGTCAACAGATAGAGTTGTTAGATGAACGTCGAAGCATTTGTAAGATTTGTACTTCAGACCTTCTTCGTCTGCGTCTGCAACAAGATGTCAACTAGCGGACGTCGCCGCTATCGGAGATTTGTACTGAGCGTTCTTACACAGACTGTAGAACCCATTCATCCTAGCGTTGCATGGGTAAAGTAGCACGTATCCAGTTGTCAATCTTCGAAACTTTGCGAGCTTATAACGACGCCATTTTTGGGTTACCCATGTACACCCTACGTCCACTTTAGTAAAAAATCACTGTCTTGCCCGCTATGGAAGCATGTCATGACGGCTCGCTACAGCATGTAATACCTTTGACGTTTCATAACTTTTTAGACGCGCCAGAACCACCTGAGACTTTCTGTTTTACTTACCTTTTCATAAGCTATCATACGATACCACAGGGGTAGCCTAAAGTTAAGTTTAACGGAGATACTTACACCCCCTCCTGCTCGCTATGAATGCATGCTGTTATATCCTAAGGGACGAGGGACACAAGAAAGAACATTCAGAGGCTTTATTGGTACCATTTCCGCTCTCGGGACTGGACATAGCATACAGGAAACATTTTAAAGGCTAGCACGAGGTAGATTTGCACATCGTCTAGGGGTACGACACATGCTATGGCGGTCTCGCCACAGCATGTAGGCAGGAAGGCCCCTGTTTCTAGCCAACAGATTCGGTTGTACCCGTCCAGTTGTACACAACTTTTGAATCCCGATCGAACGATACCTACCACACTTAAATGCATGGACTTCGCATCAGGCTCAAGACGTACGCAGGTCTGGAGATACGACGGGGCTTGCAGTTCTAGCGCAACGGTGCTTCGAAAAATACCCTTTACGATCAGAGTAATTTCCCTTCGTTACCGACAATCTGCATAATTACGCGATACTTTATTTTTCAGTAAACAACGTAATTACAGCGACCGAATATGTCCAAAAAAGGCGATGGGTTCGCTGTGCATTGCTAACTAGATCTCTGATTAACATTTGCACCACTGTGAAAGTGCAAACAGTCGTCACGTTTTCAGCGAGTATGAATAGTCAGTGGCCCGCTGATCCCACTGATGTATTCCAAAGATAAAAACGCAAGTATATTACAATTTATTTAGTCATAGGGTACGGTAAATCCATTAGACGAAGCGGTTTAATGCAGACTCGTCGTGCATTGCGTGGTAGTCACTTTCACGCATTTGTCCATGTCCAGTCATGGGTTGATAACAACGGTCATCCAATGTAATGTTGCTGCTAACTTGAGTCATGATGCTAAAGCTAGTGGCAGAATAATGAAATCCGTACACTCTCTATGCGAACGCCCCGCAAAATCGACCCATGTAGTGCCGGAACACGAACCTTTTTTTATCTTGTTATCGCATTAGATCAATCGTTTTCGGTAATAATTGGGACGAGGGCGGTCCCTCCGAAATGTCTAACCTTGTACGAACGTGTGCGGGTAACGAACTGACGAACGAACACTGCCGTATTGCGATGGCAGTCGACACGAAAAACGCTTGTGACGGAGCGTATTTTGCGTCGTAGCTCACTTAGTTGTTCTGATCCAGAAGCAAGAAATTCAACGTCAACGTCATGGCCAAAGGCCTTAGAGTCTTGAATATCCGATGCATCATTCACGTTGACCCTTAACACGCGTTGTGTTTATCCCACGAAGATTGCTAAGTTGTTTGTGTACCGTGAACTGCTTCGAAGATTAATCACGATTTGTCTGATTACGCCTCACCCAGACCCACGTGTTGCAAGGCGCTTCCTTGCCCACTTAGCCCTTTCAGCGTTCCTTAAGAAACGTGCTAGTCTATGAAAGTTCATCAAGAACTCCAAGTGACAAAAAGCGACGTGCTTCCTGTGTCTCTCAGCTTTGAGAACCGTTGAAATTGCTGTACTGAAACTTTTTCTTTCACCTGCAGCAGTGGCCTTAGGATCAATGCCCGATTTCGCGTCTTTCTTGGCTTTGTGCTTGAAGACGCGTGTGCCGATGTTGTTTAAAAAATATTATGACCCAGTTTTGGCAGATGTCGCAAGAAATCGGCTCTTGTAGTAGCGCACGTTTATTTGGATCGTCAAAGCACGTGAAACAGACGAATAGGGTAAGCACTGGACGTGACAAACACGTGACAACAATGGATCGCCGCCGTGGAATGAGAACCGTAGAAATCAGCCCAGCCGGGGCTGCTTGAACACTGGCTGCAGGGATTCGTCCACTTCCTCCTCCTCGGGCGCCGTCGTGGTCTCCTGGAAGATGGGCACCGGCTGTGTCTTCGCGTAGGCCTTCGTGATGTACTCCGGGTTCTTCTCCGCCTCCTCGGCGTGCCTGAAATG
This sequence comes from Aphelenchus avenae, assembly GCA_020875895.1. Classification (NCBI taxonomy): domain Eukaryota; kingdom Metazoa; phylum Nematoda; class Chromadorea; order Rhabditida; family Aphelenchidae; genus Aphelenchus; species Aphelenchus avenae. The sequence continues at coordinate 241,822 of JNEY01000113.1, read as the reverse complement.
AAACAAATTAAGAGGAGTATTTCAGTTTGGAACAAGCGCATGGACTGCTCCTCGCATTCCGGAAGAGTGCTCCTCGTATTCGTTAGGTGTGCTCGGTCGGAGGAGTGATCCACTCATTCCGGAGGAGTATTCCTATCATTCAGGAGCTGTGCTCATTGCATTCCGGAGAAGTACTCCAGGCATTCCGGAGGTGCATTCCTTGCACTTTAGCATTCGCCAGGAGTGCTGCACATATTCTACAGGAGCTCGTTCCACGTTCCTGCGGAGTGCTCCTCTCATTCAAATGTAAGCTGCTTACTTAAGAATGGACGCTCGAATGTCCTCGTCCTCGATGAAGTCCTTGTTGCGAATGGTACCCAGCTGCTTCGCGATGTACGAATGGAGCGTGCCGCCCGACTTCGCAATGCGACCGCCCGCACTCGGGCCGGACATGGGCATCTCGGCGGGCTTGCGGAACTGCGGCCGCTGCTTATTGCTCTGCATCCGGAGAAACTTCTTGATGCGCCACTCGGTGACCTCCTTCTCCTCTCCCTCTTCACCGCGCGGTTGGAACATCTCCAGAGTGAGTGCTAGAAGGAGCAGGTTACAAATGAGACACGAAAGGACCGATGCTTACGCGAAAGAATCATCTCCTCGCGGACCACCTCCTGCTGACGAGCTCGCCGGACCGGCCGGCCTGCGCAAATGATCGCGCCTCGCTGGCTGTGCGCCGGGTCGTAGTAGATCTTGCAGGTCCCGTCGCTCAGACCGACCAGGATTTGGTTGATCTTCGGCTGCCAGCTGATCCGGATGCAGCTCTAAAATGAGTGATGCCTAGGACGCTAGTAGTAGCGACATCGTACCTGCGATGGGTAGTTGATCTTGTAGAGGAGGTCGAACGACTCGGGATCGAAGAAAAGCAGGCTGCCCGACTCTCCGGCCTTCGAACGAATCGAGGTGCCGGTGTAGACGAACTCACCGTGCGGACTGAACCCGCAGTCGGTTCTAAAACTTTAGGTTCAGAAAACTGATCCATGTAATCAGCCGCATACGTTGCAAAGATGCAGTCGAGGCCTTCCGCCACATGAAGCGGTTCCTTGAAGTTCTTCAGCTCAAACATCTTCAGCGTATCGTCCACTAAACATGACAATTTAATGTGCTTGCTTAAGTACGACTTACAAGATCGCGAGAGAATGCGTTCGCCGTTGGGTGAGAACTGCAGGCCGGTGATGGGTCCATTGTGCGCCTTTCGGTTCAGATACGCCGTGTTGACCTGCAAGAATGGCGTTACGAAATGCGCTAAGATGCTAACTGGACAACACAAATCTTGATAGAGGCTACGAGAGAGCTCCTTCTAAACGAGCATCTTTAAAGATGCTCGTCCGTTGTGCAAAGTGGTGTGCAAAGCTTTTTGCACATCCGTCGGTTTAACTGTAGCCACAAGCAGAAGAATGATTTTGAGGAAGATTCTTTTGACCATTGTACACATTGTCGTTGTGTGCCACCAGTTCTGCAATCGACCTCTTTACTGTTTAGAATTTTAAAAGTAGCCACTGAGAAGGCTGCGATGCCGAATGTTGCTCATTAAAAATGTGCAGGACGTAATTTCGGCCAAAGCTTTGAAATCGTTAGACTAGGTCCACCAAAAACGGAGACAAATGGGTAACCTGACATTGTTTCTACAGCCATACTGGCGGAACTTACAAAGATCTTCCCGTGCTTCCAGATCTGAATCGAGCCGTCGTCACAGCCGGCTGCGATGAGCTTTCCGTCGCGAGAGTAGCAGCACGTTGTCGGGATGGCCTTCTTGCCGCTCGCGTTCTTCGTCTTTATCACCTTCCGCTGCGCGTTGATGACGCGCGTGATCTCCTTGTAGTCGTCTGTGCTCCAGATGCGCAGCGTGCCGTCGTCGGAGCACGTGAGGAATTCGGCCTTCACAAGCGGGTGCCAGCAACACGCGTTCACCGCGGCGGTGTGTCCCTTAGTGTTGGACACGTCCACGAGGTACTGGTCGCCTAAAGCAGGGTAAACTTATTTTCGTAGCTCGAATTTGAGCATACCTCGGACGGTCTCGGACCACTGCTTTCCTTGCCGGTCCAGAAGCTTCAATTGTGCATTGCCCGAAGCGATGAGCAGCGTCTCGCCGTTGCTACTGTACGCGAGGTCGTTGATCACGTGGCTAAATTAGCCACGTCAAAATGTACTAGTGAGAACTATGGTGTATCTTGTTGCATTTTGGCTTCGCATTTTTTCGAGAAGTGCTCCTCGCAACCGGGAATGCTCCTCTCTACACAATGCTGCTTACCATTCCGCGGGCTGGACCTCTCGGAAGGCCTTCATCGCGCTGTCCATCTTCATAAACTCGTACAGCTGCACCATGTACGAATAGCCGCCGATGGCGAACTTCGAACCCTGCAGATCGAAGGCGATTGCGGTGATCGGTTTGTAGTGTTTAACAGTCGCCTCACAAGCGGCCGGGATGAGGCTGTAGACTGTGACCGGCTCGTCGAACTCCTCCTCCGCTCCTTCCGCTTCCTTGTTGACCTGGACGCTATCGTCGGGTACGAAGCCAGGCGGCAAGGACGGTCCCAGGTCATCGTCGTCTTCATCGGCGGCAGGAGCCTTCATTCCCGGTGGCAGCGCAGGCCCAACCTCATCGTCATCGTCCTGAAATAAAGCAACTTTACTGGAGTATGATGGGCTTTAGGCTTACACTAGCTCCTCGAGCGGCATCGGCGGGAATGGAGACGCTTTCGATGGCTTTGCGCGCGACTTCGTCCGCCTCGTCAGCATCGTAGTCAGCTTCACGCATTTGGCTCTCAGCGTTACGGACCTTGGCTCCTTCGAGAGTCGCCGCAAACATTGCTCCAAAGTCGAATTGTCGGGCTTTCTTCTGCGCACCTTTCGCAGCAGAAGATGGGGCTTCATCGCGAGCGGCTTCTTGCGGCGTTGCAGCTGCGGCTTTGGCACCGACAGCTGAAGAGAGTTTTATTTAGATGGAGGAACAAGTTGCTTCTGTTTTTTTCTTGTGACGTCAGTCGTTTACCATGACGCACTCAGCGAAACAGGGTTTCTTTTGCATTCTGGAGGGCCAGAATGCAAAAGAGTGTCTTTGATTTTTGCAGAGTTAAGTTTGTCGACGTTGCTCACCTTTATTTTCTTCTTCTTTGGCGCTTGTTTTGGAAGAACCATTCTTCTCGGTATCGGACATAAACGCTTCGATACGGACTGCGAGAAAAGTCGAAGTGGAGGAAGTCTAAATCCAAACGTCAGTTTTTACGCGTAAATCGCTTGCGAACGCTGTAATGCCAATAGAAGGGAAGCAGAATTTCGCGAAATGGGCTTTATACAAGGTGTAAGTCTTACAAACATATTATGAAAGGTAAGCCAACAGAACGCCACATCGGTGGGCACCCACGCGGATTAGGCTAGCTGGGGAAACCGATGTGGGTGACGTTCGGCATATTAAAGCAAGAAAATTTACGCACTAGATGCACTCGTAACCAGCGTCACAAGAAAGAACAAAATTTAAAAAAACTGTTGGATTTGCTACGAAAATACCTGCCAGAGTCTCATCTTGCGGAGAAGAAGAATTCTTAGAGAGAATGTGACGGAGACTGTGCCGGCACTCGAATGCTCAGTTGGCAAATCCAGTTACAGTTCGATCTAGTTTAATGACGCTTATGCAGCCAAGGACAGATGCTCTGAAACATCTAGAGAATGAGAAACCTTTATTGTTTTTCCGTGCTGACAAAAACGGCTCTGCACTTGCGTGCACAGCGACCATCAAATTCAGCTTAACATTGCGGGAATGTGGCACGAGCGGACACGCCAGCCCTACACAGTTACATAGCTAGCCCATTCTAGTGACCCGTTTCGACGACACTGCGTAGTTGTGTCACACCAGGAAGCTCATAATCTCTCGTCGCTCCCGCAAGTACACCACCATGGCCTTTTTCCGAAAGTAGCGCTGGCAGCGGAAGACGATGTCCAGCACGTAGGCGTTCCACACGAGAAGAACGGCGATAATGACGAAGAGGAACAGGGCGAATGCGAAGGCATCGAAGTCTGAATGCGTCGATACTATTACTCTCCGTACTACCCGAATGTACCTTCTATCCGTCGGTACTTCCATCGGACGATCCGCTTTAAGATGGCGTTCCCGAAGCTACCCAGCATGCCAAGGATCATAATGGTTAGGAGGCAGATGAGGCAGCAGACACATTCCGTAACCTGAAAGATCGTATTGGATCGTGTTGATGAATGGAAGGCTAATCAGAGGACCTTTACGCTCAGGTTGCTTTGCATGAACTGGGTCCGAGGTAAGGCGGGAATATGCTCTTCTATCTCCCCCTACGTATGCACAGTTTTGTTAGCTTAGACGCAAGGACGCGTACTGAACGGAACAACACACAAATTTCACGTATCGCCAATCCAAGGAACCAAGTTCTTCGTAAAGAACTTCCCCAAACCGTAACGCGCAAGTCGTACGCAAAGTTGTCCACGAGACTGGGAGCAAGAATAGCCCCAAGTATTGCCTCATAGATTCCTTCGACTTGCAGTAACTTGTCCAAAGATTCAGTCGACAGTGAGTCGCTGCGACTTACCTTGAGACCTAAGTACGGCCAGAAGCAGTAGTGATTCTCGCGGCAGAATCCGAGTAGCGCAAAGAATATGCCAGTGATTGACCAGCTAAGGTGGACGACAATGAAAGCGTCGAGGTAACCGACTTTTGAAGCGAAGAAGTGCGTTTCGAAAGCAAGTTTCAGTACGTCAAGAAACACAAGGATCTTGGCCGCTTCCTAAAGCACTGCGACAGTCAGATGTCGCTGAAAGTCGTTCGTGACCTACCGCAATGTGGATCCATTCCTGACAAGTTCTGTACTTTTCCCCGAAGAAGTAGAGATCATCGCGCATAGTCCGTCCGCCGTCGGTCGGTCCGACTTAGGCCCGCATGCAAAGCCACGATGTCTAAACCACGAGTCGAACGTCGGTAATAGAGCGAGTAGCAAGCAACATCAACGAGCGAGAAGGCGCTAGCTAACGACGCACAAGCGGTATTTCTGTCCTGCTTCGACAGGAAGATGAGCCAGTGACATAGCCAGTTGACACGCCAAGTGGCAAAACAATCGGGCTGCTAGGCGACCACGGGAAATTAGGTATGCGGGAATGGAATCGATGAAACTGAACTTGTGACGTCTGTGCACCGATACCCTGACATCCGGGCCATCCTTGAAATTACGCTGTACTTGTTCGGCCTATCCTATCCGTTTTGGGCTTACCCGTGGCGACATAAGTTCCAGTAGCAAATGACCCCCGTACTTACCCACGCAAGTAGTTTGACAACTAGAGACCATGGGGCTCAGCGGCCAACGCCCAAAGATGCGAAACCACAACGCATTTAGTTTACCGAAGGTAGCATCCCTGGACAAAAGCATGAGGTCAAGTGGATGCTTCAGCGCTTCAAGAAGTGTCAGCAGTCGAGGTTTCTGGTCCAACGCACAAGGGCATCTGCTAAGTCGATTCCTTCATGGTGGGGAAGCCATGTAAAGTCTTGGGGGACAAGTTGGATTCATTCAGACGTACAATATACCTTACTAACAAGTATCCTTAGCAAAACTTCATGGGCTTATGCTCAACGCTGGGGCTCACGTATGACTGTTGAAACCACAAACAAAGTACTAATAGCCGTCCGAGTGTCTATCGGACGGCCGGGTGTCATCACACGTGCTGCACTGGCTGTCATCCGGGCGCGCTGTAAACGCGACTCATCCGCTCACTCACCTGTTCAGGTGCCGCTTGTCAAGCGGGGTTGTCCTCTTCGCGGTAACAGTTGCCCGTCGGCATGCGTAAAACAGGACCCCGGGGCAGTTGTTTTCGGGTGATAAATCAGCGATAGGACAATGCGAAGCACAGATCAACGTCAACGCAAATGGGAGTATGGACGTAGAACACCCCCGTCAACGATGGCGAGGAATTCAGAGAAGCCTAGGTATGCACGGTTTACGGACGGATATCAGATTCGTCATCGACATACTGTAGTTTTTTTGAATTTGCTGATGCACTTAGCAATCACTTAGAATGGCCCGAATACCTTCCTGAGGCTATGCTTGTATGAAATATCAACTCGCACCGTCTAAGGCATCTTTAGACTTGCCAGTACATGTTAGAATCGGAATCGGCATTCGATAACCGGTCAATTCTACGCAAGCGGAGTCGGTTCCGCATGTATTTTCGGAATCGGATCGGCTCCAAAGCTGAAGGGTGCCCAGCCCTCGTCTGTACATTGATAGGTCAGCAAGTCTTTAACAAAATGCAAGCAGATCGGATGTACGGATCGGATCGATGCAGATTTACCACCTACCATGCTGGTAGTAAAGCCATGTACAATAAAGTACGAATGAGTAATGCTATTCATTTCCCAAATCCCATGTTTGCAGCCTAGCGTTGAATACGATCGCGTTATCCACGGTCTTTAGGATCCTTATGCCAACTTGTACTAGAACTAACATCAAACTTGCTTCCAGTATAGTTAACAAGAACATGATGGCTAGTGTAACATGTAAGTAACGTTTGAAGATGAAAGGCTACAGCTCCTCGGCTCGAAGCATTCGCTGACGCGCTTTCTCGGCCTTCTCCTGCTCCACTGGGAGGACGTACCCGCAGTGGACGGTGATAATCTTACGCCACACCTTCACGCCATGCTCCTTGAAACTCGCGTGATCGGTGTGGTCAAAGGAGGCGTCCGTGGTGAACTCAATGTCGAGGTACTCGAAAGCCTTGTACGACCGGTTTTCGTCGAGCGAAGAGAAGGAGAAGTGACACGTGAGCTCGAAGCTGTGGACTTCACCTGGCGCCAGCTTCCCGCTGTCGTCGCCTTTCACTTCCAGATGGCTCGAGTCGGTAGACTTGGCGCGGAAGAGGACCGTATTCTTTCCAGTGTTGGTCATCTGAATAACCAAGCTCTGAGTGGCCCTCCAGTTGCAACAGAATGTCTTATGAACCTTCTGGTCAATTAGAAACCAATTTACTGTTCGATTCCGAACTGCAAACTTTGTGTCCTTTGTTGCAAGTCGTCGAGTCATTCCCGCGCTCACCAACAGGTCCCTACATTCTAGTCCTTTGTCCGTTGTGCTACTACATGAGAGAACGGGGAGAAAAATAGGCACTTGATGCTTGTTCTATCCGTGGTACTTACAGAGGTCTCTGATAGTCCATGATTGCGAGAGCTAGCTCAGTACTAGTATTAGCAGCACCTATGCATAGGTTAACTGGACTTTGAACTAAATTAAGGCTCTTGATCGCATTGAGCATCACGAAATAGACCGACATCATAAAGCACTTCCGCAGTATGCGTACAGCTAGCAGTTGTGCAAAGCATGGACATTTCTTTACCTAAGTTCCCGAGTCCACTACCGTTTACCTTTAACACGCTAGTCGGCACCGTAAGGTTCACACTGCCGAACTCCGGTTGAACCCTCTTGACCTCGTCGCCTTCCTGTGGCCGCTGGCCGACCGTCGAGTAGTCGAAGACAATTCCTTTGTACGGCTTCACCACTGACGGCATGTAGAAGACTCCACGCTCGTCCGGTTCGGCTTGCACAAAGACCGTTAGGCAGAAGGGCAGGATCCACAAGGCAGCCATAGCGGAAGAATGACGCTTTGTGCGAAACGTAGAGGCATAGCAACCGAAATGCGACGTTTAATGCATCAAATATATTCAGTCTGAGATTCGTTCGAGAAGGTACGTCCGCCGGAATGGCCGACCAAATCACTTCATCATAGCCGTTGAAAGAATCGAGCACATTAGCACGTCAATAGATACGAATCGTCCCAATATGTAACCGTGCCGTCGACATGTGGAAACAACGTTGTAGTTTTCGCAAAGATCTTAATTCTTGGTGCAACCTTATTCTACTACAGACCAAATAAACTTGAGACTACCTAATTGTGATCTTCAGATGCTTTATTCCCTTGATTCATCTTTGCTCTGCAATTTGGCAAAGCATACAGCACTACCCTTAAGCGTCCAGTAAGAACAAAACATGTGTCAGTACTAGGAATGTCCTAGGTCCTCACTTGTAACCTAGGCACAACCCTTGACGGGCGCCGTACCTATGGTCCTGGACCCGCCCCTTTGGTCCTTTACCGATGGAAGGAACATTTATTGGTCATGATGGCGTTTGGAGTTAAACAGGTGTAGGGTTTAGTAACATGTGTAAATGATAGCGGATCGGTAGCTACAGCGATAACGGAGATGAGCGGGTTATTCGACAAAGGACAGGCCGAGTGAGCTTGGATCAGAGAACCGGTTGGATAATGGGGTAAGACCATAGCATTCATATCTACGGAATGCGTACGCTTGTGGCACGTTCGGCAAACAATTTTGTGCTGAATATACGTGAGTGGCGAAACGACTGCACTGGACATAGTGGGAACGTATGCGTGTTTGCAACAAGTTGGTACAACTTGTGGCTTTGGAGTACAAGAACAAAGTGGGAGGCTTACTGGCTCTAAAACTATGGCCATGTGAACAGGTCAACACGTGGAAGAGTACGATGTTCGAAAGGTTCGCACGTGAGAGAGCTGAATGCTTCAGGACACCATCACGCTACCATGGAAAGCGGGAACAAGTGATTGCTTGAAACTGTACGTGAAAACAAAGTGAGCTTTAGAAGGACAGAAACGGACAATATAAGATACTGGATTAAGGGAAATGGAGATTGACAACAAGAACAGTTCAAAATTTCAAGAGGAACACGTACACGTAAGCAGGTTGCGTGTGCGACGATGTGTACGCTCCTTGTCAGTTCTTGTTGAGCTTGCACTGCACGACGTCGAAGCTGTGGTCAATCGCTGCGCGGCGATCGCAGATGGTGAGCAACTCCATCGGAATCGGAAACGGGGTGTGCTTTCCGAACTCGACCATCGGCATGTCGGCGTGCTTGAGACTGATCTGGTACTTCTTCTTGTAGTAGTCGGCCCAAGTGACGAAGTGCCGCGGGGGCCGCTTCTTGACAAGCTTCTTGAAGGCGCCCGTATAGTGCGGCGAGACGCTCTCTTCCAGGTAAAGGCCTAAAGTGAAAACCGTAAGACAAAAATGTGAATCTTAAAAAAACTAATAAAAAGGCAATAAAATAAAAACCATTATATTTTTTGACATTTAGTAATGTGCAATCACTTCATATTTTCGATAACCTTACCCATCAGTGCACCCTCAATGACCGACCACTGGCACTGGGTGACGTTCTTGAAGTTGAAGGGTTCCGCCACGTGGTCGGCTACTGCGCGCTTCACGAAGTCGAGCAGGCGAATCGATTGAAAGAGCGTCAGGTGCTTCTTCGGATCCGAGCTCTCTGAATCGCAGCTTGTTGTAGAGCCGACGGTGTATTTCAGCATTCTCATCACCTTCCTCCTCGCGCATGTCGTACTCCTCCTCCTCGGAGTCAAAGCCGGACTCGTACGCATCGGCATTCGTGGAGGCATGCGGGTCCGGCGGCGGCTGCGGCTCACCGGCCTTGAAGTGTTCGGTCTTCCGGGTCCAAAAGTCGTCGTCGTCCGTTGCCTTCTTTTTTTTCTGAGTTTTCGACGAAGCCTTGGAATACGTGGCGCTTGTGTTGTGCACGGAGATCTGGACAGCACTCTCGTCAACGTCGCTCTCCACGCGATCGTGTTTGTTGGAGCACACGTCGGACAATGGCACTTGGCCGTCCTCAACAGTGGCCTGCTTCAGAGCACGACGGGCACGTTTTGCCTGGAAAACAATAACCTTTTTTGTTTACACGGAACGTAAAGTTACCCTGCTGCACCGACGCCTGATGTACAGAAAGGAGCAGACGCCGCAAAGGAGTCCGATTGCGAGGGAAATGACGACGATGATGAGGAAGAGGATGTACTCGACGCCGAAATCGATCATGGCGCGCCACAACGCATGGCGGCACTCACTCGCGATTAGCACCCGACCACTGGTGACGGCGACGTAGTAGGAGTGGCAGCTGGTCAGCTCCTCCGCGGTGAAGGTCTCCGCAAAGGACAATTGCGTCTAAAAAGCTTGATAATCAGCTCTGAACGTTGCCAGTTTGATAATCAACGCGACCTATGACCTCCTGACGTCAGTCGCATACCCCTTGATCTCACTTCCGGAACGATGCCCACGAGACGCATATTTCTTACGGACATAATTTGCGTGATCTTCGTAACCTCTCACACATACCTCACTCTGCCCCGAACCTCACACTTATAATGGACCTCCATAAACATGCTTACCGTCTGAACGGGCACGACCCTGCTTCTCTGAATGGTTCCATCGGTGGGTCCGTACACCTTGCTATCTCCCACCACGATCCGGTCCGCTGCACTGATGTTGGCCAGGAAGATGCCCGAATCCGGCGTTTGATGTTCCAGTGCGCCCACTGTGTTACGCGCTGCGAGGCTGTAGGACTGAAATCGTGGTCTTACGCGACACTTCGTGCAACCTTGTGGTACCTCAGCCCTGGTCGCCACCACGACGCTTCCACTGTACAGCACAAGCGTTTGGTCGACAAAGTCTTTGTTGGTCACATTGAGCTTGACGGGGCATCCACGTAGGTTCCACGGTGTGCACTGTGAGGGCATGTTCAAGGATGCTGCGCTGCACTTCATGAAAGGCGTACCAGCGGCGTTAGTCTAAGAGGAAAATAGTAAAATTGTTTCAGACCAGAACTGATGCATAAACTAATGGTTTTTTGGACGCACCTTTTCAGGGCCACACGCTCCGGGAGCTCGCAAGTCCACAGTGCGCCAGGTCTTGTCGCGAACGCTGCGCACCCAGAACTGTGCGATTTGGACGCGCGCGAAGATCTTCTTGTCGAGAAGGAAGCGACCAAAGTCGTACACCTAAAAGTTCGCCAATGTAGAGCATGCTCATTTGAACGAACCTCGTAGAGAGCGTACTTGATCGGCTTACCGCCAGTGTGATTGCCGTCGGGGACGCTAAATATTACAGTGAACGTCGGAGGTTCTTCGGAAAAGAACTTACTACACAGTTCCGATTTCGTTTTCCTGAAGCACTTCGCGTGGCCGATTTGCCACCGCAGCAGCGAGAAGAAAAGCCAGGATGATAACCACTCCGATTGTTGTTGTCGACATGCGCATGCTGTCTGAAAAAGCCTTGGTAAACACATCGACAATACGTTTCCACAACTGTGATTAAACACGGCAAATCTGTGATCAATGACCGCTTCGACAACTTATTTCGCGACGCGGAAATGGGAATGCAAATGGTGTTCCTTGCGAAGGCTTTCGCAATGGCAGTCGATGGCAGCAGCCGCGGGATGCAGCTAGTGAAAGAAATCGAAGAACGAGCGCAAACAACACATCGAATCGTCAGAGCGGCCCCGACTGCCGCGGTTGTAGCAGTGCGTCGGGAGCGTGGTGACTGAGGAGGCGGCAGTGGCCGCCTGCATGCGCGGCCTCCACCGCTGCTCTTAGCCGGCAGCCAACAGCCTATGCGAACAGAACGCGCTGTCGACGGCAGGGGTGATTCACCTCTAGCCATACCAGATCTGAGTGGTTAAACACTTTCACTTCGCGAGCACTGCACATACATGCATAAGTGTCTTCCAGTGGGAAACGATGAGGAAGACTTCTGTCTGACAGCAGCATATATGCTGCTGTCACACTCTGAGAGGACGTAGCAGGCTCCATAGTGTGTTCGGTGCCACATGCCGCTATCGCATTCGTTCACGCGAAACGTGAGCGAGCAGGCATTCGGCTATGCATCAGCGACAGTGCTCCGATATACCAGGCCAGGGACGTCAAGCCAACAGCGAAAATCGGATGGCGCATCCTGTGGACACATTTGCGCAATTCACCAGAAGAAATTCTAATGTATGCATAAAATTCTTGAAGAAGGAACCAGCAAGGTTAACGTGAGGAAAACCAACGGCTGGTAAGGAGAATGATCCGGCCGCCTGTCAGGGTAGAGGAAGACACGCACAGAACAGACGATAGAAAAGCGAAGAAGAACAGGCGAACGGCGACTTTGGAATTGCGCTGGATGCTGCTGGCAGAGGCCGAGGGGTATTCTCCGCCTGCATGCGCATTGCGCGCAACGTGTGCCACCTCGTGATCGCTACAGCCGCAGCCGCCGCCGGTCAACAATCGTTAGCGAGCGCTTGTCTGACGCGAGACGCGCACAAACATTTCGAAACGAAAAGGCGTTGTATGGAAGTCTATGCAACAGAACCAGGACCATTCAGACACGTATTCCTAGCAAAGGGACCGACCACTGGGTTTGTTATCCCACTGTGACCTTCTTTGTGGAAATCAGGAAATATCATGCAAGCGACCCGAAGAGGTGGCACACCGGCCACAACGGAGCGTTCCACTAAGGCCCGCGTAAATCGTACAATTCTCCTCCAGCGAGAAAACTTAGCGGTTACTTTTATTTTAGCCCGAAGAGCACAAACACTTTCTCCTAACTAGAACAGTCAAATTAGTTACAGATTTCTACGTGTTTCTTCAAGACGTCAAGCAGCAGCTCCTTCTTAAGCTTCGTGTTGTTCTCGTCCTCCGCGATCGATTTCACGTCGCTCTTCGTCAGCTGGGAAATGATACTCTCCTAAAAGTTCCTGTGAATGCTTCTCATCGGACGTATGAGAAAAGGTTGCGCCTGAATCCATTTTTAAAACCTGACACCTGAACAGGCTGTTCCAAATATGGGACTCTGAAAACCCTCGGTTCAGGTGCAACGTTTGCTATGAGGTATCGTTCTTCTATCGTCTCTGAGGCGTCATCTTCTTAGTGCATACCCGGAGGTCAGCGCGTCCCAAATCGTCTGCGACGATGAGCTTGTCGATCACCGGAACGCCGTTCTTGCCCTTCAGATAATTCTCGCACACGGCGAAAAGTCGATCCACCCGAAAGTAATCGGAAAGGCGAAAAATCGGCAGCACGTTTGCGTCTAAAATAGAAGAGGGTTGCAATACTTGCATGCTGAACATGCCTGTGAGTTGCTGGTGCATCGAGTACACCGCCATGAGGAACTGCCTGAAGTCGTCGGCTTTCTTGTCCTCCAGCGGGATCTCCTGCATGCCGCTCTCGGTGAAGTTCGGTGAGAACATCGTGCGGAACATTGGGGAAATCACGGAAAGATACTGGAACAAAGTGGTATTTATAGAACCGTGTGCATATTCCCATCGACTTACGCCTTTGTTCGCGTAGAAGGAAGTGCCCTCCACGATGAACTTGACGTCTGACGGCAGTGCGTCCTCGTCGCCGAATATGTCGAAGGCACCACCGTAAACGTTTTTGACTGTGAAGTCCACGCGAATGTCCACGGCGTCGTCGGCGACAAATCCTTTTTCTGGAGACAGAAGGGCCTAGAGCAACTTACATCACCAACCTCGATAAGCAAGGCACACACTACAAGTTTCTTACTTCTTTGCTAATGAACTCGGGGTAACCCCAGTTGTCCGGCAGCGAGCCCGAGCAAATGAGTGTTTCTGGCATTTTATCGATGTAATCGGTTCCAGTACCGTCCTTGCTGATGACACGCAGAGTAAAGCAGACCCATGCCGACCGCGTGCCTTCGGACTGCCCGTAGAGGAAGCTGGCCAAACAGCGCTTTCCGTCTGCGTTCAACGGTTTAGCGATGATGTACCATTCGCGGCCGCCGCACTGCACGGGGTCGCTCCTAGTCACCTCGCCGACCTTGTCCATGTACTCAGTGATGCGCTCGCGATGCGCAGCGTGATCGTTCCCTTCACCGTCGGATCTTCGTCGGTACTATGTCAAATGAGTTCGTTCGTTGTGTATTGGCTACCAGTCGGCGAGGTATTTGCGTTGATCGACGTCGTTCTGATTGCCGTCTGCGTCGAGGTGGATGTCGTCTGTGAAATTCGCAGCTTCTTGCGTCGGAGCTTTCTCGGGAGGCGGCACGAAATCATGGCGGATGATTGTTACTTGAAATCTAAATAAAAAGGTTAAACGAAGCAATCTATCTCAAATTTCAACAGGGGCAAGCCGGATGCAGAAAGCGCTAACGATGTAGAGTTCACCAGAAGAAGACAGTGCACATAAAAAGGAATCGATAACGCACAAAAAAACCAACCAGCGGCAGGGAGGGAATGAGCCATTCGCTTGTTTACGACTTGGACTCTCTTTGGCAGGATGCACATAGTTCGTTTCGCAACGGTATTGTCGGACGGACAACGCAAACGGAAGGCGCAGTAAACGTGTTTGAGCTGGTCACGAGGGCACTTTGTTGAGCTAGAGAAAGAAAAGGATTCCAACGCAAGCGCGGTGCATGTACCGTAAAGCATGCACGTGTGCTGTCTCGCATGTGCACCATTCCTACCCAAACCTCACGTGAATTTAAAAAAGTCTCCGAGGCTGCCAGCAAATGACACGACATTGTACCGCACAAAGTAACCTTGCCCTTTTCCGATGACTTGGCATTGACTTGAATTTCAATAAATTTATGAGAATACGTATCGTCCGAGCAGCCCCTGTTAGCGGTAGCGTAAAGACGCCAAACGTCTTAGGTTGTTGGTCAGGAAGGGATACCAGCGCATTGTTAGGCAACAGTTTACTTTCCTCCATCGGTGTGATTTTACGCAGACACAGGTGTGGAAAGACTAGACTCAACGTCTATGGCGCCTGCTTACATGCGACGGTATGCATGCATGTGGGTAAATTCTTGTTTACGAATGTGTGGAGTTTGCGGGACATCTCACGACGGCTTCCATGATATTTAAAACGTCTTCCTCACGTCTTAGTAAGAGTGCTTTTTGTCGCCAGTAACCCTATAGGGACTTAAGTTCGCATAGTTCCATGTTCCAACAGTGCGCTCAAGCTCCGACGCCAAGCGTCATGCCCTGCTATATTTTGCTGGTTTGTTGAAAGAGTTTGCAGTTACTCGAATATCCGTTCCGGTATGGTTCCTTTGTTGCGGCCGGCGCCGACTTACCCTCCGCTACTCCACAACCAGCGCACATGAGCTGTTCAAGTTCGCGGTCCAATCGATATTCGCCCTGATATACGGTCGGAATGGATTGAGGTACCCCAAGCGAATAAGGGCATTGAGCCGTGCACCCTTATGGGTCCTCCATGCCATCCCACAAGAATCGAATAGTCGAAGTCAGAGTGAAAATAAACGGCAGCGAAGAAAGCTGAAACAATTGCCATGCACCGAAAACGATTGGAAGCAAAGATTGTGACTCTGTGCTAGTAGCAAAGTTCCAAGTCTCATTCACCGACCCTGGCCTTTGTTCGAGCAAGGTCCATTTTCATTCTGACAATCACTTACAGAAGGATAATAACGAGATTTATTCCGCTGCGAGTACGGCTTGCGAACAGGACTATGAGTATGAGAACGATGTAGCTGCAACCAGCAGCTTAGTGCCAAAAGAGAGAGAACATTTTAGCACAATGGGAGTGTGAATCGCTAGAGGAAGACATTAGAAACGGTTTCGAGTAGATGCNAGCTCCTTTACGGTGAAGGTCTCCGCAAAGGACAGTTGCGTCTGAAATAGTAAATTATGAAATGTTGCTGGTTTGATAACCGTACACCACATGACCTCCAGACGTCAGTCGCATACCCCTTGACCTCACGTCCGGAACACAGTGCCCACATGACGCATGCATCCCACAGACGTAATTTGCATAACTTCATAACCTCTCACATATCTCCCACTCTGATCCAGACCTCACACCTTTTAGCAGACCTCAAATAAGCCCATAAAGCTTACCGTTTCAAGAGGAACGACTTTGCTTTTCTGAATGGTTCCATCGGAGGGTCCGTACACCTTCCACTTCACATCTCCGACCACGAGCCGATCCGCTGCACTGATGTTGGCCAGGAAGACGCCCGACTGCGGCGTTTGATGCTTCAAAGCGCCCACTGTGTTACGCGTTGCGAGGGTGTACGACTGAAATTGAGGGCATTACTCGACACTTTATGTAAAATTTGGGAACCTCAACCCTGGTCGCCACCACGACGCTTCCACTGTACAGCACAAGCGTTGCGTCCACGAAGTCCTTGTTGGTCACATTGAGCTTGACCGGGCATCCATGGAGGTTCCACGGCGTGCACTGTGAGGGCATGTTCACGGACGCTGCGCTACACTTCATAAACTGTGTGCCGGCGGCGTTAGTCTAAGAGGAAAAGAGTAAAACTTGGTTACCCTTATGGCTTTCTTAGACTGTTTTCAGGCCAGAACTGAACTAAAACAACTGGTACGGGCTTACTTTTTCAGGCCCACACGCTCCGGGCGCACGCAAGTCCACAGTGCGCCAGGTCTTGTCGCGAACGCTGCGCACCCAGAACTGTGCGATTTGGACGCGGGCGAAGACCTTCTTGTCGAGGAGGAAGCGTCCAAAGTCGTACACCTAAAAGTTCTAAGTTGTAGCGCATCCATCGGCGAACGAACCTCGTAGAGAGCGTACTTGATCGACTGATCGCCAGTGCGATTGCCGTCGGGGACGCTAAAATTTGCAGTGCACGTCGGAGATCTCCGGAAAAGAACCCACTACACAGTTCCGATTTCGTTTTCCTGAAGCACTTCAGGTGGTCGATTTGCCACCGCAGCAGCGAGAAGAAAAGCCAGGATGATAACCGCTCCGATTGTTGTTGTCGACATGCGCATGTTGTCTGAAAAAAACCTTGGTAAACACGTCGGCAATACGTTTCCACAACTGTGATTAAACGCGAAAAGATGTGATCAATGACCGCTTAGACATCTTATTTTGCGACAACAGAAATTGGAATGCAAATGGTGTTTCTTGCGACGGCTTTCGCAATGCGTCGATGGCAGCAGCCGCGGTCTGCAGCTAGTAAAAGAAATCGAAGAACGAGCGCGAACAACACGTCGAACCGTCAGACTGGACCCGACTGCCACGGTCGTAGCAGTGCGTCGGCCGTGGTGACTGAGGCGGTGGCAGCGATTGCATACGTGCCCGGCGTTCCGCCGCTGCTCTTAGCCGGCAGCCAGCCGCCTATGCGAACAGTAACGCACTGTTGACGGCAGCGGTGATGATTCACCTCAAGAGATATCAGTCTGAGTGTTGAAACACTTCCGCATTCGCTAATTCTTCACCAAACGTGCCAAAATATCTTCAGTGGGGAAGAACGAGGCACACATGTCTGATGGACGCATTCATATACGCTGCTGGCAGAGTCAGAGAGGACGCAGCAGTCTCCACATTGCGCTCAGTACCACATCCCGATCGCTGCCCGCTATAACATTTGGTCACGAGAATGGAGGGCGAGCAGGCACTCGGCTATGCGTCAGCGACAGTGTTCCGATATACCTTCTTGTCAAGCCAAAACGACATTCGGGTGGCGCACCCCGTGGATGCATTTGTGCAACTCACAAGAACTGGAAATCGCAACGTATGCATAAAATTCCTTAAGCCAGAACCAGCAAAGTGAACGTGAGGAAGACCAACCCTGGCAGGCGTCCCCGGGGCCGGGATCTCCGGCCGCCTGCCCGGGTTGAGTAAGACTACGCACAGAACGGACGAAGGAAGCGAGAAGAAGAACAGCCGACCGCCGGCTTTCGCACTGCGTTTTGTGCTGGTGGTAGAGACGGAGAGGCATCCTCCGCCTTTGTGCGCAACGCGTACCACCTCGTGATCGCTGGCAGTCACAGCCGCCGACGGTCAACAATCGTTAGCGATTGCCAATGAGGCGCGCACAAGGCTTTTTAGAAAGGAAGAAGTGTAGTACGAAAGTCTGCAAGAGACCTAGGACTGTTCCGACACGTATTTCTAGAAATAGACTGACCAGTTTCATGGTCTCCCGTTATGGCATTCTTTGTGCAAATCGTCCAGTATTAGGGGGGGGGGGCAGGTGGCACATCGGCCACAAAGGAACACTCCAGAAATTCCCGCGCAGATCATACAATATACTCGCGATCGAAAAATTTACTGATCAATTTATTGGTCAACTTATTACAACATGGGCAACATCTCTCTTATAGAACAATCAGCTCAGTTACAGATTTTGACGTGTTTCTTCAGGATGTCAAGCAGCAGCTCCTTCTTAAGCTTCGTGCTGTTCTCGTCCTCCGCGATCGATTTCACGTCACTCTTCGTCAGCTTGGAAATGATACTCTCCTAAACGTTTCTGTGAATGCTTCTCAGCGGACGTATGAAGAAAGTTGGCACCTGAACCGACTTTTTAAACCTGACACATTTATTGGCTTTTCCAAATGTGGACTCTGAAACCTCAGTTCAGGTGCAACGTTGCTGTGAGAAATCGATCACCATCATGCTCTTAGTGCTCATACCCGTAGGTCAGTGCGTCCCAAAGCGTCTGCGACGATGAGCTTGTCGATTACTGGAACGCCGTTCTTGCCCTTCAAATAGCCCTCGCATGAGGCGAAAAGTCGATCCACTCGGAAGTAATCAGCAAGGCGAAAAATCGGCAGCACGTTTGTATCTAAAACCATGAGAAAGGTTGCACGACTTGACGACAAGTTCATGCCTGTAAGTTGCTGCTGCATCGGGTAGACCGCCATGAGAAACTGCCTGAAGTCGTCGGCTTTCACGTTCCTCAGCGGGATCTCCTGCCTGCCGTTCTCGACGAAGTTCGATGCGAACATCGTGCGAAACATCGGGGAAATCACGGAAAGGTACTGCAACAAAGTTCACCTCGTAAGACCCTATGCTTATTCCCGTCGACTTACGCCTTTGTTCGCGTAGAAGGCAGCGTCCTCCACGATGAACTCGACGTCTGAAGGCAGTGCGTCCTCGTCGCCGAATATGTCGAACGCGGCGCCGTAAACGTTTTTGATTGTGAAGTCCACGCGAATGGCCACGGCGTCGTCGGTGACAAATCCATTTTTCTGAGTCAGAAGTGCCTAAAGCATCTGTGTCGTTGTTCTCACTTCGCACGGATCTCACTACAAGCATCTTACTCCTTTGCTAATGAACTGGCGGTGACCCCAACCGGTTGTCAGCAAGCCCGAGCCATGGAGAATCTCATTTCCTCTGGCGATGTGATCGATTCCAGTAGCGTCCTTGTTGACGACGCTCATAGTATGGCTGACCCATGCCGACCACGTTCCTTCAGATGGTCCGTAGAGGAAGCAGGCCAAATAGCGCTTTCCGTCCTCGTTCTCCGGTTTGGCGACTATGTACCATCCGAGACCGCCGCACTGCACTACGTCGCTCTTAGTCTCCTGGCCGATCTTGTCCATGTACTCTGTGATGCCCGCGATGCGCAGCGTGATCGTTCCTTTCACCGTGGGATCTTCTAAAAAGTACTATGCCAAATGAACTCGCTGGGTACGGGCTACCAGTCGGCGAGGTATTTGCGTTGATCGACGTCGTTGTTGCCGTCTGCGTCGAGGTGGATGTCGTCTGTGAAATTCGCAGCTTTTTGCGTCGGAGCTTTCTCGGGAGGCGGCACGGAATCATGGCGGATGATTGTTACTTGAAATCTAAATAAAAAGGTTAAACGAAGCAATTCATCTCAAATTTCAACAGGGGTAAGCCTGATGCAAATGCGCTAGAGTTCCGCCGGAAGAAAACAGTCGACACAAAACAGAGAATCGATAACGCACAAAAAGCCAACCAGCGGCAGGGAGGGAATGAGCCATTCGCTTGTTTACGACTTGGACTCGCTTTGGCAGGATGCACATTGTCCGTTTCGCAACGGTAGTGTCGGACGGACAACGCAAATGGTAGACGCTGTAAACATGTATGCGCTGCTCACGAGGGCACTCTGTTGAGTTAGAGAAAGAAAGGGACTCTTACACACGCGCGAAGGTACCTTAGCATGCGCGCGTGCATTGGTTCGCATGTGCACCATTCCTGCCTCAATCTCAAGAGAATTTTAAAAACGTTTCTGAGACAACCAGCAAGTGACACGCCATTGTCCCATAAAAAGCGGCCTCACACTTAGACCAATGCCTAAGCTTAGGCTTAAATTAATGGCTCTTTAAGAATTCGTATAAACCCCAATGTCCCACAAAATGCGATCTTACACTTAGACCAATGCCTAAGTTTAGGCTTAAATTAATGGCTCTTTAAGAATTCGTATAAACCCCAGTGTCCCACAAAATGCGATCTTACACTTAGACCAATGCCTAAGCTTAGGCTTAAATTAATGGCTCTTTAAGAATTCGTATAAACCGAGCAGCCCTCGTTAGCAGCAGCGTAAAGACGCCAAACGTCCTAGGTTGTTGGTCAGGAAGGGATGCCAGCGCATTGTTCGGCTATAGTTTACCTTCCTCCACCTGTGTTGATTTTACGCAGACACAGGTGGGAAAGACTGGATTCTAAGTCTATGGCCCTGCTTACATGCGACGGTATTCACGCATTTGGTCAAATTCTTTATACGAATGTGTTGAGTTTGTGGGACATCTTTCGACGGCTTCCGTGATATTTAAACCTCTTCCTCAGGTCTTAGCAAGAGTGCTCCTTTTCGTCAGAAACCCTATACGGACCTAACTTAACATCAATTCCATGTTTCAACAGTGTGCCCAAGGTCCGCCGCCAGGCGTCATGCCCTGCGATACTGCTATACTTTACTGGATTGTTGAAAGAGGTTGCAGTTACACGAATATCCGTTTCGGTACTGTTCGTTCGTTGCTGCCTCTGAAGACGGGTCGCCGACTTATCCTCCGTTACTCCACAACCAGCGCACATGAGTCGTTCAAATTCGCGGTCCAATCGATATTCGCCCTGATATACGGTCGGAATGGATTGAGGTACCCCAAGCGATTAACCCTCCATGATTGCCCACGGAATGGAATAGTCGAAGTTAGAATGAACATAAATGGAAGCGTAGAAGCTGAAACAATTGCCATGCACCGAAAACGATTGGAAGCAGAGATTGTGACTGTGCTAATGGCCATGTTCCAAGTCCCATAGACCGACTCTGGCCTTTGTTCGAGCAATGTCTTTTTTGTTTTAGCAATCACTTGCAAAAGGCTAATAACCAGATTTATTCCGCTGCGAGTACGGCTTGTGAACAGGACTATGAGTATGAGAACGATGTAGCTGCAACCAGCAGCTCAGTGCCACAAGAGAGCCGACATTTTAGCTCAATGGGCTTGTGAATCGCTAGAGGAAGACATTAGAAACATTACGAGTAGATGCGGTTGGGACTGTCTAACAACTACGACGCCTATACGTTAGATAAATACATTCGCCCATTAAGTGTCGGGCGCGAGAGAGATATATTGGGTTACGTATCTGCAGTGTAAAAAGTGCTTTGGGAGTGGGAGTCGCGAATGACAAAGGGAGAATATTTTCCTCTACTGAGGTGGTCCGGAGGAACTCTCGACGGTCGTGTTTGCAGCGACTGGTGGCATCGGCGGAAGGTCGGAGGTGGCAGATGGCATCGGAGCAGGAGCACCAGCGGATTGCGCAAGCAGACTGAATGCGTCCGGCCTAAGGTGACATAGGTTAGGACAAGTTAAGCTTAGCAATCTCACCTCAAGCCAAGCGGCGCATTCAGTTGCGCTGCGGCTTCGACGGCTTGCACAGGCAGGATCAGCTGTTGAGGCGGTATTATCTGTTGGAAATTCGCTGCAAGTGCCGCAAGGACGTCGGCGTTGCAGTTTGGAGCAGGTCGGAACCCAGCGTCCAGCCGTGCTGTCGGAGGTGCTTGTTGGTGCGGATCCACAAGCGCCATGCCGTCGGGTTTCGCCATCGCTGGTGCGGAGGCATACCTGAACGGTCGGAAGTGAGCAAAAAGTGAAGCCAACAGACCATGCATTGAGGTCTGTGTTTGCATTTAACTAAATTTTTTTAGGCTTCAACTGAACCCGACTAAAGTGGGACTGGTTCCGCTAAACACTTCAGTACTTTTAGTAATGAACTCGCAGGTTCAAACCATTCTTCAGCGTGCGCAGCCAAGATATTTCGGGATAAAATTAAGCCTGAACTAAACTCGGTCTGGTTAGTGTAAGTTCAGTTCAGCTGCTTTAATGATGAACTGACAAGTTCAGTTAAACACTGCTTGACGCTAACCTACCGAATGTCAGCGCCATTGCTCGTCGGCGCCAGTAGCCTCACGTCGGAGCCAGCTGGGGGTTCAGTAGTGTCCATGGCTTCAACGACCCGGGTCTGAAGCGTGCCGTTTCCGCCATCGTTCGGAGACTCCGCAGGCGCTGAGTGCGACGGCACTGGATGCGCTAGCAGGGTCACCGCCGTGGCGAGGAAGTCCAGTCCGGAAGACGGTCCCGGTTGGGCGGAGTCTAAAGTGCTCCCTTTAGTCTTAAAACGATGTAAAATAAGTAAAAGAGTGGTAAAATGTAGCAGCGATTACCTGTCAACTGTTGTGCTTGCAAATTTTGCAGAGATCGGCTCTCCGGAATATGCACTAGTCCGTATTCTAAAACATGGAAACCTTACGTGCGAATTTCGCCTTCTACAGCTACGATCACGTGTTATGTCAACCGACTTACCTTGTTCCGCCACCCTGGTGACTATCTCCACCGGCGGTCCATTGGGCGCGGGCGGTTCCGGAACGGTGGTACACGTGGTGGTCACGGTCTCGCATCGCGACACGAACTCCGGCGCCGTCGAAATGCGTCCTTGCTCGGGCGCACCGCAAACGTACCGCCGCGGCTCACTGGCCGGTCTTGCGACTATTTCCTCCGCGACGACGGTGGCCACCGCCTGGTGCGCGGCCAGGATAGGGTTTTCGCCAGCGGGCACTGGCTGAGATTCCTGGGACATGCTGACGACCACGTGTTGTGCCACCGCGGGTTCTGCCGCGGATCCCGTCAAGTGTGGCGCGGTGGCGAGCCCGCTCGTCGACGGCTGCTCGGCGGCGTTCGTGGACATCCGAGCGATTGCGGTCGCAGCCACGGACGGATTGCCGTAGTAGGGTCGCGTGGGGTTGCTGTAGGTGGCGGCCACCACTTGAGGTGATGGTGCGTTGGCAGTGGGTGGCCCGGCCACAACGTACCGGTGGCCAGTTACGGTGGACCTGAACGAAGGACTACTTAGAAGTGACGACGATTTAAAAGCGTTTCGTACCTGGCGTACGTCTTTTTCAGCTGCGGAATGGACCTCGCAATGTAGGTGTTTCCGGTGACGGGCACGACGAGGTGTTGGCGTACGGGAGCCACATCGGAACCTGAACCGTAGCAGTTAGTAAACGTCGGCAACCGGTAGCCGTCCCTTATGTACTCCGTACCGTACCAGTACGGTACGGGCCGTTATACGGTACGATACGGGCCGTACTACTTCTAAATATCGAGAAATCTGGATTATACTTTACTCCATTCTGGACAGACCGTACCGTACCAGTACGATGCGGCCACGATACGGTACGGCTTCTCCGTCTTTAGCACATAGCTACCGTCGCAATCGGTTAACTGCTTACCTATACCTGCGCCGAGTGGTCCAGCGTAGGCCACCTGCTTAACCGTGAAGCCGTGCGGGTTGTGCGCTGGCAGAGGCAGTGGCGCTGGTGCAGGTCCAGGCGCAGTTGGCGGCGCAGTCGATGGTCCTGCGGCACCTTCTGCGGGTTGCGAGTGAACGGCGGCGGCTGAGTACGGGTAGGACATCGAGCCGGACCGCTTTATCGCTCTGAAATTTTGCATTTATGTGGTAGTTAAAGCTACAATTCAGTACCTCTTGTCCGGGTTGCCGCGAATCGGCTTGTTCCGCTGGCCCGGCTCCGGCTTGTCGAAGATGAACGGCCTGACTCGTGCGCAGTCGCACTGGTCGTCTCCGGACTTTCGACGTTGCGATGCCATGCTCGTGAACGGGTCCTTGAGGAAGGACTTGCGCTTGCGTCCACGCTCTGACTTGCCTAAAAGCGCACTTAACATTCACTTAATTTAAGACAACGTAAATAGATGTCAGGTTTTAGTATGTCTGAGGCATTTCAGCTGACAACAAGTACGTACCATCGTCTCCTTCTACGTCGCCACTCGTCGAATCCGGAAGCTCGTCGGCAGAGCTACTTCCACCAGCGCCGGCAGTAGTAGCGGCTTCGGTCGGTTGGAGATTCTCCACTGTGCTTTGCGCAGCGTCCGTGTACGGAGAAGCCTCTACCTCCTTAGGCGGTGAGGCCACGGTTGAACTCGGCACGTTGGCTTCCTGCAAAGCGTCGCTGTCAATGTGCTTAAGCTGATGCTGGAGAGCTTTGCATAAACTAGGGCAATACAGTGCTTAGATAAATTCGCTCCTTTTAGCATGCCACCTACCTCGGGCTTCTTAGCGACGTCTCCGTTCTGCTCGACAACGCCGTTCTGCACATGGGCTGGTGCAGGCGCCGCCTTAGCCGCCGCGTCCTCCGCCTCTTTTGCAGCAGCAGCGGTAGCGGCGGCGATCGCATCTCGCACCGTCTTCACCACAGCCGGGTTCACGGATGGTGGGCGGCCACGTGGTCGCTTATGGACGCGTTCTGCCGCCTTCTCCTCCTTCGTCCGCTTGGGCTTTCGTCCAGGCTTTACGATCGGTCGGACCTCGTTCTTGCGCGGCCTTCCGACGTGACGCTTGATCGGAAGCTTTCTGATGGCTTTCTCCTTGCGCTCTCGGATCACGTCCACTCGGCCGTTTACGTCCTTCTCGGAGTCCTGCAGAAGCCGACGCAGGCGTTCCGGCACTAAACACGCGTGTTTCGGCTATGCGTGTTTGCAAGTGGCAGCTTACCATATGGCCGCTTTGGCAGTTGCAGGAGCTTTAGCATGTTGGTGTGCTCCTCGTCGACCTGATTGTTGAAGTGGTCGATGGCTCGAAACATCGACGACGCGCACTTGGCCAGCAACGGCGAGGAAGTGACCGTCGAATCCGCGGCAGTATCGAAATCCGCCAGGCTGAAGGCGGCCGTAGCCCACTCGGCGTAGTTGTCGTAGGACGGGTTCAGCCTGGAAACACGGTTTGTATTTTCGGAAAGACGAGAACCATAGACTCGCTAATGTTTCACTTACTCGGAGCATATTTTCGAGAGGAGCGGATGATTAGTCGCCATGCGCACTTGCGCCAAATAATCGTCTTCATCCATGCTAAACAAACACATTTTAAGCATGAAACAAGCTGTCCGAATATTCGTAAACAATGTGGGAAGACACTCACAAAAACACCGCCTTGAGGTGGTCGAGCAGGACCTCCTTGTACTGTGAGAGAGGTCCCTGCGCTCGAAGTGCGTACAGCACGCCCTTGAATGCTTCACGTTCTAAAATGGCTGTTTTCACGCAAAATCATTTCAGCAGTGCACATACCCAGCGCTCGGAGCACATATTTGCAGTCCTCCAGCGTGAGGTCCTCCGGCTTTAGCGATCCGTTCTCCACGGCCGCAGTCATTCTCGGAATGGAAGCGAAAACGTCGGTAGTAACTGTGATCGAGTAAAGGGTAGGTAGTTGTGTAAATGCTCACATAGAGTACCCTGAAATACAAGTGGTTAAAGTTAGCCAGCGCATTTCGCGACAAAGGCAAGTAGCAGAACGCGACTGTCAAATCATCGCTCGTTTTTTTGTTAGGTTACTTTCGGCTGTTTAAACGGGGCTGTCGCCGCAGCTATGGCGAAACCCAAGCCAAAAAAGCGTTTAGTTTTTTCTTATCTATTTAACCTTACAAATAAGGAAATACAGGTGTCGTATGCTGGAATAAAGTCATATGCCGCTAGAAAACGAAGTTACACAGCGAAATTCGGCTGATTTACTTAGAGAGTATCGGACGTTAACCTAATATTTGCAGCTCACAGCATGATTTCGCATAAAACGGGCAATATTAGCGCTAATGATTTGTTCTAGCTACATTAACAGAAATTGTCGCATTACCGCGAAAAGTAAGTTTAGCTTAACGTTGCGACAGGCTAGCAAAAACAGGATTCCTCGAGCTTCCGAAACACCCAAGCCGGTACCAGGCGCAAACACAACGCCAACGCTTCGAACTCGCGGGCGGCACCTGGGGCAACCACGAAGAACTGCGCATCCACCGTAGCCCCCAGCCGTCGGGAGCACAAGGTGAAGTGGGCAAACAGCGCAAATAGCGTTAGTTTTCCAACTGCGACGACAGTTTCGCAATGAGGTAAGCGTTATTCTAGCCTAAAACTAGGACTAATAATATTGGCGATTTATTCGGTGTATTTCTGGATAGCAGAAAGTCATTTTTATGTGTTCTACGGACTTAAAGTTTCTGGTCGAAAAACAAATGAGCTCGTGTGATTAAGCACCCACTGATCGATAGCACATGCTTTTCTCGTAATTTCCGGGTGTAAGCTACTTAAATTTTCCGTTAAGTTTAACATGGTAAAGTGCCACAAAGAACACTGTGAACTTTATGTACGGCTAGGAGCAACTTTAAGCCTTCCGTTCCGATCAAATTACGCAATAACGCTTGTCCTTTTAGTAATTTGCGCCTACAGAAGCGCCTCGCATCTGAGGTCCTCAAGTGCGGCAAGGGCAAGGTGTGGCTCGACCCGAACGAGGTGAACGAGATCTCCAACGCCAACTCGCGCCAGAACATCCGCCGCCTCGTCAAGGATGGCCTCATCATCCGCAAGCCGGTCTCCGTGCACTCGCGATTCCGCGCCCGCAAGCAGCTCGAGGCTCGCCGCAAGGTAGGGTTTTGCAAATCGCCGCAGCATTGCAAATGAAAATAAGCGCTACGGTTGCAACAACGAGACGATACGCATTCCGGTGAAGCTGCCCTTCGGGTGTGGCTTTGCCGCTTGCGTTGTGGAGCATCGGGGACTCCACACAATGGGGTGGTCCCGGTCCGCCGTTTCGGAGAAAGTGGAGGCTGTGCGGCGCCGAAAGGTGCCCGGCTTCGGCTCGCATATTCCTGATCTCTCTGTAGTGCCGATGGCGCGGTGACAGCTGGGAAAAACCATGCGGTCAACAATTATTTTAGTTTTGGAACGTGTAAATTGTCTGAAAGCCATCAAAATTGTTCTATAACACCAAAGAGTTCTTACTGGAATCTGCACTCTGTACTCGACCTGCTGCTTTAGGGACGTCACATGGGCTATGGTAAGCGCCGTGGTACGCGCAACGCGCGTATGCCCGAGAAGATCCTGTGGATCCGCCGCACCCGCGTGCTCCGACATCTGCTGAAGCGCTACCGCGACCAGAAGAAGATCGACCGACACTTGTAAGCGTCCAACTTCAACAATACCTTATGCTTGCAATGCGGAATTCAGGTACCACGAGCTCTACCTGAAGGCCAAGGGTAACGCCTTCAAGAACAAGCGCAACCTTATGGAGTACATCTTCAAGAAGAAGACCGAGAACACTCGCTCCAAGCAGCTCGCGTAAGTTCTCGCTCCATCATGCGCCGACTCCAAAGACAAAGTGTGCTACTCTTTCGACCGAAACGCGCGCTTGTCGATGGGTTGCCCTTCGGGTGCAACTCCGTCGCTTGCGTCGTGGAGCATCGGGGACTCCGGCTTCATGGGGTGGTCCTGGTCCACCGTTTCGAAGAGCGTGGAGCTGCGCGGCGCCGCAAGGTGCCCGGCCCCCGTCTGCATATTCCTGATCCCTCTGTAGTGCCGATGGCGCGGTGACAGCTGGGAAAAACCATGCAGTCAACAATACTTTTGCCTTAGTTAATGCTGGACCTTTTGTCACTAAAGTTCTTCACCTTTTTAAGGCTAAAAACCGATCTGAATTTTGTCGTTGTTCACTGTGCTAAAGTGCCACTACACAATGCATTTCAGCGAGCAGGCCGAGGCGCGACGAACGAAGAACAAGGAGACCCGCAAGCGCCGCGAGGAGCGCCTCATCCTCAAGAGGAAAGAGCTGCTCCACAAGATTTCCGAGAGTGAGAAGGACGTCGCGGAGACGAAGAAGAAGTCCGAGAGCGAGAAGTAGACCACGCACGTCGCTGCTCCTCGCCCTCCTCCGTCGTCACTCCTTTTGTTGCCAACTTGTCTATATTTGTTGTTAACCCAAATAAAGCTAACGTTAATAGCTAACCACCATCGCGAGACTGTCTCCATAGAACGTTATTAGAAGTCAAGGCCCAATAAAGTCGATTTTATTGGCTCATAGCTGGAAAACTCATTGGGTCAAATCAGTCGGTTAAGTGATTAATCAATGGCAGACACTTCGCTCCTCTCTTCATCCACCTCGTCAATCCGATGGATCGTTTGTTGAGTGGCAGAGAGCTCGGGTGATCTCGTGCGCTCCTCTTGCAGATCCTTAATTGACATGCTCAGTCTCAGTCAAGCATGACTCCTCATGTACCTCCACGTCCATTGTCGGTTGAGGAGTCTCCTCCACTCGCAACTCAGTAACCGTCTCCTCTTGGGAAATTGGCGGAGGAGGTGAAGTGAGCGGCTCGGGTGGAGGAGCGTACTCGAACTGAGGCAAAGGGAACTCGGATATGCGAGAGATGGTCAGCGGCTGCACATCGTACCCGAACTTCTTAATGTCCTTCAGCACCGTGTTGAAGCTAAGCGTGACGAAGCCTTGCGTCCGCACGCGGGTCACTAAAAGATCTAAGCTTAGTCACACTTAGTCCTTTCACTGAGCAGGACTAGCAAGCTTGTCGGACTTGTGCACAGCGCGTTACTGACGAACTACCACGTACTACCACGTACCGCCGAGTTCATTCGGCGTTACCGTTCATGGTCTACAACGAAATTGGTGGCTTTGACTAGACGTCTTCCAGGAATCAGGAATCCAGTTCCCACCAGCTACCACTTCAGCTAACGAAGTGCGGTAGATTGTCTTAGGCGGGCGTAGTCGAATTTCTCAAGAAAACGACTGGAAGTACAAGGAAGCTAAAGGGGTTTTAGGGATCCCGATAGTTCCGTGAAGGAACAGTCGCTTTGTAGCTTCCCAGGTCGGACAAAGGTCCCGCTTGTGCAACATTGTTCTGACGGTACAAACACTGTTTCATCATGTACTGTGAGAATGACACTGTCATTAAACGATAGTATGACTGGAAGCTTGAACGTACCTTCTCGACCCTCGGACATGGCCACTATTCTAGGATCCACGAATTCGGCGCGCCGACCGGTGACGTATCCGAGCAGTTTCTGGATTGCCGTCGAGGCTTCCGGCAGGAACATAGCCACCTTCCTCGCCGCCCTGAACTAGAAAATGTGCCGGCACAGTGTGGGACATTGTACCTGCCAGGCACGGTAGGCAAGTGAACAGCACCATAGCCTCGGATGACGTCGTTCCCGAAACGGTCCAGCCCGTAGCAGCTCAGAACAATTTGTGGCCCTAAAGTCGAACGTAAAACTACGTGGGTGATAACACATTTTCTAACAGTACGCCCTTCATGGGCACGGTAACTCCTCTAATAGGCATAGGTATTCGTTCCGTAAAGTACTCTATGAATTTTCTCGCGCTGGCACAAACAACGGTAGCCTACGAGGCCTACTAGAAAGCTTCCCAAGTAGGCTCCTGGGGTTCTTTCACAGGTATGACTGGCTTACATCGGAACGGATTTGTCGAGGAGAACGTCGCTTCTAGCGGCGTGTTGAAAACGATGTTGTCCGTGTGTGCGCCACGCTCGCAAGTGCAACTAATGCCCTCTTCGATGCCACTGACTTGCCGCCAGTCCGCGCCGTAGACGTAGAAATACTTGCAGTACAAGTTGTTGACAGTTGGGAACTGCAAGTTCGGGAAGTGTGCGCAGGAATGTTAAAATATTCTGATACCACGGAATCAACAGACACAATTTCAGACTCGGCCGTAACGGTCAACTAAACAGTTGTTCACAGCTGAAAAATGAGGCTTACATCGGCAGTTTCGATTTGTCCCGAAACGAGAAGACTGAATGAAGACTTCGGCCTCGATGTGCTCGTGCTCGGTCCGGCGGCCATTTATTTGGAGCGATGAGTACGTACTAACATGGAACGAATTAGTGCAGGTTTGCACGGGAATGGCATGTTGCCTTGTCAAATGACCAACGAGGTATGTCCACACAAGCACGCGAGTCCCCGTCGGCAAGCGGCTGCGGTCACTATGGTGACCGACGCGCACTGCTGGGAGGTAAAGTGCCGGCAGCGCATGTCCATGCGGACGTCGGACGCATTGAGGTAACGAACAAGCGTGAAATTTACTCCACTATCAGGTAGCAGAAGCCATCAGAAACACAAGTGAAGCGAACGGAATCGTGGCCAGATACCGACGGTGCTTGCCACTATCGCTCAAAGAAGAGGAATGACCAGCATTTTAGAAAGTGAAGTCTGGATCAAGCTTCGCATATGAACAGACCCTACGTTTTACACCTTTTAACGACGCGTCTACGGGTCGATATGCCTCGCAGCCCAAATCAAATAAAATCAAAAAAGTACATGAATGAAGTCGTTAAAAAGGTTTCCATGCTTCAAGCTTGAAAAAGCTAGGTCAGAGTGTGCTAAAATCGCGCATGCAAAGGTTCATCTAAACACAACACGGAATTTCTCGTGGGCCAGGGTGTTTTCACCATTCTACCGTTTATGATACAAAATACTTATTAATGCCAAAGTCAGACGATGATCTCCTACTGCTTCCGGACGAGATCACACAACTTTATTAGCGAGCGGTTTCAGTGAAGCACTGTACAAAGCGAGTTAGGCCATGCGATAACAAAGCGGCGACTAGGAAGCGTATCACACAGGTAACACACACACATCTTGAGATCAACGATAAATGGCTTAAGCGAAATTAAGGTACGTCTCTTGCATACAATAGAGCTTCTCAATGGGGTTCGAATTATCGTTCTCGTCCGGGCTGCCGCTGTTCCTGGCGGACTTCTCGCGATTGCGCAGGCATGAATGATGGCCACCAGCGTTGGCGGATGAGCGTCCGCTGCCTTCGTGGTCGCCGTCGAAATCCTCCAGGTCAGAGTCTAAAAAATGAATGTAGACTCCAAAATACGTTGGACTATTCGATGCCCAACTGACTGAGACCTGTCGTAAAGCCCAGTTAGACGCATGCGTTCCCCTATGACGAAGAGCATTTCACTCGCTTTTCTTGTAGCATCGACCTCGGTAATCTAGAGCACACCGCGTACGGGTGTCTTAGCTGGTTGGAACTACACAATCTTTGGAGACGTCATGTCAAGCTTTGAGTATACCCGTGAGCGGTTCTAGCCAGCAAGGGTCTATCGTTTCGGGGCATAAGGCATAACTCTGGTCACTTGTCAACGGGCTGATAGCGTGTCGACTACTGACTAAGTAAAACAGCTTCTGATCGGCCCTTACCTTGGGACTTCACGGAATCCGAAGGGGACTTCGGATCATCGTCGCCTGCGATGCTCTTTCCTTCCGAGTCGGTGCTCATGGGTTGACTGCCACTGTTCAGCTTCCCTCCGTCTCGTTTACGCTGCTCTTTCTTCATCTAAACGAAGAACATACTTTAGACCAAAATGTCGAAGAGAACGAACCTTGGCGCGTTGGTTCTGGAACCAGACTTGAACGACTCGGACGCTCAAGCCAGTGTCCTTTGCGAGCTGTTCTCGAACCTAAACGCTGAGTTCAAATATGGGTCCCAGCAGAAGGAAGCGAGATAAACTTTTGCAGGTTTTACGCTTCGCCTACCTTACGACTCGGCTTCGGTCCCTTTTCGAAAGCGAATTTGAACGCCTTCCTTTGCTGCGCATTCAGAATGGTCCTCGGTCTCTTCGGAGCCTTCTTGCCGTTGTCGTTATGGTGCTGCGGATGCTGCATTGGCGGACCATGATGCGGGTCCATGTCGTAGAAGGACGTCATCGGCGTGACGGGTGGGTATGGGAGGTCTGAACGTAAAAACATGCAGAACCAAGCGGAAAAA
The DNA here is from genome assembly GCA_020875895.1 of Aphelenchus avenae. NCBI lineage: Eukaryota > Metazoa > Nematoda > Chromadorea > Rhabditida > Aphelenchidae > Aphelenchus > Aphelenchus avenae. The sequence continues at coordinate 210,175 of JNEY01000113.1, read as the reverse complement.
GTTTTCGCATCACAAAGAATCACATTGTTTTTGCTTCACCTGTCTGCTGCAAAAGAACCGAGTTCTGTTAAAGTAGACAGAAAATCTTCATGTAGAATTCAATGTTCTTGGCTTATGCTGATTCACATTTGTTGCTTGCTTACCCACAGCTACCGGCGGCAGGTGCGTGCACAGGAACATCGTGTTGTAGTCGTGCTGGCAGACTATTTGGCCGTCCACGAAGAAGTACTGGTCACCCTTCTTCAGCAGTCGACTGCAGTAGACGCACTGGAAGCAGTGTGTGTGGTAGGTGTTCTGCGCGCATCGAAACACGAAGTCGCTGGGTCGCAGTGGCAGAGAACAGCGGGCGCACTTGGCGACGAAGATCCTGAAGCCACCGATGTAAGTGTTGCTTCTACGACCCGTCTAGTCTAAGTACAGGGCTGTAATAGGAATGGGAATCGAGGGGCGTCCAGCCCGACTAAGCACGCTATATTCACCTTTAGAGGAAAAAATCAAGAGACTTCTCCTTTTCCAAGCATAATTCTCAGCATGTGTACCGTCTCAGTTCAGACAGTCTTCTCTAATCCGTGTCAAGCCAGCGATGATTCTGGTGAAGCGCGTAGATGATGGGGCAGCGATGCCAGACCACTCACTCGCTAGGCCAAGTGAGTAAATGACGCAAGAGAAAGACAAGTGAGCGTGGACGGACAGGGTCAGCCAAGGTCAATGTCATAACGAGGACCCTACCAGGAACGACCGAAATCAAGTAAGCGCTCAATTCGATAAATAACTTTCGGTTCTTATTTTCGGTGTTCACGGTTCCTTTAGTGTTTACTTCACACACAGCGAAATTGAGAGAACCTTTGCTACCCTGGAGGGCAGTTGCTGCGCAACGCATGCTGCAACGGAAGCGCCACTTGAGGGGCTAAGATACCGCGCGGTAATCCCTTTAATCCGGGCGCCTACAAGAGCGCAAGACGGGTGAGCGGAAGGATGCCGAGCGGGCTTGCTCTCGAGTACGTGCGAACAAGCGCCTTTACGAGCATGTCCAATGCGATAGCGGTCTGCAACAAATCACCGTTGTTGGCGGAGGTTCGTATAAGCAAGTTTGTTGGCCGGTGTTTTCGTTGAATGAATAAAGACTGCGGATGTACCGGCCTTAGAATACGTACCATTAAAGTGCCATCCGAA
>JNEY01000113.1:186892-208375 GCA_020875895.1 Aphelenchus avenae | reverse complement strand
TGGAACCGGTCCGGTTCCGCCGAAGGCGGAACCGGACCGGTTCGGTTCCATCCAGACAAGGAACCGGCGGTCCGGTCCGGTTCTACCATTTTGCGGAACCGTTAACACCCCTGCTCCCATCCAATCATACGTTGCGATGGCTGGGAGACACAAATCCTTGCATCCGCCAGAAGTTTGAGAAAAGAGTTGGCATTTATCCCTCCCGTGTCTTGGGCCGTGCCGTAGTGACTCTCCCCGGGCCATGATCACGGCTCCACGGCACGGCTCCACGTCACGACACGGCTTGCCAACTCTATTTGAGAAGGTTAGGAGATTCGACTGTCAGCTGTGTCAACCACACTATGCTTGTTTGCATGATTCACCCAAATGTTCCGAGGGGTCACTTGAAGACTGCGTTAGTTCCTTTCAATTTTTAATGTCCAGATGAAGATCAACGATTTGAACGTGACTACATTCCCTGTTGGCTCAAGTGTAGTGTGTCCCAGCGCACTTTTAAGACTAAGTTCAGTTCTCGCAACGTCCAAGCTTCTCGCTATGTGCAAAGTGCCGGTTGTCCCACTGCGCAATATTGCGCGGCTCCATGTCACCACTTCAGCGCGGTGACACTTGCCCGCGACCTCTCGTCGCGACTCTTGACAGTCCGCGGGAGACGGCTTTGCACAATTGGGTCACTGGACGGGAGCAGCTCCTCGCTTCATGATCTACCGTAGCGAGCCGGGTGACAATAGCCTCGTCAACGGTGCTTAGTTCGACAATGAAATTATTTGTATCCAACTGTTTCGGTAGCAAACATATGGGTACTTTGAGTTGCCCGATAGAATTCGTTTGCCAAGGGCTTCCTACGATCTCAAAATGTGCCAGCTTTGCTACATGGCTCTGTCCGAGCGGCATCTGCCCGCATAGCGGAAAGACGTTTATGAGGCTCGGCGCGCATCGCTGCTCGGTGCAAATGATGTTTGCATAGGCGCGAATCTGGGCCGCCGAAATGGTTGCGGCCCTAAACGTGCTGTTTCGGCGCAAAATGTCGCCACCTTAGGAGAGCGAAGATTGCGCCGTTTGCGCGTATTGGCTGTTAGGTTGGAATAGGCCATCAAATTGACGTCATTGCTGCGTTTAAGAGATCACTACACGACAAATATGAATCGGTGCCTCATTCAGCAGAAACGGCGAACCCCTGATACCACTGATGCTTCCGTACTTTCCTTTCAGACACTTACGTATACACATTCCTTCACATATTCGCTTCGCCTCCACAGGAAGCCCCAAAGATGCGCATCATTGCCGAAAGCGCAATGAAATCATTGCTACCCGGCCGCAGATCGGCCACCGAGAAGCCTCTTTGCGCTTGTTTTCGGCGGGGATTAAGCGCCTCGATAGCTTTTAATTGCCCCGTCGGTGCCGCCGCTCTTCGCACGACTTGCCGTACACCGTCGAAGAATAACGTTGCTAACATTTCAAAGCGTGCTTATGAACAATGGACATAGAGTGGAAGGAGCAAGTGGACATGTACATATGTCAAAGACGCGAAGTATAGATACATAACACAAGATTGAGCGGCCAGGAGTGCCGCGGTTACTAACGTCTTGTCACTTAGTTAGTCTAGGTATTTGCCTAACAACTTTTCACTGCTCCGACTCAGGGCATGCATATGCCTCACAAAATCATTCCCTGCATGCGTTATAGGGCGTAAAGATTTTGTGGACCCATGGCAGCTTGACACGGTTGCCTAATCTTGGACGAGCGTGCGATGATCACGATGAGGCGCGCGGATGATGGATTAGTGCGCGAGAAGTGACCACTCACTCGGGAGGACAAGCAAGTTTATGATGCAACGCGAAAGACAACTGGCGTGGGCTGAGAGGTCAGCGAATGTCAATGCGGTTTCGGGACGGAAGGAACGCATTACAAAGAAGTGTGGTGAGGAATAGCGCTATATTAAATCATCGTCCTTCACAGCTTTTGCTAGTCTTCAAGACAAACAGCTGTAGCAAATGACCGCCGGACCGAGTTTAAAACTGCAGGTCACTCAGCCCATTTTAATTTGCCGCCACTGCTGTTTCTGTTCTGGAACAGCATTGGAGCTCAAACGGCAGCTTGCGGAAACCCTCGATCGTGCAGCCTTTCATTCACCGAGCTTCCCCGAAGCATGAACAATCCGCCTCGTTCCACTGTTTGTCCTGCGTGATTACCGCGTTGACACCTTGACCCACTGCCGCCACCACCTCATAGAGCGCGCCAAGCCCCCAAGGGATTAGCTTATTAATTACTGCCGAGATTACATCTTCATGCGCCCACCGCGCAGGGTCAGACGGCGCGGATTGATCCTTCTGTACCGGCGGTGCGGCACAAAGGAACCGCACGTCCGCGCCCGGTGTGTGTGTAGGTGTCAGCTGAGGCGCTCGCTGCGCGGATAAACGCGGTAAATCGCGTGGAAATGAGCTGCACGCGGTTTGTTTATGATGAGCGGGGGAGATATCTGCATAAGCAGCGTTGCAAGAAGAAGGGCAATGGTTATTCTGAGCTGTGATCTTGCAAGATCGTTTTCGGGCGCCTCGATCTACGCATGACAGTAGGCATGCTTGGAAAAGATGGCTCTATAAAATCGCCAGCGTTCTGTCACTGAAGCTAGTTATTATATGCTAGGTCCAGACAATCTAAGGCCACTCTTGAAAGGAGGAGTCGAAGATCAAAGCATCTTTAGCCCTTTCTGCAGCTGCGTAGCAGCCTATGAATCTGAAACGTTTCACTTCCATGTTCCCCTTCTAAGTAGGCTAAACTTAAACCTCGCGGCGTTGTACTGGCGCGTCAAAGGTACCTCTGTGGCATGCGCGCAAAAGTGGTCGCTGGCACGCGACCGGGGCGCAACGGTCAAAGGGAAAGGAGGACCTCTTGTTTAACCTTAAGAATGTCCTTTCTCCTCTGAATGTCCTTCTTCGATGGCTTTACGAAGTCTCAGGGAAATCGTTGGAAGAACTTACTGATCGTGGTCCTCCTTGCAAAAGGCTCGTCCGTCGCGCATGTAGCAGGTGTTCAGCTCGGTCAGCGGTTTGTCGCACGAACTGCATCGCAAGCAGGCCTCATGCCAGGACTGGTCCATGACGCGGAGAAGATACCTCAAAGCATGGTGTAAATAATGTCGTACCACTATTGTTAGAATTAGCTCTCAGAACTCTTACTTGTCCTTGATTGCGTAACCGCATCCGAAGCAGGTTTGTTGGCAGTCGACCCTCGAACACGCGTCCAAAGGCCTCTGAGGTGCTAAATTCTGAATTAGTTACTTTGGGTCACGATGCTTCCGAGTCTTCTTTCAACAACAAAATGTACGCTCAGAAGAGTTTGCATCAAGTCTGTCCTTTGTGTCAGAGTGCGCAGATTGTACGAGTACTAACATTTGTCTTGACAGTAGCTAACAGGTTAGACAGTTTTTCGACGACTGTCGACGAGTTCATCTGTTAAACCCAACGTGCTCATAGGCATTCCTCCATGATTGTCGCAAGGCCCAAACTCCAGCTAACCAGTCTTATGTTTTCGGATGTGAAAAATGTGGTCTTTTTAGGTCACTACTCCGGCAAGTCTAGTTTTTAGACTATGTCTACGAGTTCATGCACTTAGATGGGAGCGCTAAAACGTGTGAAGAAAATGCGGATTGAAAAGTGCGAAATTTAATCTACGTGACCGTAACCACAGCACTCATATTTCCGCATTTTGGTCCAGAAAATCTGGTGCAGAAACCGCAGCGGGAATACCTAACACCTTGTCGTGGCGTTGGATGCTACTTAATCCTAGATTCTAAGTACGTGCCACGAGTTCAACCGAGAAGTACCGGTGCGATAAAACTCGCAAAACAACGTTGTTTGAGCGTAGTTGACAAAGTCTCCTAGCGACTTACCCGACATGTCGAAATGCGCATACGGCGCAGCAGCGGACGACGCACATGTGCCGCTCATGGGCGGCATACCGCCAATAGCCGCAGGCAATCCGGGATGATCCGTCGGAATTTGGATCGGATTCATCATCGTAGTTAAGCGAAGGTTTAGGCAATCGAGTAGTCAGAATTTAGGACAAGGCGTGTCTTCTTCAATGACGTGAAACCGGGACGGATTTATGTGGAATACAACTAGAGCATTGGTTTCTCGCCCTGGAGCTAACGATGGTCCTTAGCGAAGTAGCCCGCCGACGGTGGGCGTCGTCGGGACTGTGGTGCTTCCAAGAAGCGACGTCGTCGAGGCCTCGCTTTGAGCCGCCACCGTATCCCAGCTGAGAAAACAATCAAGGAAGCCGTGTGCCGGCTAGAAGCAAGCGTCTCGTTTTCTGCCAGCCAGCCCTGCTTGCCGTGGACGGGCTGGCGGCTCCTTGAGGGATCATGGCGCCGCCGCTAACGGACGTGGGTCACGCCCCTCCTTGGCGCCGACGGCCGCGCCGCGCCGTGTGAAGTGGGACTTCCGCCGAGACTCTCGACCACCGCCGGGGAAGATGGTGACAATGTGGCAGATGTCACCGGGACCGACGCGGAGGAAGAACGCGGCGTGACGCCTTACCGCACTAGCTGCTCACCATGTAGGGCTCACTTTTTAGTCAAAAACAGATGCGCAAGTTTGACAAATTTAGTTTGCTGAAGCACGGGATGGAGAGGAAAGAGTGAGTTTAACAAGTAGTACTCAAACAATCCAAGCCATACTATTAGCGGCGTGCCTTCTAGACCAGGACATTTCGGCAGGGAGCTCGCGTACGAATGCAAACCAGCAACGGAAACACCCTCGTATATGACCACATGCCGACTTCCGTGTCACACAGTTGCCGTTACGCAAGCCCGCGATCATGCTTTGTGATAGCGCATCGTTCGACCACGTCTCGTAATACTTTTTACATGGGGATCGTCCTCGTGACTGGATGGCATACGCCGCATCGGTCGGTACAAAACAAGAGTCGAAGGACCTGTGCGGAACCTCCCGAGGAACATATTCCGTAACAGTCTTTCAGTTACAAGCTTCATTTAAAGGGGGGATTGTTAATTGTACACCATATGCCCGTTAGCCTGGACGTTCAGAATGCCGAGTCGGCGGAGTGATTTTTCCGTTAGCCACAAATAATATCTCTGGCAAAAATTCCGACGTAGCACCTTGCCGTCGTCTGTTCTGGTCCAACTCAGTGCCCGCTAAGTATTTCATCCGTCAAGGTCCCCCCATCCCCCCGCTAAATACGGCCCTGGTCGTGAGTCTGCGAATGCGATGGTCGATGAATGATCACAATTCCGCAGCAAACCTCCCGGCAATTCAGAGCATTCCACACCTTGGGGAACCTCGACGCACCGCTCCGTTCGGTTCCTCCTAGACAAGTGAATCATTCGGCTCCAACCTCCTAGCGCCTTCTGATCGGCTTGCTCAATAAAAGAAAAACGTCCCCTCAGAGTTCTAGCGCAGATAAAGTGCACCATTTCGCTTCCGTATTCGTTGCTCCTTCCCGTTACGAAAGAACCGCCCAACGGCTGGTACGACGTACCGCCGCATTCGCATTTGGGTTTGCAGGACACGTTTAACATTTTGCACTTCATTGCACGCTAAGAGCTCGGAGCCTTCACAGAAGTGGTTGGCTGTTACTTTCGAGCAAAACGTTTGGTATTTCTCAGCTTCAATGGTACTCAAATGTAAATGTCTTTATCTCACTATTTTTTGTATTTTATTTACGTGAAAAACACGTGACATTAAAGCTAAGTGCAATAAAGTCAAATTCGTGGATACTCAGGAAAACGCAAGAAAACGGCAAGAAAGAAACCGGTCATTTGACAAACATGGTAGCATAATCACTCAGGTTGATGGAGCTGATATCCTGCCTAAAGCCCGAAACATTGTTAACTGTCGTCACTTCAGTTGGTAGCCCAGCTTCCATGGCACTCAAATGTAAATGTCGTTACTTCATTTTTTAAAAGAACTTTGAACGATCTCGCTGATACAAGCCATGACAACAGTCTCACTTAAGTTTGCTTTAGGTATACGTGCATTTTGACTGCTTTTACATTTCGACAATGGCTTTGTCTACAGCGGCTTCTAACGCAGCGAAAACTCGCATTGTGCGATGCAAAACCGCCGACGATCAGCACATCCTTGTGGGACTCGACGTCCTGCGTCTCTCGCACGCCTTCGCAGACATGTACGACGACCTAGGCCTCGGGGAGCACGAGGACTTCCCTGAAATCGTCTCAGTGAGAAACGTCGATCTCCGCGTATTCATCCGTGTGATTGACTGGTGCGTGGAGCACAAAGGTACGGAACAAAGCGAATTCGAAGTGAGCGTGTTGATGGAGTAGCCTTGAAGCGGATGCTTTCAGGTCAAGCGGAGCCGATTGTCGAGAAGGACGCCTTCACGCAGGAGGAGGAGTGGTTCGAGTTCTCGGATTTCGAGCAACAATTCCTCAGCGTGCCAGTGCCCGAGCTGCTCGAACTCATCGAGGCCGCCGACTACCTCGACATCCGCAGTCTCTATGAGTTCGGCTGTCAGGCAATCGCTGCGCTCATCGAGGGAAAGCAGCCCTTCGAAGTCCGCCAGATTCTTCATCAGACCGGCGAACGCATTGAGGTCGCCAGTTTTCTCGATATCCGCAATCTTTACGAGTACGGCCGTCGAGCGGTCGGGGCGCTTATCAAGGGAAAGCGTCCCCTCAAAGCCCGCCAGTTTCTTCATCAGTTTGGTAACCTGCGGACAGATGACATAGACCGAATCCTGGCGTGTAACCCGTGGCTCGGATCCAGGGCCGAATTCCAGGACCAATTCGTCGACGTTCCGGTACGTTTTTTGTGTCTAGTTTTGAGCGCACAGTATGACGCTTGCCTTACTGCTTTGGACTGTCCGGCCTTATGCTTAAGGAGCTTAACAAGAGTGCTTTAGGAGCCTCTCTACATCCCGGCCGAGGTGCTCGTCAAGGTCTTCCAAAAGCTTCCGAGAGATATCGAGCGGCTCCAGCTGGTTAGCCGCTACTTCCACGATGTCATCGTCAAGAGCTCCAAGCTGTCAGAGAAACGAGGCCCGCTGCGCCCGGTGAACATCACGCTCGGGCTTAACCATCAGGATGGCCACTTTGTCACGCCGGTCGGCGACGACCCTGGCGTCATCTGCTTTGACCAAGAAAGTCTCGGCGAATACCTTAAGTTTTGTACGGTTTGGTCGTTGAGGTAAGTGGCTCAACATTTCTGAAGTGCTTTGGTTAGGCATCCTTATGGCTCAAATCGCGCCATAAATCCGATGCATTCCTCGTAGACTGCATTTTCAGAATTTCTTGGGACGCACACGACGTGCTGAACGACGAAGTGCTTGCCTCCCTGAGTCCTCTCAAGCAGGCATGGAAGAATGCGACCGTTGATGTGCCTCTGGATTGCTTCTCGTCGAAGGCCGCCTTCGAATTCGCGTTCACCGAAGTGTTCATCTGCAAGAAGATCCGCATATATGGAACAGCTTGCTTTGAGCCACAGTTCTTCATGCGTCTCCCGGCCATTCTGCACTGCAACCGCTTGAACGCCAGCAGTCTGCAGCACCTGATGGCCGTGAACGACATCGTCGAATGGCTGGAGCGCGAGAAGCCGGAACAGTGGGACGAGCCGACGTACCTCGAGGTCCATCACAGCAAAGTTATCCAGGGCGAGGCCGAGTTGGTTGAGGCGTTGAAGAAGGTATGTAGTGTGAACATTTGCGGTAGTGCTTATGCGGCCAAATGCGGTCAAAATGCGGTGTCCTTTTTCCGATCCAGTCCCTACGAAGGTTTCACAGTATGCATGGTTTAGGCTTTCCTGGAGGCCGTCCAGGACCCGAACCCGTACACCGTTCGCATCGACGGCCTGATGGACGATCCGGTGTACGATGAAAAACATTACAACAAGCGAACGAAGGAGAAGCTGACCATCAAAAGCGCCATGCCCGGCAGTCCTTACTGGAACGAGTACTACATCTCCGTGGAGCGCAAACACTTCGACTAATCACTAATCCCTCGACTAATCACTAATCAACCTTGGACTTTTGACATGTCTGGATTGAAGAGCGGAGCATTACTCTCTTGTGTCATGTTACTAGGGCTTAAGGCGCAACTGGTTGCGGCCATAGAAATGCTTGCGTTATTCGGTTCCTTACTGACCAGCTCCGTTAGCTTTGCCACCGAAGATGTGCTTCACCTCATGCCATATAGCGGAACTAATAGAAATTTTTGAGGGACTAGAACTTCTTCGTTACCCACTTAGGTAGATTACGAAACTATCGGCTGCGTCCATCGTAGAGCCAGAAGTACGAGGTATTTTCTGAGTATCCGTTGCTTAGAAACCGAGTAAAAGAAGCCACAGCGCCAATTTTCGCAAAAGAAGTGCTTGGTCCCCCTTTGGATCGCAAAAAAGTGGAACTGAAAGAGAACTGAAACATGCACTTCCAGTTCCGGTTCCCTTACAGCCCATTTTGACCAGTTCCAGTTCCGATTCCACTTAAGGGAACTGAACGATTAACCAGTTCCAGTTCCGGAACTGGGAAGTGAGCAACACTGCTGACTCTCTAGGAACTTGGCCTGTCTTTACTCCAAGACGAATGAGTCATTCGGCTCCAACCGAGCGCGAGAGCTTGTGCAAAACATGTTCATCGTTTTCGTCAGATTAGTTTGCTTAACCCGAAAAGACGTGGAGCGCAGAGAAAGTGCACCCTTTGGCCCCTACGTTCGTGCACGTTACGAAATAGACAGCGCCTGGAACGAACGTTCCGCCAAATTTGCTTTCGAACCTTGCCGGAACATGTTTAATATTTTGGGCGCCATTGCACAGAAAACCTTTGAGCCTTCACGGAAGCGCTGGCTATTGATTTCGAGAAGAAAGGTCTTGCATTTCTTGGCTTGTACGGGGCTCAACCTTGTGGCGTCTTTGCTCTCATTATTCTGTTTAACTTAGAACGACCCAAGCCCTGGACAGCTTTACATTTCGTTTTCCTTTAGGAATACGTCTATTCCTTGACAACTTTCACTTTGCTACAATGGCTTCGTCTACCGCGGCTTCCAACACAACGGGAACTCGGCAGATTCCTTGCAAGACCGCCGACAACCAGCTGATCCTCGTGGAACTCGACGTTCTGCGTCTCTCGCACACCTTCGCAGAGATGTACGACAAGCTCGGCCTCGGGGAACACGCGGATTTCCCTGGAGTCTTTCCCGTGAAGAAGATCGAGTCCCGCGTCTTCGTCCGCGTGGTCGACTGGTGCAAGGAGCACAAAGGTAACCAAATGTTTTTTGAGGAATAGATTTAAAATAATGCTTTCAGGTCAAGCGGACCCGATCATTAAGAAAGACGCCTTCACGCAGGAGGAGAAATGGTTCGAGTTCTCGGACTTCGAGCAACAGTTTCTCAGCGTGCCAGTGCCCGAGCTGCTTGAGCTCATCGAGGCCGCCAGTTTCCTCAACATTCGCAGTCTCTACGAATACGGGTGCCAGTTCATCGCTGAGCTCATCCAGGGAAAGCAGCCCTCCGAAGTCCGCCAGATTCTTCAGCAGGCCGGCGACCTGAGTGCGGAGGATATCGTCGGAATCTTCGCACGCAATCCGTGGCTCGGACCAAAAGCCAAATTTCGGGACCACGTTGTCGACATTCCGGTACTTTTTCGTGTTTTTGTCTGTCGATATTGTCCTTTTGTGTTTTGACGACCCACGAAGACAAGTGGTTTAGGAGCATCTCTACATCCCGGCGGAGCTGCTCGTCACGGTCTTCCAGAAACTTCCTCGAGCAGATCTCGAGCGGTTCCAGCTGGTTAGCCGCTACTTCCGCGACGTCATCGTTAAGAGCTCTGAGCATGAGCTGTCCGAGAAGCGAGGCCCGCTGCGCCCGGTGGACGTCACGCTCGGAACCAACCTCCGGGACGACAATTTTATCGAGCCAGTCAACACCAAATCCTGTGTCACCCGCCCTGACCGAGACAGTCTCGGCAAGCACCTCAAGTTCTGTACGGTTTGAAATCTGTGGTAAGTGGCTCAAAGGTTTTAAGACAATTTTTCTGACTTAAACTCTAAGTTACACGTGCAGAATGTCTTTCAGAAATTTGAGTTCTTTCAGGCTTCGGAGCGGCGTGATGAGCACCGAAGTGCTTGCCACCCTGGGCCCACTCAAGCCGGCGTGGAAGAACGCGACCCTTGCTGTGCACATGGATAGCTTCTCGTCGAAGGCGGACTTCGAATTCGCCTTCACCGAACTGTTTACGTGCAAGGAAATCCGTATATGCGGACAAGCTCGCTTTGAGCCACAGCCATTCTTGCGCTTTCCCGACATCCTGCAATGCAACAGCTTGAACGTCCGCTTTCTGTGCCACTCGGTGGAAGTGGACGACATTGTCGAATGGGTCGAGCGCGAGAAGCCGAAACAGTGGGACGAGCCGACGTACCTCGAGGTTCCTTCCTGTAGGGTTATCGGTGGATTTGCCGGGTTGGTTGACGCTTTGAGGAAGGTAAGCGCTTTCCTACAGCAAAGATGGCGCAGCCAAGTGGGGGAACATTACAACTGGGCCGAATACATCTGGGCACCAAAAATAGCGACAACTGGGCACCACGGCAGCTACAACTGGGCACAACGACAGCTACAACTGGGCAGAGCTACAACTGGGCAGAGCTACAACTGGGCAGAGCAATAACTGGGCACCAGCTACAACTGGGCAGAAATACAACTGGGCACTACGCAAACACTAAGCTTCCATACGCGGCGCGCTAGCGCCGGCAATGTACCCGTACGCGGCGCGCTAGCGCCGGCAAGCTTAGGCTTAGGCTTAGGCTTAGGCATTTTCTTAGGTGCTTAGGCTTAGGCACTTTAAAAAGGGTCTATTGTCCAGTTGTAGGTTATTTTTGGGAAGGTGCCCAGTTGTAGCTATGGAAGTGCCCAGTTGTAACTGTGCCCAGTTGTAGCTGGGGTCCGCATGGTGCCCAGTTGTAGCTGTGCCCAGTTGTAGTTGGCCATGGTGCCCAGTTGTCGCTATCCCATGCTGCCCAGTTGTATTCGGCCCAGTTGTATTCGGCCCAGTTGTAATGTATTCGCCAAGTGGGGTCTAGAGGCTCTACGTTCTTTCTGTTCATCACCTAGTTCAGGATAAACTTGGTTTAGTCTTTCCTGGAGGCCGTCCGTGCAAGCCCATACACCGTTCGCATCGAATTCTTGTACGCAGATCCGATGTACAACGAGCAGCATCGCAACGAGAAGACGAAGGAGCAGTTAACCATCAAAAGCGCCATGGACCGCAAGACTTACTGGGACGATTGGTACACTTCCGTGGAGCGCAAACATCTTGACTAAATCAGTGTAATCTTTGGACTCTTGTCAAGAACTGGAGTAAAGAGCGGAGCACTCACTCGTGGCATATTCTAGGACTAAGGCGCAGCGCCTTCATCCGTGTGCAAAATTGCAATATCGTTTCCGAAAAAGTGCGATACCGCTAGCCAAATGTGGCAGCGCTACGACAGGAGAAACTTTTGGTGGACTACGACTTCTTCGGTCTCCAACATTGATTGCGAAACTGTCAGCTGCGTTCACCGTAGGGCAAGAAATGAGTAGATGTTTTGCATGGGAGATCCGCTGCTTGAACACCGAGTACGGTTAGTGATGTTCAGTAAAAATCAACAACATCACACTTTGTTTCCTCCCTTTCAAAGCTTCATTTTTCTCTGGAGAAATGCCGACTCATGCGGCAAGTGCTTATCACCTTTCCGTTATCTCTGCTAAACCAAGCAGCTCAAGATGATCGCTAACGATCAGTTTGTTTGGAAAGATTTCAGAAACCTCGATAATAATAGAGGGGCATTTCCTCTGGAGAACTTCCGAGCGGATTTCGTCTTCTTGGCGCTGTGCATTTGTTTTATCCCGGATCAATGGACCGCTGAAAAAAGCTGGGCTATCCTAGAATTGGCTAATATCCAGGACATTAATAGCTTTTTTTCTTAGTTTCTATGCATTCGCAGTTGTCTGACCGATATGTATAAATGGGCCGATTTATGCGCTTGCATGCTTTTCTCGTTCTCAATTGTTTATTCTTATTGTTTAGACAGAAGACGACGTCTTGGCCGCCGCGGTCTTCGCCTCGGACTCTCTCTTGCGGGTAGAAATCGGGTCGTGTGCAAGCTGTCTTAGCAGCTTTTCCCTGCGCACTAACATCACTTCCCTTGGGCGGAAATGTGGCGCAGAAGCAGAAAGACAGCGGTGCCCAGGCCGCTAATACTAGGCCTTTTCGGAGTGATCTGCGGCCTCGTGGGTGTTTGGACGTATTCGTACTTCGGAAGGATGTCCACCACTGGCACGATGGCGACCTTTTGTCCAGCGCAAGCCTTGGTAAGCTCTGGAGTGCTTGGTGACTTCGGAATTCTGTTTGTCCTTAACGCCGGTAGATTACCCGCCACAGATGCCTTTATGTGGCCGGTTTTTGCAGCACTTCGGTAAAATGCAATTGACTCAAAAATTGCTGCAAAAATTCGGTGTTAGCTTAGCCGGGTGTTTAATGGCATACGCTTCCCTTGTCATTGTCCCAGCATAAGTCCCTTGTCACTTCAAAGCCTCTCGGATTTTTCACCACGTCAAGCCTCCTGTCTATGGTGGCCCGTCAAATGCATTTACGTTCCGCAGTGTAAGCTTCCCTAGCATGTTACAAAAGTCACTAGACTGTGTGGTGACCAAAAACGAAAATGAGACTTACCCCCAAGCGTTTAGAAATTGACAATTTAGTCGAAAGCGGACTATCTAACACCTATCGTTGTTTAGAACCGACCCGACAGCGCGTCGAGAGAGTCAAAGTTCCTGCTCGTCGGCATCATGACCGCCGCCAAATACGTCGACACGCGAGCGTACAACGTGTGGCGGACTTGGGCCAGGCACATCCCGGGCAAGGTGCTCTTCTTCGTCGCCGAGAACACCGTCAGCGTCCACGAGGACATGCCGCTAGTGAGACTACGCGGCGTTGACGACACGTACCCGCCGCAGAAGAAGTCCTTTGCCATGTTGCGGTGGATGTACGACAACCACGTGAGTTCCGTTGGTTTGCTGGCCCTGCGGAAACGGCCAGTTTAGCTGAACGACTTCGAATGGTTCATGCGCGCGGACGACGACCTCTATGTGCGCGGAGACCGACTAGAGGAGTTCCTGCGCTCCCTCGACTCCAACAAGGCGCACCTCATCGGGCAGGCGGGCCTCGGCAACAGCGCCGAGTACGGACAGCTGGCGCTCGGCCCGAAGGACAACTACTGCATGGGCGGCCCGGGCGTGGTCCTCTCGAGGGAGGCACTCCGTTCCGTGGCCCCGCACTTGCAGTCCTGTCTCATGGAGTTGATGACCACGCACGAAGACGTCGAAATCGGACGTTGTGTGCGGAAGCACGTCGGCATAGCGTGTACGTGGAACTACGAAATGGTATGCCTTCCTTGAATTTTTGTTTTCTTGTTGCTCTTAGATTTGGATCTTTTTCAAAACTCTAATGCAAAAACAACTTTTAACTTTTTGGCGATTGTTATCGAAAGTTCCAAAAGTTTTCTGCATTTTGTTTAAGGACGGCGTTTCTGCCTAGTGGTGCCTTTTGGAATAGGGTGACCCCTAGTACCCCATAAAAAACCATATCCTGGTATCCAAGGTCTCCATCTTACCTACCTCAAAGCCAGTGTTTTAGCAAACATTGTTCCACAACAATCAAACCGCTCCTAACGTCTACACCGACGGAAGCATCAACGAACTGCGACGCGCCATTACGCTGCATCCGATCAAGCAACCGGAAGTTATGCGCAACGTAAGCATAAGTGCATTATACGGATAATCACCACGGATCTTTCAGGTGCACCTCCACGCTCGATCCCTCAAGCTGGCGGAGTTGCACGCAAGACGGATCACTCTTCGAAGGGACCTGCCGGCCGCACCACCCGTGACGCTGAGCCGAACGGTTGCGAACTCCACCAGCGAGCTGCAACACTGGGACTACATCGCGCTGGACAAGCTCCTCTTCTGCGCCAACCAGATCAACTGCCCGCGGCACACGATCGACTTTCGCATGAAGGCTGCCATCAGCGCTACCGTTGCCAAAGTAAATCAATGTCGCATGCGCAAATGGTTCAGCTGCTCACCTCTTTAGCTCTTCGATGAGTTCAACGCTAACGCCCGACAGCGTGGACGCGTGCTGAAGTTCGAGAACGTTCAGTACGGCTACGCACGTGTGGATCCCCGCAAAGGCGTCGACTACGTGCTGGACATGGTGCTGCGCTTCAAGAAGTTCCGTGCGCCGCACCGCGCGACTCTCTCTGTCCGACGCCACGCCTACGTGCAGCAGACGTTCGGACCTCTCGAAGCGCTGTCGGACCGAAAGTTCCGAGAGATCAGCAAGCGCCGCTCACTAGCCTACCGCAACATGACCGAGGCGGTTCGCGTGGACGCAGTTCAACGAGAGGACCCACAGAGAGTTCACATCATTCTGCCTTTGCGTGGACGCGCAGCGACGTTCGAGCGAGTCGCGAGGAACCTGCTAGACATCTTGCCGGAGGAGAACGATGGGAACGTGGAGTTGGTCATCGTAAACTACAGGTCGGTTTACCATATGTGGAAATAAAGACAAAATGGTCCTTCTAGATCCGATAACTTCACTGAAGAGAAGCAGATCGGCTCGACTGTCTCGCACCTTCTGAGCCGCATACGCTTACGCGTGATCGATATGGCAGACCGGGAGTTTAGCCGCGGCCAGGCGTTGACTACGGGTGCGTCCCTACTCGCGGAGGACGCCCTGATGTTCTTCACTGACGTGGACATGCTCTTCACACTCGAGACGCTGGAGCGCATTCGGCTTAACACCGTTCTCGGGGCTCAGGTAATTGCTTGGTGCTTCTAGGTAGAGCTTGACGTCTCCGTCTTTAGGTCTTCTTCCCCATCGTCTTCAGCGAATTTGCGCCGGATTCCTGGTCGGTATCCGAGCAGTCGGAGTCGAACCCGTCCCACTACTCGTACGGACGCCGCCACGGCTATTTCCGGCACTTCGGCTACGGCCTCGTCTCTATCTACCGCCGCGATTTCGACGCCGTCGGCGGCTTCAACCTCACCATCCAGGGCTGGGGCATGGAGGACGTGGACCTCTTCGAGAAGTGCGTCGCCTCTCATCTGCGCGTGCTTCGCACGCCGGAGCCGGGCCTCGTCCACGTCTACCACGCCATCCACTGCGCGGAGGACATGCCCACGGCGCAGCGGCACATGTGCGTTGGTTCGAAGTCCGCGTCGCTGGCGTCCCTCGACACTCTCACCGAGAGCCTTGCTCTTTATGCGTAATCTCCTTTGTCTCGGTCATTACACACTTTTGTGTTACTACTTCGGGCCAAACTAAACCCAGAATTCTCTTATCAAAAGGAAGTAGCAGCGCATTTACCCGATTGCTCACTTACTTTGCTCCACTCTTTCCACTGAGTTACGGTTGTTAGCGTTCCTATCTTTGCAATTTTACGCAATTTGAAGTACTGGTTTGCCCTAAAGATAGATTCACGTGCATTACTCCATTCTCTTGCTTTATTACTTACCCACATGCATTTTGCCACTTTGTGAATCTGGTGCTAGCCCGAGAAGTATTCTCCTCCTGCCGCATTTTTCGATTTCTCTCTGCATAATATTACTGCCCATCATCAAGCCTTTGCCCCTCACGGTTGTGCCTGACTTTGCCTTAAGTACGGACGTAATGCCTTGATGGCTAATGACCAATGACAATTTGTGCAGCGTAATAAATGGACCTGAAGTTTCCCTGCTAGCGCATGTTCACGCTACATTGCACATGTGCAACATGGTTCACGGTAAGTAACTTTTGGGAACTTGCCATCTTTGTGCGCTTGTAACGAGTAGTAAGGCACCGGTATAGGAAAACATGCATCCTTCGTAGACTCTCGTTTGGCTCTTTACTGCACAATTCCGACGTGTGAGTTCCGCTGAGAACCAAGCGATGGGCAGGCTAGTGCCCCATATAACTAGCAGACATCCGAAAGGCACTGTGGTTTGCAGTCTCGCTCTCCCTTCTCCCGAAAAGTTTTGGTAATCTTCTGGCTTCGCAATGTGTTACAGCCGGCTTGGAAGCTTACTCCAGACAGGACTCAGACGGTTTGCCAAGACGAAGCGGAAAGCGTCCCGACAACGTTCACAAAGCGTCACAATGCTAAAGCGCAATTTCATTTTTGTTGATAACCGATATATGTCCACATATCTGCCTAACGTCTCTACTTAGAAGCTCAAAATACGCGGTGCAAAATGGCAATGCGGTTTACGGAGATTGCGCCGAAAGGATCCGCTTACACCGTCCAGGAAATCGACACGCTCGAGACGCAGGTACGAGCGTAGAAGCTGGACTACTGCTGTAATCGGACGTTTTCGCGGATAGTATCACTCAGAAAATTTTTAAAACTTCGACCTACAGCGAAGGATTCAGGTAGTATTTTTAAAACGATTAAAGCATTTTTTCATCCCAAAAGAGTGCCTGGTTTGTAGCTCGAAAAACACGCAAGCATTGCCCTGAAGCGGCAGACCCTGTATTCCATGCCAAAGTTACGCATTTAGAGATCTTAGTGGCGTTTGAAGTTATTGAGTTTGAACCGCATCATTTGATTGACATCACTTCATGCTGGCGAGAATTTACACATACCTCTTTAGCACATCAAGCTCGGTTACGACGCGGAGATCACGCAAACATGGGACGGCAAAAAGGTGGACCACGAGCCGATTCGGATCCACATGCGGTGGCACTTCGAGCGGCAGCATGGCAAGCCGCACAAGCGGGTCGTACGGGTCAACCTGGAGGCGCCACTGTTCGACGAGGATGAGGAGCCGAACGAGTTTTCCGGGATCTGCCCTGGAGTAAGTTGACGGAAGGGCTAATCATCTTTGAACTGCAAATAGCACTCTTTCGCACCGGAAGGCAGGCTAATAGAAGGGTGACACATCTGAATGCGAAAATGATTCTTAACAAGCATGCGAGGAGTTCTGCTGTCTATGGAAGAGGAGCTCACCCGAGAAGGTTCAAAAATGCTCCTCAAAAAGGCAAAATGGCATTCTTCATGCACGAAACACATCCCAAGCCTTCCTTCAAAAAAATTAAGACCTCCAACCCTAGTCCAGTTATAAATGCACACTTTTCAGCTGTGGAACTACGAGTGCGTGGAGCTGTTCTTCGCCAACCAGAAGGGCCACTACGTCGAGGTGGAGGTCGGACCGCACGGGCACTGGCTGGTGCTCCTCCACAAGGGCTACCGCGACTGCTTCAACAAGGGCGAGGAGCTGGAGCTGGAGGTGCGCAACGAGTTCCAGGGCTCCACCTGGCGCTGCACCTTCGAGATCCCGCTCGCCTACTTCCCCGGCGGTAAGTGACTTCAAGCCGAGGCACAATTTGTCAACGTCCTCGCTTAGGTATCCGTCGGTTCAACGCATACGCACTGCACACCGTCGACGGCGTACGTCACTACGAGGCTCTGCACACAGTGACGGACGGCGGCCTCTCGGAGCCGGACTTCCACAAGCTCGAGTACTTCGGCCCGATCGACTTCCGACGCGTCGTGCCGGAGGGGTACAACCGGCACCCGTTCAACGACATCAAGTACGGCGACCTCTGGGAGAGCGTCAACCCGAAGAAGACCGAGGAGGAGTGAAGGAATGGCCCGTTTAAAGGCACGCATGCCGTTTTTCCGTTGATTCGTGTATCCACTGCATTATTTCATTCAATCAATTCGCTTTTGCTTATAAATTTACTTCACCATAATCGTTATTACCTGACGAAACGATGTCCCACCACGCTCCTTAGGTAGACCTTAAACGCAAACATTTGAAGGCGGACTAAAAAGTAGCCATAGGTCCAGCGCTTGTGCTGATACTCCTTTCCATCCTTATCCATTAAATCGCCCGTGGGTGATCATGAATTTGAAGCCTTCGGTCCCAACAAAATTTTGTTTCACCCGTAAAGTGTGTTTGAAGCACGTTTTGTTACGTCCGTTTTGAAGGACGAAGCAATTCTGTTCGGGAAGAACGAAGCCACTGTCAAATTAGTCGAATGAAAGCACGCCTCGATAGAGGCTCACAATTCACTAGACTGAGCCTAACATGTAGTCCACTTTATAACGGATACGAATAGGTATTCAAAGTCGACATACATTGTCTACATAACCTCATCCTGGACAACTTGGCGGATCGCAGTATTCCTCCGTAATGATGGTGAGCTTGTCGCTGTGGCTCACTGCTTACGCGTCTCGTAGGGGTACGGAACCGACGTAGAAGGGCATTCGTCCCCAGAGCGAAGAGCTGCAAGTTCCGTCGGTGTATATGGAGACCTAAACCCTGCATGAGTGGTCACATTAGAAGACAATGATCACCTCGACGTAGAAGCTGTGCGCGATAATCTTGCATCCGTAGGAGGGTTCTAAGACAGGCAATTTGACGCGGCGTTCGTATCGATCCCGGCTCCGTGGCTCAACGTCGACGGCTTCCTCGAATGAGTTGTGCCACCCGGGTAGGCGTCGTGTTTCGTGCTGACCCATCGATAGATATCCCTCGTAGATCCATTCCTCGGAAAGGCGAACACGGATCTGTCGGACGCTTTCATTAGACGCATTGTCGATATCGATGCAGAGCAGCATAGTCTCTCCGCCAGCGTAGCCGAACTTGTCGATGGAGACCTACAAACGGGTAGATGACTCTCTAGGAGTAACCGCATACATGACACATACCTCCGCAGTGAGCACTCCGTTGCAACCGAGGCACCCCACGTGTACGTCGAGGCTCTTTTGCACGGCATTAGTCGGGCTCGTGATCGTGTTCAGGTCTACGACGTTGGCGACGACGAAAGGGAAGGTGGCCTCATCAATCGCGCGTGAGGGCCGGTCTACTTTGGCCTTGCACCAGTATTCGATGAGGCCGTAACGACCTGCAAGGAGGCAAGTGACATAGCGATAAACCGTCGATTCTTACTTTTGTGCGTGGGAAGGGCATTCGACGGAATGACGAAACGGAACGGGAAGCAGTAGTTTCCTGGTTCGATGGCGCCGACGGTACCATTCGGCGGTTTCCAGAGCACCAGGGTCACATTTATGAACTTTTCTTCCGCTTTGCAGTATTCATACGTTTCTGCTGATGTAGACCATTTGTTGAACGCGTGACCGAAGACCTCGACGTGAATGCGGCGCGCTTCCGTAGGCGAGTCCACGCAGGCAGTGACTTCGCCGCTAACTTGCTCTCCCGGCAGAAACGCTGCTGTCCCCGAATGCAGAAGAACTTGCAGTTGGACCATTGCGACAGCTAAATTCGGATCGGTCGAGCAGAGAAAGAAGTCTGCTAGTATACCTACCTTCCGGCGACAAGGAGTGAAGTATAACTGGCTAACAACCTGTCGATGGTCCCTGTTATATCAGAAGGTGGGTACGTAAATTTGCACTAGTGTCAACGTTGTGTTTACACTGATCCACGGAGAGAAAAAGCTGCAAGTTCCGTCCGTGCATATGGGGACCTAAGAATTCTGGGAGTGGTCACATTGCAACGCAGTAAGCACCTGTGTTGGAAGCTAAGCTTCCTTCTAAGATAAATTGCCTTCGAGTGTGGAATTTTGATGAAGTCTGCGCCGTGTGGCGTTTTGACACCAACGCCAAAACCGGCTTAACAGTCCGGTTTCTAAGAAGAAACTATGCACCGTACTCGTCCCAAATTCTCCTCCTCGCCCAAAAATCAGTTACAAGTGGACTTCGTTCTCTCCGTCTGGACATTCGTCTTCTGCGTCTCCCAGCTCTCGACCTACTCTCCGTATTCGTCTCGGACTGCCATCCGATTCCATTGTTGTTAGTGTAAGTTTGTTTCTAGGTTTCGTATTTAATTGCTGCCTCCGTTAAATAAAATCGTGCACGTGCAACAGGTATCTGTGGGAGGGTATTGCGGATCTTTTAGGGTGCCTAGGACTATTAAAAGAGCCGTGATAACCCTGCATGGGGGCTCAGAATTTCGAAACTATCCACTAGACAAGTGAATCCCCACAGGTAACCTGCACGCTGCTAATTTAAAGCGGACAATTTGGACGCTAAACTGAAGTCAATATCGTGACTTTTCCAGCCGATTGCTAGCCAAAATTTTTGGATAGTTTGAGCGGAAAGTTGCTTGGATTTGACTAAAATTTCAGCGTCTTTGCAACGCAATTAAAGTGTGCTATTTTAGGTAATGGCACCAGGATCGAAGCCGAAGGAACCACCTGCTGCAAGCAGCAAAAGTGGAACCGGCAACAAGTCAGGTAAGACTGAAA
The DNA here is from genome assembly GCA_020875895.1 of Aphelenchus avenae. NCBI lineage: Eukaryota > Metazoa > Nematoda > Chromadorea > Rhabditida > Aphelenchidae > Aphelenchus > Aphelenchus avenae. The sequence goes on along the minus strand of JNEY01000113.1, from coordinate 188,125 downwards.
CGACGAAGAGCAGAGTTAACAGTGCTAGTTCAGGTACTGGTCTCAACCAGGACGTGGAGATGCGCGACGGTACGCCTCCAGGAGCTGCTCCACAAGAAGTACGCAAGCTCGCAGATAAATTGCTAGGCATTAGCAACCGATTCTCTGAGGAACTAGCTAGTGCCTGTGAGCGTAGGTTAGTCGACCACCACGTCGATCAGCCGATTACGAAGGACGTCAAGACGTTCTTGAGCAAGTTTAAGGGCAACGAGCATGCAGATTTTGTTGAGGTACTAGGTCAGCTAGTGGACATGGTCCCCTCGGAAGATGTGGCCGAAAATTCGAAAACTTCCGGACGCTCTATGCGGTCCGTAAAATTCGGGACCTGGTGGAAAACCTTACATCCGACATAAATGATTCCTGGCGGAACTAGTCAGCTACATTACTAAGGAAGTGGTCCTACCTTCTGAGCTACGGGTTTCACTGGGCCTAAAGAGAGAATCATTCGTGGCTCGCAACAATGCAGCACTTGATAACCTCGAGGCAGATCTTAAGGAGAAGCTCGGTAAGGAGGCTCCCACTATTCAGTTCGAGGTTGGTCGTGAAACATTGGAAGCAGACACTAGCTTCTTTCGTTTTACTGGAGAAAATGAACTCCAACAGGAGAGGGACCATCTCAGGGCCAAACTTCAGTCACTACAAAGTGAATTAGCTGATAGCAACCAACGTGCGGAACAGGCCGCTCAGAACGCGAGTCGTAGGCTAGAAAAACTTGATAAGGCAGCGAACCTAGTTAAGTGCAGCGAATAAGAGCTAGTTGGTAAGATAGCTAACTTGATGAAGTGCAATCTGCAGGCACAAGCTGAGTCTAGAGTTCAAGAACTAAAAATTCAGGAACTTGAACAGCAGCTAAAGCATGCTAATTCCGATGTTTTGCAGGATTTCCATCAGCGGATCGTCTTCCTCGAGCAGCAGCTGCACCAGCTCAACAACGAAGTGGCTACCCTGCGCAGCGAGAACAAGGAACTTCAAGATCTCGTGGACGCATTCAAGGCTCTCGAAATTCACGAGAATCCAGGTGAGCATGACCACAAAAAATTCACTGAAGAATCTGGTGAATTTGAGGAACCCGACCCTCGCTCAAAGACTGCATCGAAGCACTCGGATTCTCCAAAGACGAGCAAGGACGGTTCCAGCGGCGCATCCAGCCGATTCCGCCACAGGGCTTCAACACCGCCACGCCCTACCAAGGAA
>JNEY01000113.1:151855-171541 GCA_020875895.1 Aphelenchus avenae | reverse complement strand
CACGCAAGTATTGCCCTGAAGCGGCAGACCCTGTATTCCATGCCAAAGTTACGCATTTAGAGATCTTAGTGGCGTTTGAAGTTATTGAGTTTGAACGGCATCATTTGATTGACACGCACTTGATGCTTGCGAGAAATTACACATGCCTCTTTAGCACATCAAGCTCGGTTATGACGCGGAAATCACGCAAACATGGGACGGCAAAAAGGTGGACCATGAGCCGATTCGGATTCACATGCGGTGGCACTTCGAGCGGCAGCATGGCAAGCCGCACAAGCGGGTCGTACGGGTCAACCTGGAGGCGCCGCTATTCGACGAGGATGAGGAGCCGAACGAGTTTTCCGGGATCTGCCCTGGAGTAAGTTGACGGAAATCCTAAGAAGTATCTTTGAACTGCAAGCAGCACTCTTTCATACCGGAAGCAGGCTAGTAAAAAGTGCGAAACCTTATAATGCGAAATTGATCCTCCAGAATGAGTAGGGAGACTTAGCAACCATGCGAGGAGTTCTGCTGTTAATGGAAGAGGAGCTCATGCGAGAAGTATGAAAAAACGCTCCTTCACAAAATGCAAGTAGGATTCTTCGTGCAGGAAGCACATTCTAAGCCACCCTTCAAACGATTAAGACTTCCAGCCCCGTCCCGCTCATAAGAACCCTTTGCAGCTGTGGAACTACGAGTGCGTGGAGCTGTTCTTCGCCAACCAGAAGGGCCACTACGTGGAGGTGGAGGTGGGGCCGCACGGGCACTGGCTAGTGCTCCTCCACAAGGGCTACCGCGACTGCTTCAACAAGGGCGAGGAGCTGGAGCTGGAGGTGCGCAACGAGTTCCAGGGCTCCACCTGGCGCTGCACCTTCGAGATCCCGCTCGCTTACTTCCCCGGCGGTAAGTGCCTTCGATCCTAGGCACCATTCGTCAACGTCCACGCTTAGGTATCCGTCGCTTCAACGCCTACGCGCTGCACACCGTCGACGGCGTACGCCACTACGAGGCGCTGCACACGGTGACGGACGGCGGTCTCTCGGAGCCGGACTTCCACAAGCTCGAGTACTTCGGTCCGATCGACTTCCGCCGCGTCGTGCCGGAGGGCTACAATCGGCACCCGTTCAACGACATCAAGTACGGCGACCTCTGGGAGAGCGTCAACCCGAAGAAGACCGAGGAGGAGTGAAGGAATGTCCCGTTCAAAGGGACGCATGCCGTTTTCCGTTGATTCCTGTATCCACTGCATTATTCCATTCAATCAATTCGCTTTTTCTTATAAAGTTACTTCAGTATAATTGTTGTTACCCGACGAAAGGATGTCCCACCACGCTCGTTAGGTAGTTCTAGACGAAAACATTTGAAGTCGGACTAAAAAGTAGCCATAGGTTCAGAACTTGTCCGGATACCCATATGCGTCCTTATTCACGAAATCGCTACTAGGTGCTCGTAAATTCGAAGCCTTCGATCCCAACAAAGTTTAGTTCCGACCGTTGTTTGAAGTACGTCTTGTTAACGTTCATTTTGAAGGACGAAGTTATTCCGTTCGGGAAGAATGAAGTCATTGCCTAATTAGTCAAATGAATGCACGTCTCATTAGAGCCTTCAGTTCACTAGACTGAACCTAACATGTAGTCCACTTTATGACGTATACGCATTTTCAAAGCCAGCACGACATTGTCTACACAACTTCATCCCGGACAACTTTGCAGTATTCCTCCCTTCCTCCGTAACGCTGGTGGGCTTGTCGCTGGGGCTCACTGCTTACGCGTCTCGTAGCGGCACGCTACCGACGCAGAAGGGCATTCGTCCCCAGAGCGAAGAGCTACAGGTTCCGTCGGTGTATATGGAGACCTAAACCTTTGAGCAGTGGTCACACTAGAAGACAGTGATCACCTCGACGTAGAAGCTGTGCGCGATAATCTTGCATCCGTACGAGGGTTCTAAGGCTGGCAACTTGACGCGGCGCTCGTATCGATCCCGGCTCCGTGGCTCAACGACGACGGCTTCCTCGAATGAGTGGTCCCATCCGGGTAGGCGTCGTGTTTCGTGCTGACCCATTGACAGATATCCCTGGTAGATCCATTCCTCGGAAAGGCGAATACGGATCTGTCGGACGCTTTCATTAGACGCATTGTCGATGTCGATGCACAGCAGCATATTCTCTCCGCTAGCGTAGCCGAACTTATCGATGGAGACCTAAAACGGGTACATGACTCTCTAGGAGTAACGCCATAACACATACCTCCGCGCTGAGCACTCCGTTGCAGCCGAGGCATCCGACGTGTACGTCGAGGCTCTTTTGCACAGCATTAGGCGGGCTCGTGATCGTGTTCAGGTCTACGACGTTGGCGACGACGAAAGGAAAAGTGGCCTCATCAATCGCGTGCGACACGCCGGCCGTCGACGGTCGGCCTACCTTTGCCTTGCACCAGTATTCGATGCGGCCGTAACGACCTGCAAGGAGGCAAATGATACAGAGAGTCAGTCGATTCTTACTTTTGTGGGTGGGAAGGGATTTCTGCGGAATGACGAAACGGAACGGGAAGCAGTAGTTTCCTGGTTCAATGACGCCGACGGTCCCATTTGGCGGTTTCCAAAGCACCAGGATCACATTTATGAAGTGTGCTTCCGCTTTAAAGGATTCATACGTTTCTGCTGCCGTAGACCATTTGTTGAACGCGTGACCGAAGACCTCGACGTAAATGCGGTGCGCTTCCGTAGGCGAGTCCACGCAGGCAGTAACTTCGCCGCTGACTTGCTCTCCCGCCAGAAACGCTGCTGTTCCCGAATGCAGAAGAACTTGCAGTTGGACCATTGCGACAGCTAAATTGGTCGAGCAGAGAAAGAAGTCTGCTAGTATACCTACCTTTCAGCCACAAGGAGTGAAGTGTAGCTAGCTCACAACATGTCGATGGTCCCTGTTGTATCAGAAGGTGGGTACGTAAATTTGCACTCGTGTGAACGTCGTGTTTACACTGATCCACAGAGAGAAAAGCTGCAAGTTCCGTCCGTGGATATGGAGACCTAAGCATTCCGGGAGTGGTCACATTGCAGCGCAATAAGCACCTGGACGTTGAAACTGTGCACGGTAACTTTGCATCCGTAGGAGGGTTGTAGAGCAGGCAATCTGATGCGGTGTTGGTAGCGGTCCCTGCTCTGCGGCTTAACGATGATGGCTTCCTTGAATGACTCCGAATACAGACGAACTTGCAGTTGAACCACAGCAACGACTAAAGTCGAATTGGCTCAGCAGTGAAAGGAGTCCAACAATGTTCGTACCTAGCGGCACCATAGAGTGAATTGCAAGTGGCAAGCATAGTGAAGATGGCACCTGTTACTAGAACTTACGTCCATGAAAATTAGCATTTATTTGGAAGTGGTGACCTGCCGTCGGTGCTCCGTGTGTGAACGGAATGTGGCTAAAAAGTGGCACGAGCCGCGAAAGTTCGGGTTTTACCCAGCGTTTTGCCTATTTTTTGATTTTCGTCAGTGACGGACCTTTGCACTTCTCAGTGTTTTCCGGGTCTTTTGTCACAGCTACAGAGCTAATACGTGGTAAGGGACCTTCTGTACTTGCACGTGGACTGCCTTTGGAAGCAACGAAGGTGAGAGTTTAATTTCCCTGTTTAAAATCAGCGACGTACATGAAGGAAGTTCAATGGTAATATGGCAAACTGCGTGTTACGCACTAAGCAAATCGAGAAACGGCGTATCGTCGAATGGCGGCTCTCCGACGACGTTGCCTTGAGCGAGTGTTTCGAACTCACACTGCCACTGTTCCACGTGTCGATTCTCTGCGAGCGCCTTGCCACACTTCCCGCAGAGATGACCAAACACCGGCGAGTGCGCGACTTCGGCGTGATGTGTTATCACATTCGTGGCCACCTTGGAGTTGGATGAATAGGTGAGCTTTCGCTCCGTGGAGTAAGAGCGTGCAAACAGCTTGCCGCAGTCACAACATCGCTCCACCAACGAACGCAGAGAGCGTCGCAGAAGCACTGGCATGTCGTCGTCGGCAAAGCGAAGCCTAGCGTCAACAATCGTTAGGATGGATGCGAATCTTAGAGGACCTACCTCTGCTGCAGCACCACTGCGGCAGCGAGTTCGACAAGCGATGGCAACGAGTGTCGAGCGAGTGGAACCGTGACGCGTCCGACTCGATTCGGTTGGTAGTTGTCCGTGGGGTACTCAAAGCGGTTCCCCGTGAGGTCCACCTCCTCAAGGCGAGGACGGCCCGACGAGGGGAACAAGGTGGCCGGCAGGTAGCGGAGACGGTTTCCGGAGACGTTTAGACGTTGAAGCCGAGGCAGTTGAGAAATCTAAGAAAGCAAAGTTAAGCTGACTGTGATTTTCGGTTTGACAGACATCATCCGGAAGCTTCGATAAGAAGTTGTCCGCGAGATTCAGATCCCTGAGATTAACGAGGCGGAACAACACGTCGGGCACGGCGGAGAACTCGTTATGAGAAAGGTCCAAGTCGGTGATCGATAAGGGAAGAGCTTTCCAGAACGGTTCCTAAAGCCGATAGGTTCAACCGCAAGGATTAAGCGCCCCATGACTGGGAGGCAAAACTTCAAAACAGCCGAGACGTACCGGTAACAGTCGGCTAAAGCGGTTCTGTTGAAGGCTCAAGCGTCGCAGGCTGTGCAATCTTGAGATGCCGGTGAACTTGCTCCAGTCTTGCGGCTTGATCTTGGAGAGCAAGTTGTTGGCAAGGTCCAGCTCCACTAGCTCATGCAGTCGGAACCAGCGAATGTCGACTGCGCGAAGAGCAGCGCTGATCTAGATCACATAATTGAGGTAATGAAACTTGCGGATTACGGGTACCTTAAGATGCTGCAGAGTGTCCGGAAATCCATCACGCGGGTAGTCGTTTTGGCTCGCAATATCCATGCGTTTCGGGCGAGGCTTCGCCTTCGTCGTTGACTGGTCTTTGAGGGCGGTGTAAGATCGACGTAGCTGTTCGGGATCCGATACGGAACCCGTGCTAAGAACCTGGTCTATCAGACGATGCAGCTTCGACAACTCGGCAGGATTTGCCTAAAGGTATATAGTATGGCATAGTACGAAAAGCTTCTATGCCTCGAACACTCACGTCTGAAATGAGAATCGTATGCGCCGGAGCGTTGAACCGTATTGTCAGCTTGCCTTGGTGGACGACGTTTTTGAAGACCTTGTCCACGTTCTCCGGAACAACCTAAATAAAACCGGGCTTAGTCAACGGAAAGTCGGTGGAAGATTTACCGCGTATGATTCCGGCTTCTTCTGCGTAATGATCACAAGACTGTGCTCATCACTTGCGCCTTCTTTCTTCGCTTTCTTTCTCGCTAGCTCGATGGAGCCTTTGCATGGCGGCTTCGGCTTCGCAGTCAAGGAAGACGGTTGAACTGCGACGCGGCAAGTTACGCGCATTGCGGCACGCACTGAAATTAATGCTTATTATCAGCGGTTGCGCCACAAAACTGTGCGGTAAATTGTATAGAGTTAACACACGGACAGGAAATAGTTAAGAGCCGCCATTAAGTTCGACGCCGTTGCTACTTGGCAGGCTTCCCGCGCGACCTCTTGGCGTCTCGCCGTCGTCGCTATAGAGGCAGAAACAAATTGGAAGCCCATGGCAGAGGCACATTAATACCCGCTAAAGCCAGCCGAATGATGATGCGGTGACCATATACCGAAAAGTTCTAATAGCGGCGCACCTCCAACCGAGGCGCACCTTCTGGTAGAAGCGGACGTTTCTAATAGAGGGTACATTCTGACGCAAGCGTACCACGCAGGCTTTTCGTGGGATAAGCATTTTAAGGCTATGGTGATGCAGGTCTACAAAAACTGGATGAATGCATAAAGAACATTCGGTTTGAGCTTCCCAGTCGCGGTCTTTGGCGATTAAAGAGCTGTAAGGTTTCTTACGGGTTCCTGTTGTAGAAGGATACTAGGTAGGTACGCTTGCTAGTTCATCCCGCTGGCCTATTGTGTCTCCTAAGTACGGCATGAGCCCCGGGCTGGGTACCAAAGATCATCCCCTTGAGACAGGCGCTTGTTTTTGCTTCCGCGTGATTTTCTTCGGAGTTCTCATGTTCGCAGCGCGATTCCGCCGGTGGACACAATGGCTGCGGCAGCGAGAGGTCGAAAGATCGCCGTCGTCCGGGGATGGGAGGCGAGTGCTGCGACGCCGCTGCGAGACGCGTAGGGCCTGCGGGACGCGTTTGCCGTTTGTGGTTCATACATCAGTTGCGTTCAATGCCCTGACGCCTTTATGGAAATTGTCGGCTGTGGTTTTCGAGTTGAAAGGGCTCCCAGTTCTTGGCCTGCATGTCACTCAAACATGCAACGTTTGTTTTCATTATTTCATGTTAAAGTTCTGAACGATCTCATGGATCCTAGGCCAGCGATAGCACTAACGCTACATTTCGATTTAGGAATACGTCTTTTCCTCGACCACTTCCTCTTTGCTACAATGGCTTCGTCTGCAGCGGCTTCCAACACAACGGGAACTCGGCAGATTCCTTGCGAGACCGCCGACGACCAGCTGATCCTCGTGGAAGTCGACGTTCTGCGTCTCTCGCACACCTTCGCAGAGATGTACGACAAGCTTGGCCTCGGGCAACACGAGGATTTCCCTGAAGTCTTCCCCGTGAAGAAGATCGAGTCCCGCGTCTTCGTCCGCGTGATCGACTGGTGCAAAGAGCACAGAGGTTACCGGACGCTTTTAAGGAATACATTTAAAATAATGCTTTCAGGTCAAGCGGACCCGATCATTAAGAAAGACGCCTTCACGCAGGAGGAGAAATGGTTCGAGTTCTCGGACTTCGAGCAACAGTTTCTCAGCGTGCCAGTGCACGAGCTGCTTGAGCTCATCGAGGCCGCCAGTTTCCTCAACATTCGCAGTCTCTACGAATACGGCTGTCAAGCGATCGCCGCGCTCATCAAGGGAAAGCAGCCCTTCGAAGTCCGACAGATTCTTCAGCAGGCCGGCGACCTGAGTGCGGAGGACATTGACGGAATCTTCGCACGCAATCCGTGGCTCGGAGCAAAAGCCGAATTTCGGGACCACGTTGTCGACATTCCGGTACGTTTCCGTTTCACTTTTCTAGCGCTGAATGTGGCCTTTGCGCTAAGAATCGCACAACCAAAACAGCTCATTTAGGAGCCTCTCTACATCCCTGCTGAGCTGCTCGTCACGGTCTTCCAGAAGCTTCCTCGAGCGGACATCGAGTGGTTCCAGCTGGTTAGCCGCTACTTCCGCGACGTGATCGTTAAGAGCTCCGAGCATGAGCTGTCCGAGAAGCGAGGCCCGCTGCGCCCTGTGGACGTCACCCTCGGAACCAACCTCCATTGTGTCACGCCAGTCAACACCATATCCGGCCCCGTCTACCCTGACCGAGACAGTCTCGACAAGCACCTCAAGTTCTGTACAGTTGAAAATCTGCGGTAAGTGGTTCTAAGGTTTTGGAACAATTTTTCTGACTTTAAACTCTAAATTCACGTTCAGACTGTTTTTCAGAAATCTGAATTCTTTCAGGCTTCGGAGTGGTGTGATGAGCGACGGACTGCTTGCCTCCCTGGGTCCTCTCAAGCCGGCGTGGAAGAACGCGACCATTGTTGTGCCCATGCATAGCTTCTCGTCGAAGGCGGACTTCGAATTCGCCTTCACCGAACTGTTTACGTGCAAGGAGATCTACATGTGGGGACTAGCTCGCTTTGCGCCAAAGCCATTCATGCGCTTTCCCGACATCCTGCAATGCCACAGCTTGAACATTCGCAGTCTGGGCCACCGGCTAGAAGTGGCCGACATTGTCGAATGGGTCGAGCGCGAGAAGCCGAAACAGTGGGGCAAGCCGACGTACCTCGAGGTTTCTTCCGGTAGGGTTATCGGTGGCGCTGCTGTGCTGATTGAAGCGTTGAAGAAGGTAAGCGCTGTTAGTCCATATGGAAATGCTCGCGAGGCCAAGGACGGGCAAGGGCATTGTGCTTCTCCAAACCCATTACCTACAATGTTCTTACAAAAAGCGCATTTAGGCTTTCTTGGAGGCTGCCCGTCCAAATCCTTACACCGTTCGCATCGACAACGTGCGCGATCCCAACGACTACTGGAGCGATGATTATGGACTAGGGAACGATGAGCAACATCGCAACAAGAAGACTGAGGAACGGATGAGCATCACAAGCGTGAGCTATGGGGACTGGTGGCGCATCATCGTGAAGCGAATAACTCATCGAATCACTCTGTAAAATTTGTACTCTTTGACATGCATCGAACTTTGCGCGTTTGTCATTCACTGAAATAAACAGCGAAGCAACACTTAGTAGTACTAATTTCTAAGGCTAAGGGCGAAATGGCTTCCAGTCGATCTCTTGCTAAACGCGGTTACTATAACGGTCCCCAAAAAAAGTGTGCAGCACCGCATCTTATGAGGGATCTTATGTGGACTAAGACTTTCTTTGCGCCTGAACGGGAACAATTTAAAGGTGGATTTTGCATTACTTGAGCAAGGCTGTCAGCTGAAACCAAACCGGCCGTGACCAAAGAGGTCACTGATAAACCGTATCACTGGCGGTTGCTTAGAATAGAGGAACTGAGCACTGAATGCTTTGGTTCTAAACACGGCAAACTCCTTGCCTTCTCTGAGCCACCTCGAAGAAGAGCAATTTTATGCCTACAGTTCCTAGGGTTGTTGGCTTAACAGCGGGAAATCATTGCGTGCGTAAACGTCCACCATGTTGATGCACTACCGCCAAATTACACCCCATGTTGCGAACTCTTTAAAAAGTCAATCAGAGCTAGCTTACGACCGCAGGTTCTCGTGTTCATTTCCTCCATCGCCTCCGGTCTGCGTAACAGAGGGCTTTCGGCTGCTCCGTGGCCGTTGGTGATGAATTCTGCGCTATATTTTCTGTCGGTGACTAGCCAACTTACAGTGCCTCAACCTTCAAAGTTCCTTAAATCCAAACGCCGATATACGAGTAGCCGTTCAAAACTCGTTTTTCCAGAGAGTTAACTAGGATTAACGCCACGAGCTCGGGCGTTCCATCAGTTTCATAGCCTCCCTTTGTCATCGACTTTCAAAAATAGTCTATCGAGTTCTCGCCAAAAGCGTTTTCGCATTTGTTGACGAAGCGTAGTTTATTCACGACCGTCAGTTTCACTGCGTGGTCTTTCCCAGTCAGTGGCCTGCATGCAAAAACGATGGCTCCGACGCGATTTTTGGCGTAGCCGGAGCCCTTGGGCCTACTCGGAGTGGGGGCTGGTTACATCGAACGTGCTTGACTTTAGTGCGAACCCTTTACAGCCTAAAATTCTGGATTTTCCGGTAGTATACAAGGCGATATTCTATGTGGATGCGGCCAATTTCACGTTTCTTGATTTCGCAGTGAGGCACTCCGCCAGCGCGCAATCGATTTTCCTCGTGAGTGAGTCCGCGGAATGGATCGGGATGCTCGAGTCCTCACGGCGGACCGCCCCGTGACGCATTAGTGGCTCCCCTACAAAGCCCTATTTCGTAAAATTGTTTTCCGTTTCGGTTGAGCTAGTAGCATTCGTAGTCGCAGTCGTTGTTGCTGTCCTCCTGGCGCTTAACGAGTGATGCAACTATCAACACTTACCTTTACTTAGAATGTACTTTGTTTTCTCGAATGTTCTAGCGTTATAAATCCTTCATTTTTATGGTCCAAAAATTTTAGAGCTGTGCAATGTTTTAGAGGTTACTACTGCAGCTTTAGACATTTTCTAGCGCTCTGATCGCAATTGCGGTGCTGCAAAGGAACAGAGAAATAGTGCTGCGCTCAGCGGTACAGTCGTGTCATGATATTACCCAGCGCTGTAGAGACGCATCCACCAGTGTTAAGCCCGCTGCTAAGCTTCGGCAGCACTTCCCGGGCGCTTAAGCGTCCGGCTATCACGAAAACGTCGGGCCTTTTTTCTAGAGAGCTACAAAAAACTTTCGCAACGCTGTCTAACTTCGACGTAACCGCAGCGCTGCAGAAAAATTCGAGAAAATCATTGTGAAGCTGGTCGTTTCACGCATTGTTGTTCTCGTGGTTTCTCTACGCGCTCATTACTGCGCTTCAGTCCTAAAGTATTAGGCGCTAAGTGTCTCGAATTTAGAATCTTCCATTGCCGACTACACATCGACGATGGCAGATGATCACAAGCAGTTGATTTTGTTCGGGCAGGCTCTTCCGGGCAGCGACCAAGCGCTGCTTGAAAGGTCGGTTTTCACTTCAGTTGGTGTTACTGAAATTGGTGTTTAGGATCCAAGACAGTGCCAACTACCGCAATAAGAACGGTTCGATTCCGACCAAGGCGTTGGAGGAGATCGCGCCTGATGACATCGTCCAGATTGTGGTCGGCCACAACCACGTCGCCTTCCTCTTCAAGGCACGTAATTAGCCTCACTTCATAAAACTTTAAGGGCCAAGAACGGGCTAAGTTCTTCAGCGTCACAAAAATGCAAAAATGCCACGAGTTGGACGAGGGCATAATTGGGTGGTCGTCAGCCGGATGAGCTAGCGGACGATTGTTCTAACTAGGGCCTTGTATAGCCGTTCTGGGAGCACGGCATCCTATTAGGTAGAGGATCGTGGTCACTACATGCGGAGCGAGGTACCGGATCACCTGGTCTACTAGCTAACATCATGGAACGAGTGTGCATGTAGGTTGAGCGGAAGATTTGGTCATAGAGCGAGCACTTTGACGATGACCTGAGACCGCACGATGAACTCTGCCATAAGCTGACTGCGGAAAAGACCACTAGGCAATGGACACCCAAGGAAAGTCATCGCAGGAGCAGGGAATGAGCTTCCCATTCGAGTAAAATGACCCTGCGTGTAAGCCAAATCCCTACGATAAGAAGTGCGTTGAGAAGTACAGGTTTCTGCGCGCTGGTACTAAGATTAACTTCGCAAGGAATGATCTAGCCTAAGCTTCGGCGGGAGAGGACTGACTGTAGCAACAAATACTAATACGAGATACGAGAGATTAACAAACTAAATCGATACCCAAAACACACCAACTTCCGAGCATTGTTCGCAATTAAAAACCCGATTTCAGGACCATCGAATCGCTCGGTTGGCCTTCGACATCACCGAGATCAAGGTGGAGCCACCGTGTGGCACGGTGGAGAAGTCCGGCAGTGGCGGCAGCACGTCCTCTTCTGGAGCTGCCAACATTCCGATTCCGACTGACACCTCCGTTCCGCCGCCGACCGCACCAGGCTCTTCCAGTGCCGCCGCGTCGGGTAACGGAAGCAGCAGCGCGGCTGCGTCGTATGCTGCGGCAGCGAATGCGGCGGCGAGTCGTACCGCTAAGATCAGACGGGTCATGATGGCCGCTCGGCGGCCGGGCGGCTTCTGCGGACGTGCGGGTGTGATCGTGGATCGCGCTCGGCCGCTGGTGCCGGCGTCCTCGATTCCCGAAGAGCTGATTGCTCAGGCTCAGGTACGTGTAGAGTCCGACGTACTCTTCAAATGCACTTGGCTACTCTTGCATGTTTGAATCATTGCTGTGGTTCAGGTGGTCCTCCAAGGCAAGTCGCGTGAGGTGATCGTGCGAGAGCTGCAGCGCACCAACTTGAACGTGAACGAGGCGGTGAATAACCTGCTGAGTCGCGACGACGACGAAGCCGACGACCTCGACGACAGCAGCGAGGCGTACCTCCACGAGGAGCTGCTCTCGTTGCTCGACGCCGGTCTGAGGACGGACGGCGGAGCGGCGATCATCGACCACGACAGTATCTACGCGTCCTCGGATGGCTACGAGTATCTGGTCGCAAGGGACCTGGCACGTCGTCGTGACGGTGGTCGAGCAGGTACGGACTGCCTACGCCCTCTAAGCCTTTCAAGAGCTCAAAAATGACTCATGTAGCTCAAGTTAAGTGTGGGATTTCATTGTGCGGCTCTCAAAAAGTCACCATAGTTCTTCGCTACCAGTAAAACCCTTCTTCACATGCCTTAATAAGGACACTATTCCAGATTTGAAGCCGAAGGAGCGTGGCCGCGACGCTGCCGAGCCTCAGGAGGTCTTCACCGAGCAGCTGACTTTCGCCGAGACGCTGGAATACTGGCCTGAGAAGGTTGACTTGAATGTCTTTTGAACATCTGACTTTCTTGAATTTCAGTTCCCTCCGGGCGTCACAAAGTTCCTGAAGATCGCCGCAATGCATAGCGAGTTGCTGACCATTGCCGACGACGGAAGGCTGTACTCGTGGTCGTGGGACAGGAAGGCCAAGCCGTCCAACACTCCCCACGAGGTCAACACCTTCCTGTTCGCCTTGAGCAAAGGTACGATTGCAAACTGTCCTTCACCTCACTTTACTCGTGGACATAATGGACATATTTCACGTGTCGCTCTCGAATAGCTTGCTATTAAGTTGCTTACTCCTATCTGACTGTCCAAGCTCTCAAAGTCATTTTAGACGAAAAGATCATCGACATCGAAAGCTGTGCATGGCGCTCGGTGGTGCTCACGGACCGACTCCGCGTCGGCTCCTTCATGGACATCGCTTGCGGGCAGAAGGTCGGCCATCAGTTCTTCGAGCCACTATCCGAGCTGCCGGACGGCGAGTCACCCGAGCGGCTGCACGTGTGCCCGCTGTTCGCCGCCGTGCAAACCACCAACGGATGCATCTACTGGTGGTACGTTGCGACGCTTGCATTTGATCCCATTCTTCAAATGCGCATTTGAAACGCTCTCTTCCAGGGGCATCTACCCGTACAACGAACGCCGAAAGCTCTGGGAGCGCGCTCGTTCCCGGAGTCGGAAGCACGTCACCTTCGACACCAACGAGATCACCGTGGGCTCGGAAGTGCGCACCAAGTCGAACCCGATCTACTCCGCTGGCTCGATCGCCATCAACTTCAGCAGTGGAGTTCCTATGGTACGCCATTGCTCTCTGTTTGTTCTCGTATCTCTAATTACTCCCAGAAAGCTGCCAGAACACTCCTTGAAAACTCCATCTCAGACGACGAATAGCTTAAAATTGCGCTGGATTTCATTCAGCATTGGTTGCCTGGTTCATCCTGCAGTTCTCCTTTCAGGTGGGCATCCTCCAGGAGCACGCATGGACGCTAAACGAGACGTGCCGCTTCCGGGTGCAGACCCCGCAGCAGTACGACGTGACGATGCCGGGCGAAGGCGGTGACAGCGAAAGTGAGAAAAAAGTTTCTGTCAATCGTAAGTCCCACGATCTTTCTTCTACAACTCGCTATCGGAAAATTTATGACAAATTTTTCTGTCAAGGTTCGGCAAACTTTTCACGGTTGCGGGTTGGAGCCGAAAAACAGCGTTATATTTCCGGTGCAAAAAAAACCACGAACTTCCAATGCCGCAAACACAGGCCCCGCTTTTAGTAGCTGTCCGCAAAAGAGCCGCTCCTTCAGATGGCACCAGCGCGTCCGGAGGCGGTGGCACTGGTAGTTCCTCTGCGTCGATCTCCGCACCGCCCGTGAAGGAGGCCGCCTGGCCGCTGAAGGAGACGATCTTCATCCGCGAGGAGACCGTCAACGACACCGGCATCGTCAAGATCGTAAGTGTTCTGCGAATTGACCTTATAGGAATCATTCTCCATATAGATACTAGCACTCCCCATTCTGCTAGGAGCACTCCGCGTTCGTGCTAGTTCCGCCTGTATGCGAGGAGAGCTCCTAATACATGCGAGGAGCACCCCTCGTGAACGCGAGGAGCACTCCTCCTGCATGCAAGGAGCACTTCCTCGTTTATGCGAGGAGCACTCCTCTTGCATGCGAGGAGCACTCTTAAATGCAAGGGGCACTCCTCCTGTATACGAGAGACACTCCTCCTGTATACGAGAAACACCCCTCCTGTATACGAGGAGCACTTTTACAGCCTACAGCTCCTTCAAAATGACCAACACTTCACGCACTTCTTGCAGATCGATGGTGCCTACTGCGGCATCGTCTACAAGTCGACGCTCGAGAAGGTCGGTGACGGTGGAGACGGCGCTAACCTCAACAACCTACGCCTCATGCGAAAGGACGACCTCGTCGCCATCTCACCACAATCCAAGACGCCTCGGTCTCCCGAGAACCACCAACACGAGTTCCAGTCGGTCCACCTTCCCTCGAGCGTGCGCCGCGTGATCGCGATGGCTGTGGACTGCACCGGTTTCCGCGTGCTCGTCGAGAAGCGCAACCGGGCGCACCTGCTGCGCATCAGCTGCCTCGGAAAGCTCCTCAGCGACCACATGCTTCCGCTGAACTTGCATACGCTCTGCGAGAACGTCGGTCGCATCGATGGAAAGCCGACCCTGGAGAACTACGGAGACGTAAGTTGTGCGGTCGGTGGGACGCTGGGTGGTAACTATTTGTTCCAGGAAGGCCTGCTGCTTCTCCGCGACGCCACCGGCAACATCGTTCCGCTTTTGCGCAACGCGGCCGGAGGCTACCGTGAGCCGCCGTACATCGGATTCTCGCGCCTGCAAGACCTCTCCATCGGTTTGCGCTACCCGAAACTCGGTGCTGAGCTCAGCAGTGGTGTCCTGACTTCGAGTAAGCGCTTTGTAAAAGTTCTGGACAACACAATGTACCTTCAGGTCCCTTGCTGAACCCACCTTCAACGAAGCCCGCGCCCAACAAGAACGCCAACCGTCTCGCGATCATTGCCGCACTGGTCGCTCCCAGCGCTGAGCTCAAGCCGAAGGTGCCGTCGCTGATGCAGAACATCCTCTTCTGCGACCTCGGCGATGTGCGCAAGACGCTGGCTGAACTAGAGCATGCGGACCGCTCAGTGCGCATCTCGACCATCGTGGAAGCCCGAGCGGACGGCAACCGCAACATCCTTCATGCGGCCGCCATGAACGCCTTCTCGACGACCAACCGGGATCAGGCTGACGCTGATGAGGAGGCCAAGCCGACGACGACTACGAAGCGCGAAAGCGAGTCCGACTTCGAAAAGGCCATGTTCGAGAAGCTCTGGAACGAGACCCTGGATACTAAGGAAGACCCCAAGGGCGCCATCACCGTGGGCCGGCCCGTGGGCAACAAGGACCGCCAGCGCAATGCCATCGAGATCATCCGAGAACTGGCCGCTCATCCGGCGGTCAAGCCCTACTTCCAAGAGCTCATCGAGGAGAAGGACATCAACGGACAGACTCCACTGATGTGCGCGGTCCAGATGCGCGCCTACTCTGCGGCGAACATTTTGTGGCGAGCCACGCTGCAGAACTGTAAGCCGAGGAGCACCGTGAAGATCGAAAAAGGCAAGTTGTAGGAGTAGTGGACACTTTAAATTAACTGGAAGTGAAATTCTACGCTTTCAGACGAAGAATCGGCGCTGGAACTACAGAACGAGTTGGCGCTGCCGCCCGGCTCCAAGCCCGACGACTCGCCCCTCTTCGTGGTCTGCTACAACGACACCTGTTCGTTCACCTGGACCGGCGATGAGCACATCAACCAGGACATCTTCGAGTGCAAGACGTGCGGTCTGACCGGCACATTGTGCTGCTGCTCGGAGTGCGCGTACACGTGCCATCGGAACCACGACTGCAAGTACGTGGAGGCCCAAGTGGAGACTTGGATCATGATGCAAAGGCAAGTAACACTCTCCCATTCAGGCTCAAGCGAACGTCGCCCACCGCCTACTGCGACTGCTGGGAGAAATGCTCGTGCAAGGCGCTCGTCTCGGGCAACCAGATCCAGCGAGAGCTCCTGCTCATCCAGTTGATCAAGAACACTACCCTCATCCAGATGCTCAATGGACGGTAATGAAGCATATCTGGATTTCCTACTTAACGTTGGGTTTCAGAGGCGAGCATCTGCTACTCTTCCTGGCGCGAACCGTGGGTCGGCAGCTTTCTGAGCAGGAGAACTTCATCCGCCGCATCAGCAAGCTGAGGTCGCAGCAACAAGCCACCGGCGCGCCGGCCGATCAGAACGTCCCCGAGCACGACCTCGACCCGCCCAAGTTTGCTCGGAAAGCATTCGAGCGCCTCATGGGCGACTGGTCTGCGGTCCGAAGCCTGCTGAAGGTCGGTGTGAAGGACACCGCTGAAGACGCGGTCATCATCGAGGAGGTATTCCATCTGGGTCAACAGCATGGGAGCACCCATCTCGACAAGTTTACCTTTACGCTGCTCGCGAAGTGCCAAGAATCGGTGGGTGCCTACGAATGTGTGACAAATTATGAACGATAAATTTCAGCACCTGGACGTCCTTCTGAACACCCTGATCCGCCAGGCCAACCTCACCGGAAGCAACCGTGACGCCGACGTCGACATCCTTATCTCTCGCTTCGTGCGCTCCGTCATCCGACTCTTCGTCTTCATCACAGTGCTCTCACCAGCCGCCGCCGGCATCACGATCCAGGCAATCGCCACAAATTTGATGTCTGACGCATCGGTGGCTAGCAAGAAGCTGGCTAGTTCCAACACCGGTAGCAACGGCGGCAGTTCCAAGACCGCCATGTCGAACTACCGGGCTGTGTCCATCTCTGGCATGCTCTCGTTGGTGCGGACAAGTCTGCCGGTGGGCATCTTGCCCGCTGCGGCGCCGAAGGACAACAAGAAGAAGGCCATCAACGCTTTCGTCATGAAATGTCGTCGCATTTTCCAGGTGCGTCTAAAAGCGTAGCGCTGAAACGTTTTCATTTCCATCTTCTCGTTTCAGGCCCTCGTGAGCTACTCCCTGAACGAGCTTCTCAACGCATCGGACGCCCTCATGGCACCGGTCCGACTCGGTGTGGTCAAGCCGACCGCGATGGTCAGCCGGACGCTCAGCTCCAATGCGGATATCCTCGAAGTGATGGAGCGGTACCTCAACACGGAGCAGGACCTCACCACCCTTCTCGTTTCAAGTGAGGAGACTCAGGGCGGCAAGAGCGCCAAACGCAAGCGATACGGCTCTCGCCGCGACACCGACGACGAGAGCGCTATGGAAGTGGACCGTACACGGCGGGCGGACGCCACCATGGACAGTGACGAATCGGAATCCGACTCGGACGGAGACGGAGACCGCAGCACTCGGCGACTGGACAGCCAGGGCTCGGTCGGTGAACCTGTCGAGGAGGCTCCCGCTGCGCCGGTTCGCGGCCCGCGTACTGCCAACTATGAGCGCTCCCGACCAGCAGCCCTCGCGTTTGATGGCGACGACTCGACCGACTCGTTGAGGTAAGAAGCGTCTGTGAAATGAGGAACGTGGCACCTATCATTTTAAATTTAGCTCACCTAGTGAGGACGATGGCGACTCCGAAGACGAAGAGTCCAATGACGGATACGATGAAGATACGTTCGGAACTGTCCGTAGTCGTCTCGTGGACGACGACACCGGTGAAAACGATGATGACGACGAGGAAGAAGACCAGTACGGCTTTCACCTCGACGAAGAGGACGAAGAAGAAGGAGAGAGCGGCGCGGACGAGGGCAGTGGAGGTATGTGATGGGCGCTGGAGCGTCTGGCAGGCGGAACCCACATGATCCCACTTTCGCTGTTTAGAGCACGAATACTACAGCTCTGATGACGAAAGCGAGGTTCTAGAGGGCATCTTCGTCGACGACAGCAGCAGCCGAACCGACAACGAGCCCGAGGCTGCACCGTCGGACTCCGATCGCGCAGAGGGAGACAACTCGGCGAGCGGCGGAAGCGCTCCGACGGCAACGGCTCGGCGCAAGCCGGGTCGCAGCGCTGCTGCTGCACCAATGCCGACTGCCACCCGTGGGCGTCGTCGCGGCAGACGTGGCCGCAGCGGCTCTCGATCGGGCGCTGGTGATGAGTCTCGTCAACCGGAGCCATCGGCCAACGAAGGTGGCCAGCCTGCAAGTGGCGAAGCTCCACTCGCCAGTGGAGAGTCGGTTGAGTCGAACAACGAACTCGAGGTCTCCATTCCTCAAGAAGAGCGTAACGCCGACTCAGTGGTCGTGTTGGTCAACCCGAGCGACGTCGGAGTAGTGGAGCACCCGCCGGAACCCAACGACTCTAACGCGTCTACTGCCGCGGGGAGTGAAGTCGACGTGGAGCCCATGGACACGTCGGAACCTCGAGCCCAGGACGCAGCTGCCGCGCTAAGACCAACTGCACGACGCACCGCTAGAATAGGCTCCTCGCGTGGCGGCATGGTGCCGCGTGGCACGGTGATCCTCGCCTCCTCCCTCAGCTCGTCGCTGAACAACAACGAGGGCGCTGCTACGACTGGCACGCGCACGGGTTCTCGCACCAATTCGCAGAGTGGCGGCTACGGCGGTACCGTCCGCGTCAGCACTGGACATGGAACAGGTTTGTCTCGGGAGATTTTTTTTTGCGTACACTGGAAAATATAGCTCCTCCACTCACTTGGGCAGTTCGTGGTGTGCGCCAGCAGAACGACAATGGCGGCACGTACCGAGAAGAAAGCGGCGATGCAGCGGCCACTACCGGTATGTTTCGCTCGCAGAAAGCTTTGAATACTGTATGCATGCCGCAGCGCAATGATGCATGCGGTAGCCCCATGATGCATGCAAGAAAGAATACGATGTATGCGGTAGCGCTACCGTGCATGAGCTAGCCCTATGGTGCATGCAGCAACGTTTCGATGCATGCGGCGCTATGCTGCATGCAACAACAACAACATGCGGTAGCTCTTATTTTGCATGCAGTACCGCTAGACGCATGCGGTAGCGCTGCCTGCAGCAAGGCAACGTTGCATGCGGTAGCGCTATGATGCAATATCAAGCCCCCACACCGAAGGGGCTTGCTATTTTTACGCAACTTTGAGAATATTATTCCTGCACAGCCAGCTAACCAATAATTTTGTAGAGGGCGCTGCCCCCGAGCGGAGCGCCGCAACGGCCACCGACACCTCCGGAAACCCCAGCGGTTCTTCACGACATCGTACCAAGGAAACCACCGCCACCAACGATGACCATCACGCAAGCACCAACAAGACGGACACACAGCTCGCCATCTGCTACTCTGTCATGGTGAAACTGATCGACGAGCTGCTATTGCAGATGGCTCAGCATGAGCAGTGGCGCCAGTCCTCTCAGACGGGCATTAATACTCTGCTGTACCTGGACAAGCGCCTCGTGCTCTGTTTCCGAGTAAGTCAGTTTCAGCCGGACAGCATTGAACACTGCAATTTTAGCGTCTCATCGAGCAGCGCCTGCAATCCGTGTGGGACTGGCTCAAGGTCGTCATGGACAAGACCGAGGCCCAGCTCAAGTTCGGCAACGCTCTCATGGCCTCTTCGGTGGGCTCGCTCGTCGTGCCCGAGAGCAGTGGCGAGACCACACCGACGGAGGCGCCCGCCCCGGCCAAGAAGACGACGGACGACAAGCGCTCACGCAAGCGCATGGAGTTCGGTCTGAAGCGCACCACGACGGACGACAACTCCTCGAGGCGTGACACCTTCTCCTACTTCCTCTCCCTGCTGCGCTCACACTCCTCGGAGAACGGCGATGATCTCCCCTTGATCGAGTACAAGGCTCTCCGCGCTGTAGCCTTTGTGGCCGAGGCGTACCTGTTCCACATCAACATTCTGGAGAACATCGACGAGATGTTGGTGGACGAGGAGGAGGACATCCGCATGATGGACGAGGAGGAGGTAGGGAATTAAATGACGCTTAGTAAGCTAACCCGTGTCTTTCAGTACGACGTCAATGTCAGTGCTGAGCCGCTGCGCCGCTTCTACCAGCGCTCCAACTCCATCTGCTACCCGTTCATCAGCACCGCCGATGGCCATCATGCGTTCCAGTACACCGCCGACCAGTGCCTTCCGCT